>QAXI01000434.1:815905-831202 GCA_004335615.1 Chloroidium sp. JM
AGCAACAAGGCGTCGGAGGATGACAAGAGGAAGTTTGCCCATAAGGTGTGGGGCTCGTCCTTTGCCCGCAGCAGGCGCAGCAAGTCGCAGGCCGACTACCTGGAGCAGGCGGCTGCCATGCTTGAGGTATATCCCCCCCCCCCAATCCCACCTCCCTCCAAGCCACTTTCTCAGTCCATTGCACGATGAAAAGGGTGCATGACCGGAGGCAAAGGGATGTGGCAGCTTGCTCGCCCTATGCCAAAATGACAAGGAGCGAGTTCAAAGGGACTAGGAGCGAGTGAGGCGTCAGGAGTGCGTTTGCCACCGAAAACGAAGCCCCAAGCAAATCTCCTCTCCACTCTTGCCAAATCGTGACTCAATGGCGTGATTTTAACAAACGAAAAGCTGTGGTGCCCGCAGGTGCATGTCCAGATGCAGTGTGAGGCGTTAGGGCTGCATTTTGCCACCAAAAACAAAGTCCCAAGCAAGCCTCCCCTCTGATCTTGCCAAATCGTGAGTCAATGGCTTAAATTTATGCAAACGGGAAGCTGTGGTGCCCGCAGGTGCAAGCCCGGATGCAGAACCTGAAGGAGCGCCTGTTCGAGCACGTGGCGGAGGTGCTGGATGGGGTGGAGCAGCCGCGGCTGCCAGGGGTCAAGACGGGGCCCTGGAAGAAGATCTGGGAGAAGTCGGTCAAGTTCCTCACACGCAGCGGGCCGGGGGACAGCAGCAGCGACGCGCACCTGCGGGAGCTGCTGCAGGACCTGCACCAGGACATCAACGCCCAGATCGAGGCCGAGGTGGGGCTCTTCCCTTCAAGGGGTCTTGCCAGTCTGGCTGCCGATCGACATTTAGTTGGCGGTCGCAGTTGCTGGAGGCACTCGGAAGGGAAAGCTGTTGAATATTCTCATACGTCGGTGCTCTTGAGTAAAGCAGATGTAATCGATGGAAGAAGGCAAGAGCACAAAATTTTCCAGTACACTTTCTCTGTAGAACCTGTGTCTGATGTGGAAAATGGCTTCTAAAGCCCTCATTGCTGTCGTGCTCATTACGCTCCCATAATCTTCCAATTTGAGAGTTGACCTGTGCGGTCTACCCTGCACTATATTTGAAAAGCTGGATGTCAATTAGTGCTTGTCCGAGTCATCTAGTCATGTGATTTCAGAGAGAATTTGTTGTGCAAACCGGTGCAAGGTTTCTATTGTAAAATTCTATCGGCATCAATACTTGCTCACTTGTCGGAGTGCTCCGAGAACAAGGCGTGTGAGCAGGTGCAAGAGTTTTGGCACGACCTGGAGATCTCCACCAACGAGAAGCACCAGGAGCTGGTGCGGGTCATCAACGCCCACCTGGACAGGCTGGCGCGGGACATCGAGGACGTGGTCGGCCCTCACCTTCCTCTCTCTGAACTCTATGCATGCATGGGCCAGGTCTGGGCTTTTGACAATGACAAAGTAGTGACTGTGTCTGCCTTTTGACCTTGGCAGGCAAGTCCCTTTCAGGACTAGGGAAACGTTTTCAATTACGGAAGTCATTAAAAGCTAGATATTTAAGGGTTCTACTTCGCAGTATATAGTTGGTTCAGCCAAATGCAATAGGCCGATCAGCCAGACACAAGTGGGCCAACCAAGGTGCTGATGAATAATCAAACGCTGCCATGCGAAATGGGTCAAGTACATGCAAACAGTTTTCATTGGCACGCAACATGTATCACTCGGGCTGACAGATGAGACTCTAGTGGGGACTTGGGGCACTTGGAAGGTCATCTCTGTACAAAGATCTCTGTACAAATGGCAGCACTGACAGTGCCTGATGACAGGTTGGCAAGAGCCTGGACCTGAAGCTGGAGCCAGTGGACATCCGCATGGACCCACCCACCGCCCAGGAGTTCCACAACTCCATCCAGGACCTCTTCACAGCGGGCACGTCCCCCTCTGGCAGCACGCCATGCAATTTCTGCTGCTCCTTCAACCCACCCCTCCTGGCTCACAGTCGCCAGCCTGCGAATACTCTACAATCAGTCCCGCTCAATCTGGGGAGAAAGATTCATTCCTTTACTGTATTCAGGAGATCAAGACTGTATAGACCCAGGCTGCATTTCTAGTATGACGCACAACTCCTGGACATACCCTACCCGTCCCCAGATGCCTTATACAGGCAAGACACTGCACTCCCGATTTTTTAATCTCCACTTGCTTTTGTGGCTGCAGGCATCGGCAAGAGCACACACACCCGGAAGGAGATGAACGAAGAGGACTACGTGGTCTGGGAGCGCAAGTTCCGCGGCCTGTGCAAGCAGTCGGAGTACTACGTGGGGCGGCCGGCCAGGAAGCAGGTGGAGATCGAGAAGCAGGTCACCACGTACCAGTTCCAGCCAGAAAAAATCAAGGTGAGGGCTGTTCCTGAGAAGTCTAGAGGGCCTTGTCCAATCGGCATCGCTCCAATCCTGACTGCAGCCTTTCTCCGAAACGCCAGACCTCCGTCATCAACCATTCCCCTCTGAGAATTCATTTCCCAAAAACTGAAGAGGCTCCTGTGTGGCTCTCAACGCAATTGCCATTCATGAATTGATGTACGGAGATGTGATTGGACAGAGTTTGTTTGTGGTCAGGTCATTGCTCTGTACTGTGTGGAACTGTCTGGAGTCAATCCTTGGAGTAAAGATCTAAATCCTCGCTGCCTTGCCAAGGCAAAACACCTCTCAATATGGATGAGCTGTCCATGTTTGCCCTGACACATCACTTCCCCTCCCATCTCACTGCTTGCATGCTCCGCGCAGGAATACTTCACCAATACCGTGAATAGCACCATCGACACCTCCGTCAAGTACGTGCGCTCCTACGTGCACGCCTACCTCATGGACAACATCGAGGCGGCCAGGCAGAAGATCGCCAGCTACGGCGAGCGCTACGGCCAGATCATGAGGGCTGCCCTGAGCACCAAGAGCCAGAGTGAGCACCTCAATCCTCATCCGAACGTTGTATGTCATGAGAGTGAGAGATGGAGTTTGGCCCTGAGGGCAGCGTTGAGATCCAGAGGGAGGCCAAATGCGTGTGTATGAGGAGTCCATTCCCAATGGAGACAGTAGAGCAGCCACAGGAGTCTGACAGGAATCCCCGAGCGGGTATACTTGTCAGTCCTCGACCAAAATCTCTTGGGAGAGTGACAAATACAAGCAGATTTGGGACTCTTGAGGAGGCTGTTTCTTCAAAGAACTCAAATGCTGTGAGAAGCTGTTTATCCGCGGCCTCATGATGCTGTTACTTTGAGTTCCACATGATGACTTTCTTCTGTGTGGTCTGAGGACTGACGGCTGCAATCTTATGCTGCAGGTGTGGAGGAGCAGCAGGCGGGCTTGGCATCCCTGGAGGCGCACCTGCAGCAGGTCTCCCGCCTGCTGCACACTGCAGCCCTCATCCAGCACCGCGCCTCCCAGCTGTTCTCGACTTCCCTCGCCCCCTGCCCCCAGCCTCTCCAGGTGAGACTGCACTTCTGACCGCACTTCCGACGGGATGGCCCCCGGGGAAGGGGTGGTTGAGGGCCCCCAGGGAGGAGTACTGCTGTTTTCACTTTCCTTTGGGCAAGGTAGAAATGGTGCACTATGCAAGCTTGTCTGCAGAAAAAGGATGTGTCTGAGAATGTGTGTTTGCAGACCGCCCAGCAAGCAGATCAGGGCGTGACAGATCCGGTGGTGGTAGACAAGCCCAGGGGGGAGCCCCTGCCAGAGGAGCTCTTCAGCCACGAGGCGGGGATGCAGCCAGGCTTCCCTGCCAGCGCACGGGACGCAGGTGAGCTTTTTTCACTTCAAACCAGAGCAAAACCACCTCCCGCCCTTTTAAAGGACTGTGCAAAGATACCCTCCAGTTGAGGCGATGAATCAGCCAACAATCGCTTTGACGTGCAGACCGGGACATGCTGGAGGACATTCTGAATCTCAAGCGCATGACTGTGGCTACCGAGGACGGGAGTGCTCCACGCTGGAACCCCGCCCCCGAGCCTGAAGATGAGGAGGAGGCAGCACCTGCTCCACAGGCGCTGGATGGCAACGGTAGTCTCTCGGTCCTGCATCTGCCCTTAAGATACTTGAGCCACCACTCAGTATCAACCTGTCAGCTCTGCACACATTTTTTTGACAGAATTGCCTGGAACGCAGTTACGGAGGAGGGAGGGTACGTCTGCCCTGGCCCCGACGGCCATGCCCAGCCACTGAGCGCCACCTCCACAGACCCCCTGCCGCCTCTGGTGGCCAACCCCTTCAATTTTCTGCTGGATCAGCCACCAAGGCAGAGTTCAAAGCACTCCGAGGAGGCTCAGTTGCCCCTGAGCAACAGGAGGGGCAGCCTGGACTCCAAGGAGGTGTACTCTGCCAGCTCAGCCGCCTCGGTAGCCGGGTCTCCTTCCCCAATGCACAACTCTGCCATCCTGCCAGCAGGTGCTCGGCTTCCTCTCCCCTCAATGCTTGCAAGCTCTCCCGCATGTACTCAATGCTTGCACACTCAATTTGATTCCGACAACAGTGGAATTAGATGCCGGGCTTTTCTGCAGAAGCACAGCAGCATGAAGATCATGGCCACATGAGCAGCCCCGCATCCTTGGCCAGTGACCCAGCAGACTCTGAAGAGTGGGAGTGTGTCAGCGAGGAGCATACTAGCGCAACATAGCTATTGAAACGACAGTAGAGGATTGTGGCTCTGTTCATGTAAACTGGGACCTTGTTGATCAAATTTGCAATCCTGTATCTGCTAGAAGTGTACTTGTACTTAGATACGGACTGTATGATTTGTGTACCCTACATTTTTTCGTGATAATGCCCTCCTGTAATTCTACAGGCCAACACCACCACCTCTAGCTCACTTGAGGGGGGGTTTGGTGAAGGGGGGTCAAGGCGTGCACGGGCTCGAAAATTCAGTTAGTGCAAGCAACAGACTGTGCGGAAGAGTACCACGTAGCCAAGCAAACAGTCGATCCTCCTCATCTGAATGCTTCGCCACTTGATAGCAAACTCGTGCGTGCATCGTAAGGTTGGGTACTCGCTAGCACGGAAACCTGGTCTTTTCCCGGTGGCTAGACCAGTAGCGCATCAAGCTGGGAGACAACCGCCATCCAGATCGCTGACCCAGGCAAGAACTTTTCATTTGCGTGCACTGTGCACACCATGTCACCTGAGAAAGTGCCCTTCACCCGAGCATTGAGGATCTGGATTGAGGCAGAAGGTGTAGTGCAGGGGGTTGTGGCCTCTGCAATGTCAGGGCAGTCCACCACTCCTGTGAGGGACAGTATCTCTGAGAAGATCACTTCCATTCTCAAACCCACAAGGTGACCTGCCCGTCCCTAAAGCTTATCATGGCCCTGCTATTAGAACAGGGCTCCACTGATCCTGTCTGACTTGCAGCCTGGAGGTGAAGGACGAATCCAGTCAGCATGCGGGCCACGCTGCCATGAAGGGTTTGCCGGCGGGGGAGACCCACTTCCGGGTTGATGTTGTCTCGCAAGAGTTTGAAGGGCTCACCACCATCAAACGCCACAAGCTGGTTTACCAGGTCATCTACCATCCACTCATGATGTGCTGTGTGATTGTTTGCTGCCACATATTTTGCACATCTGCAAGTGTCTTGGCCCTGGCCACAGGGGGATTCCTGTGTGAAGAACAGATTACATATGTGCCATACAGATACTGGCAGAGGAGTTGGCTGGACCTATCCACGCACTGTCTCTCAAGACCAAGACGCCAGCAGAGGAATAAAGAGGCGCAGCGGAGAATCTCACTATATACGCTGGCAAAATTCATAAATAATTCAAGGAACGATACATAATTCAGTCTTCACATAGAACATGCTAGAACTCCATGTCGTCGATGGGGTCACAAGCAATCACTGGGAAACTGTTTGACTTCAAGGCTTCATCAGGAAGGAGCTAGAACTTCATGTCGTCGATGGCAGTGCAGACGGTCAGGACAAAGACCATGTCCACACCGGGCTGAATCACCAGGCCGTACCGGTCGGCACCCATCATGCTGCCCAGCCACTGGTTGGACCGGCTGGTCTGCAACAGCAAGCCCTCTGTTATAGATCTGTAATTCGGTGGCTGCCTATTGCTGTGCATCAGCCATGCAATCATGCGTGCAAGAGACTCGGAGATGCTGTTTCAGTGTATGATGCAATGGTTGAGCAGTGCTGTACATCAGTCATGCGTGCGTGATTGAGTACCTCTGCCAGCAATTGGCCTGTCTTTGTGACGATCTGGAAGTCCTTGCCCCTGTCTTGGACACGCACCACATAGTCCGCAGTCGAAACCTGCATTGAATGCTCGTTCAGTCTCCATGCAGGATAACAAGGAGGATTTTGGTTTCAACCATTGAAGTACAGTATGCGAAAGCTCACCCCAAATGTAGGCTTCCCAGGCAGATAAATATTGGCTCCGGCGCTGGAGCCGGCATCATCCTGCTTGATGACGTAAAGCTCCTGTTTTCCGTTGCCCTGGTTCACGGTCCATGTGTGCTTGCTAGAGAACATCTCTGCATGGACCAAAGTTCTCAAATTAGCGTTCCGACCTTCTCTCATGCCAGAGAGCCAGAACAGCACTTTGGATTTGCTACCAGAACGAAGGAGACGTTTGTTGGTCGGGGGATCGGGGGAAGACATAGGGGAGGAGGTGGGGCATTACTCTGTGTCATGTTCAGTATCTGGTGAGACTTGGTGCCATCGTACAGGACACGTTTGTCCTTCATGCTAAAGGCTGAGCCGTCAAACTTGAAGAGGATCTGCAAAGAAAGATGACGATTCAATGCAGGCTCTCTTGCCTCAAGACCAGGGGCTTGAGAGCATGGAACCTTCCTCGCAGCCGCAGTTCAATCCAATCACTGTTGCAAACACCACTGGGACAATAAGAAAAGCCTCAGAAGGATGGTACGCGCTTCCTTCCTGGTCTGATGCACGAAGCGGATCTGAGAGTGCAGATATGGCTTCGTGGTTCAAGAGCACAAGCAGGACGCCATTGGTAGCCAAATAGAAATTGCAAGGTGTGGGAGGGATAGGACAGGCCCGTAGAGGGATTCAACGTACCTGTCCCTGCGTGTTCATCACATCAGCGTCCGTCCCCATGGAGATGTTCTTCTCCTTCAGGATCAGCACTGTGGGCTGGCCAGTGTTGTTGACGTATTGCTGGCCCACCAGAACGTGTTGCATGCCGCCACCGTACCCCTGCATGTCCAAATCTGATGTTTGTCTAGAGACAGCATGATCAATGGCTCGATCTTTCATGCCCAAATCTTCAATTGAGACAGATACAGCATGACAATAATTCATTACCTAATGCCAGCATGAGCACAGATGACAAGACATGACTGATAAGGTTGTTCAGCGGCAGCAAAAATGCATGACATGGGGTCGCGCATGCAATGAAGGAGCACCTGCTGAGGAGGCTGATGAGGCTGCTGGTAGCCTTGGGGTGGGCCATAAGACTGGGGAGCTCCATAGGCCTGCAAGAATCGCCCCAACTTCTCTCAGCGTGATGCCAAACGGAGACGCTGAGTCATTGTACATGAACAAGAAAGCGGAAGGGAGCGGCACAGGAGGCAAAACTGACCGAGGGTTGCCCAGGATGGGGCTGCTGCCCGTACTGCTGCGGCTGCTGGCCATACTGCTGAGGTTGCTGGCCGTATTGCGGCTGCTGGCCGTATTGCTGGGGCTGCTGCCCGTACTGCTGCTGATGGTGCTCAGGATGGTGTTGCTGAGGCTGTTGGCCGTATCTGTGCACATGCGAATCAGATATTGCCCTTCAATTGTGACTCATTATTGACTTGTGGCAAATTTTGAGCTTGTTTCACAGAAAATCTCACTGGAGGAATGTGGGTGGTAGGGGGGGAAGAGGGGAACCCACCCTTGCTGCGGCTGCCCGTAGCCCTGGTGTGGAGGGGCTTGGCCGTATCCCTGCTGTGGGGCTTGGCCACCGTAGCCTTGCTGGCCCTGACCGTAGTTGTTGTTGTTATACCTGTGCACCACATGTATCTCAGAGGGAGCTTCTCAAAATCACCACTTTTGGGACGTACGGGTAAACTGACCCGGAAAGGTCGATCTCGCATTGCGAGAATGAGCCTCACTCCATTGAAATACAAAAATAAGACTCGCCGTGGCAAGTGCTCTGGGGGCATCTCGGTACACGACAGAATGTTCCAATCGCATTGGCATTTGTAGGTGTCTGATGATTGGTGTGATTGATGTGCGAAGGTGAGCTGCTCTTTGGGCTTGCGAACTCACATGGAATAACCTTGTTGACCGGTGAGTCGGGTTGCAGAAGCTCCTCTGGGCAGAGCTAACGCCAATCTCAATTGAACTTATCAGTACAACTTTCAGTACAAGTTTCTCGACTGCAAGAAGCAGGACAAAACTGTACTTCGAGAACGTGAGTCTCAGGTTCTCGATTTGACAGTTTGGCATTGCAATGGGAGAGAAGCTGCCCGACTGTGCCAAGTTCTCTTGGGCAGCTGGGCCTGAGAACCACTTTCTCTCAGTGCCTGAGCATTTCCATTGCACATTACAGCTGTACAGCCTCTGAATCAATTTCAATGCTGGATTCCTTGTGAATGCGTCATTGCCCTTTCTGCAATCCAAAACGAGCCACACAGCTGAAGCAACGGCATTCTTAGAGTTACTCAAGCTACATCTGGTCAAGTCTGCATGTCTGCATTCCTTCATCTGCCCAAGTCTCTCCAATCGATGTCCCCTCACGCTATGTTTATTGCGCCTATCTCAAATGCTAAACGAAGCAGTATCCCCATGTCCTCACTAGCTATCTAATTTCTATCATTTACCCATCAAAATTTGCCCTGGCAGCAAGCAAGGGCTCCTAGCGATCCTCATCACAACACCTCCTCTTCGAAAAGACAACTCCAATTCCCACTTCTTCTGCCGCTGCCGCCTTTTGGCAATTGCCCGCGCCTGAAGCAACGTCTCGTGTGAGATTGGAAGAAAAGAAATGGATTCATCACCGTTCTTGAGCTCTCTGCTGGCTGCACTGGCTGTGATGTTGCAGATGCTGGCCTCTCCTCCTCTCCATCGTGCTTGTGGATGTCAATCTCCTTTGCAGCAGACCTTGCGGCTACAGACTCCTTGAACTGTGCCTGTCAGCCAGAATATAGAAGCTGCCGCCCCTCTACAAGCCGAAAAAGGTGACCAGCATCGTCTTCATAATCATTACATGCATCATTTGCAGAAGGTCTGCTTAATTACCAGACCCACCCTGGAGTTGTTCTGTGGTGGTTGACACAGCGGCATTCTCCTGTGGGTCGTCTGCCATATTGCAGCTACTGCCTCGGGGAGGAGATAGGTTGGCAGCGCTGCCAACGAGCCCCTCACTCCTTGTAGGCGTATTAGCTCTGCAAGAGGAGGAGAGTTGCTGTGGCAGGAGAAAGCACGGAGAAAATCTTCTCACGGGAGTGCTAAGCTGCATGCTATGGAGACGAGTCGAGTCACCTTTGCTGATGATTTTGTGGCTGGCAATGGAAGCAACCGAGCTGCGCCTTGACACGACTGGTGGCACCATAGCCTGCCACATCGCATCCTGCATCTGTGTCAATCATCAAGGTCCAAAGCTCTCCAAACCGCTAGTTCAGAATACTAGCGGTCAGTGGTTCAAAAAGCCTACCTTGGGACAGTGCAGCTGTCTAAGGTACATTTCGGAAAATCCCCAGCAGTCAGCAGTCCCAAAAGCCTACCTTGGGACGGTGCAGCGTGCCTGCTGTCCAAGGCCAGAGGCAGTGTCCACTGCCGTGCATGGTCACCAGGTCGCTCAGTGGGGAGAACTGTCGCTCCACAGACAAGGCACGGCCAGGCAAGCTGGGATCCTGCATGGTCCGACAATTCATTCAGTTTTCGGCGAGAGCTCGTTTGTCATGTCCTCAAACCCATGTCGGGACACCTGGCAGCCCTGTATTCAGACAGCTTTCGAATTGTGATAGATATAACAGAATACAGCTCTTTGCACTAACTCAAGCAATACAACACAGTGAAAAATATGGGGCGTTGTGTCAGTGGGCATGCAGCTCAAAGCTGATCTTTTGTCAGGTATACGGTGAGTCTTGCAATTTTCCATAATCATGAAAAGCTGCGCCGGGGCACCCTGGAGGGGAACCGCAGGGAGGGAGCTCACTGCGCAGCAAACCCAGAGGTGTGGCTTGTCGAGCAGGCCATCGATATACCAGCGGTGCATGACCTGGCCCAGGAATGGCCCCTGGATATTGCCCTTCTGATCCAGATACCGCCACACTCGCCCCGGATCCTGCAAGGGGAACGGGTCAGAAATGACGCAGCAGCACTTTTGCCAAGATTTAATTCAAGCAATGCAGCGCTGTCCGTGCTCATAGGAGCTCACATGCTCTCTGCCCACAAAAAGCTCCTGCAAGCCTGCATCTGCACAGCTGTAGCTGTTGCGGTCAGACAGCCTGCCCGGCAGGTCTGAGCCTGAGGCAGTCACTTCCTGCAAATCCAACCAGAAAGTTCAATGGCTGCCTGTGAGTCTACGAGCTGCAATGGCAGGGTGAGGTCGGTGGACAGCTTGCCATTTGCTGGGTTGGTAATCGGAAGGCAGACATGAGCAGAGCTTCCAAGCTGCCAATCCTGGCATCGATGATCTCCCCCACCAAGCATGCAAAGTGTGCCTCAGAATGCCGCAGTGCCTGCTCAAGCTCGTCCCGCTGCTGTGTCAAGCTCCTGCAAGTGTGTTGGACTCACATTCGGATCTCGTTTGGAAATCAAGCATGACGCTTTGTTGACTTGTAGGGAGATATAAAACAGTAGGCAATAGAACAAGAGCCACCTTAGCTGGTCCGCAAAGCGGGATTTATCCTTCCCCTCATGACCCCTGGCCAACTGCTCGAGGATCCAGGAGTGGTCACTCTCCCGTTTCTTGAGCTCGCTGGTGACCTCTGCCAGCTTCTGTTGCAGCTGAGAAATCTCTCTTCGACGCTGCTCTTGGCTAGGCTGCAGAACAGGACTGTTATCTGCTGTGCCCTGGGCCTGCAGCACAACCCTCGAGAAAGTCGGAATGCCCCTCGCATGTGGTGTGCATGTCAATAACCTGAAACGAAATTTCGCAGCAGATTTGAGCATTGCTTCGTTCGCCAGGCTGAGTTGCATACCCCTCCATCGTGAGGCGTGTCCCGCTGCTTCAGCACTTGTTGCAGCCACAATCTGCCACCAAGGAAGGAGTTTTGGGGTTGTTTGCTGTCCGATGGGCTTTGAGCGTCCATGCCGGACGCTCTCGGCTCTACATCGGCAATGTCAATGTCCAGGATCGGCCGAAATTTGCTTGCATTTACTTGCGATGCATTCGATTCCCACTTCAAATTCGAAATTACGATGCCGTAAAAGCTATCTCGCTGCCAAATTCAAGACAATTCAAGACGAGTGCGAAAGCAAGCAAGCAAAATCATTATTATTCAATAGCTGTCAGCCTAAATGAATAAATAAATGCTGTTCTCTAGGTGATCCCTGAAAAGGACATGCTGGGAAGGCAAGCACCACATAGGCAGCGACCTTATTGCACGCCCAAGACGATCTCCTGGTCGCTGATCTTCATTCTGACGGCATTGTGCTTGTTGGAATTCTTGGCCTTGCAAAAGAAAGGGAAGCAAATTTCTCAGCTCACAACTGACTTGACTGCAGCAGGTGAGCCCCCGTGTAAGGCAAGTCTTCTTGCAAACCGGTCCAGTGATCATTTAGGTACATGAACGAAGGAAGTGCAATGCAGAGAAGAAAGGTCTTGCCGATGGTCGCTTGTACAAAGGTCTGGAAGGAAAGCTGGCAAGCATGCGGGAGGAAAGGGACACCTCCCTAGCTGCCCAGAAGGAGTTTGCCGAGAGACTAGCAGCGGTGAGGATGCTGTTCATCCCGTTATCCTGAGTGGTGTATGCTTGTGATACTCTGCCACACAACGTGACGGTGGTGGTGTGCAGGCTGAGCAAAAGTCCTCAAAGGACTTGGCTTCCAAGCTCAAGGCAGCTGAGGAGAAGCTGGCTGCGACAGAAAAGGAGGTCAAAGAGGTACAACTCTTTTCAGAATCATAGGCCAACGTGGATTCCTATCATCAAAGCACATCATGCTGAGCTTTTGGCCACAGGCGAATCTCTTTGTTTCTGCAGGCTACGGTAAAGGCTGGCAGCTGTCAGCAGGAGTTCAACAGGTTGAATGCAGAGTACGCGACCATCAAGCAGGGGCTGGCAAACCTGGGACTGGAGACAGCAGAGGAGAAGAAGAGCACAGGAACGATTACAGAGGGCAAGTCCTCTTGTCCTTCTGGATAGATCGTGATTGATCGGAAAGGCGGGGCCAGCAGTGCCTTTGAACCCTGATGCAGAGGTCCGCCGTGCAACTGAAGATTGCTTGTTGCAGGAGCTTTGGATCCTCGGGCAGGGATGGAGGCAGCATTGGTGCTCAAGGAAAACAGTCAGCAGCCCTGGGACCACGACAAGGATGAGGCCAACAAGTCCCAGAAGGTGTCGAAGGGTGGCAGCGGCGAGGCAGCAGTCGCTGATCGCGAGCAGCCATTGTTGCAGGACAAGACTGCTGTCACGAGATAGCTGTCTCGTGATTTTTGTCTGTCGCAGCTGTCCTTCATGGAGAATGGAGATGAATGTGCAACTTTGGAACCAAAAATAGGAGCTGATTTGAACCATTTCCATTGAGAAGGACCAATCAGCATAGGAGCAAGTACAAAGACTTTGTTTCTTGGCTTCATACTACACCCTTGGACCTGCTGGGCTTTGGGTGGAAGTTGTCCTTTTAGTTTCATTGCTGTAATTGCATTGCACTTCAGTGACTTTGTAGACTTGGATGCACGCATTCTGCAAATAGAGTATCAGGAGGGCTCTTTCAGGATTTCGCAAGAAAGTGTGGGCCAGGAAGACTTGATGGTTGTGAGGAGTCCATCGATGAAGCAAGGCTTTTACAATTTCTCCGATACCTCGGCCACAATTGTCAAGCACCATGCAAAGCAAACAAACAAGGAAAACGGCTGAACCCCAAGGCATATACTAAGGAACAGAACCTAGAACAAAGAGGGTCAACACCAGCTAATCGACCCAGCATTGTCTTGTCTCTGCCAGAACGTCCTCACCCCGGAAGCACAGGAGATGCACACTACAGGACCACCAAGCAAACACTGCCTTCGATGTGGAAGATTGGCTGAGGAAGCACATCATGGTCTATCTTGGTCTTGTTCCTAAATCTGAACACACACATCTTTTCTCGAACTAATATTGATGCAATGATTATGAGCAAGATCGCTGATAGAGTGAGTTGCACAAAAACACAATATTGCTGATAGGAGCAGCTTCCACATTTCTGCTGTCCACCAGTGCAAAGCTTCTGCTGCAGCTACATGGCCTGGGGCTCAGAAGGTGCAATTTTTGTGGGATCAGCAGTCTGGACATTGTGGACGAACCCATAGATTGGGATCTTGGGGTCGCTGAAAGGTAAAGCCTTGGGCTTCTCAAGATCTTGAGAATTGTTACTTTCATCTCACCCTCCCTCTGTCACAAGCAATGTGCATGCTTTCTTGCCTAGTATTAGAGAGGAAACTCGCCGCGCTTTGCCTCCTGCCTAAGCCCCTCATCATTGGGAGGCTTCATGGGGTGTGTTTTCAGCTAGTTGAGGTCAGCACCCAGCTTGTCTTTCATCTAGGGCTCAAGAGGATTATTGCTCGAGCATGGATGCCATCGCACCTGAGGTTCTTGCTCAGCAACCCACTCCCATTTGGGCCCGATTCATGCGAGAGCAAAACTTGGCAGTCGAGGGCATTGCAAGAGGCTGAGATCTCAGACAAGGCTTTAATTGAGACCCGTGGAAATCCACAATCCAGCCTATTCAAGACAGCGACACTTTGACGCCAGCAGGGCAGAGGTTTTCGGGCAAAAGGGCTCCCAAACCTCTCAGGAAAATTTGATGAAGGATGATCAATACACTCAAATTCACCTAGCACTGCCCTCATTGATGTAAAGCTGAGTTGCATTATGATGAGGAAGGACATACACTTCTGGAACGTAAAATGAGGATTTATGAGAAGCAAATTTCATGGCGAATAAGGTTCTGTCTATAATCAAATTGCATTCTTAGGACCTGCCAGATTGTTTCAACATTTAAAAGGTTTTGATAGCCCATTGTTGTAATCGCATTGCATTCCAAAATTTTGCAATCTCAAATGAAACGATCGGGCCTTTCAGAGGGTCTGAGCAGGCGTGAACAGGAGTGGGCCAGGAAGATCATCAAAAGTCTTCATGAGTCCAAAGTTTCCTCGGTCCTCCAGAATTGAGGGAGCAACTATATCTTTATCTGGGCCTCCATTCTTTAGAATAGAAGGCAGACAGGCAAGCTAGTTCCAGGCTGGGTACTGGTGCTATAGCAGATCCAATCAAGACCTCCAGCAGCAGCTATCACGCTGCATGGGCTCCTGTGCTTTAAGTTTAAAGCTTTTTGTGAGATCACTTGCAGCCTTTCAAGAAAGTTGCCAATTTTTGAGATTCTAGAGAGAGAGAGAGAGTCTAGTCTCAATCCTGGACTCCTTGCTTTACCACTGGCAAATGAGTCCCACCATGGATATGCGAAGGTAGTCAAGGACAGCTCTCACGGGGTTCAGAAGGCCCCATCACCAGAATCCCCAAATCCTTGATCCACCAATTCCTCTCGCAATATCTTCCATTGATGCACATTCTCCGTACAGTTACTATTCCTTTGCTCTGCAAGGCTGCAAGGACTTGGTGACATTATCTATAGTGGCCTTGCTCCATACAAATGGGATGAATCGTCAAGATGTTTTGGAAGAGACTATGAAGAATGATCTTTGATTGCAGTGGAGCCTTAGGGGCCTATAGCAGCGATTTCGGAGGACTGAATTTTCCAGGTCAGGTTAGGATCAATTCTTTCTGCGGAAGGTGATTAAACCCCATCAAAACATCCCGCAGACGGGGGCAATGTACTGAAATATTAATGATCAGAAGGAAACATCCCTCATCCTCCCTCACAGATAACCATCGATGCTCTCGCTTCGACTCTGTGAGAGCTTTATGGAGCAATGATGTTCGACCGCGTTACCATGCGGGGACCAGCATCGTTGGTGCTTGTAACTCTACTGATAAGCTCGGCTCTACATCAAGGTGAATTTTCTTGTGTGATTATCTCCCCGAATTTGGCCTACAAGCGCCGATTCGAAAATATATACACGTGCACCTGCTCGACTATCCTGGTGGCAATTACGTGATCAGGTGGACAGAAACGTTGTGCTCCTCGTGAGGACGATCATGCTTGCATTTTTCCACCCCAAATC
>QAXI01000434.1:836090-846633 GCA_004335615.1 Chloroidium sp. JM
CTCGCTGCCCCCACCGCCGCCCTCGCCCTCGCCACCCCCACCTTGTGAGTCCTCTGATCTTGCCATCCATCTTGACAGGCTTTTGGTTGACCGGCATAGCCTACAAGTGATGTTATCTGCTTCATTCACTTCAAGGAACACACGATCGTAATTGAGTTCCCACCCTTAACCCAATTCTCCTCCACAAAGCCAGCCTAGGCCTGCTGGTCTCATTCCGTATGCTTTGTTTACCTACATTGCACTCATAGAACTTGTACTTGTGCAGCTTATCCTCAGTGCGATTCACCACTGCCTTCTTCAGCAGCCATCGACCCCAATATTGGCAGGTATCGATATCTGGGGCGAGGTCACACGGCACAGCAATGTTGTGAACAGTGTGCTGCCAATCCCACATTGGCCGGTTACCCTGGTTTGACCTGCCGCGCTTCTCTAGTTGATGCTGATGGTGACTGCTTTAACTTTTACCAAACAAGCAGCGCGAATTGTAGGGGCACACAGGTCTCTGGCCTTTCTGTAGACTACTGTTTGTAGGTTTTGCAGTGCTCAATCATGGGGACAGGGTCATAGTCCATGTCTAGACATACTTTTACGCCATATTCCTCATTCATATCGGAGCATCACATGGACCATGTGATGTGCAATATGAATCATTATTATAATGATCAATTAGTGACCGGAGCAAGTCCTGCCATTTCTTTTTCATGCAAAATATCATTCAGTGGCATATATTCATTGGAAAGTGAATGGAATGAAATAAATCTTGTTTGGTGTGCAAGGGGCAGGCCGTTGAATGGGCCGACCTTTTTAACGAATTGTTTGATACTATCCTTGCTAACTTGACTCGTTGATAGCCCAACGTTTATTGGTATAAGCTTATACCAATAGCTTAGTAGATAACCTACCTACTGTCGCAACATAACTGAGTATTTGCACTGCACTTGTGATGACCAAATCAGTGACCTTGCCAAATGTGTGAAGGGTGTTTCGTTATATAGGAATTAGACTATGTCAGTGACTTGGACAGAATTTTCAGACTTTTGGAGGCAAAGTCATTTCCCAACATGAAGTCTCATGCGGTGTAACCAGTATGATGAAGTCTACAAAGCACTTCCACTCTTCTGATACTTCACCCCTCTTTGGGTCTCACACACGAAACTCAAAACAGTCTCCAATAGCTGCAAGCACCCCCAAGAGTTTAGTCTGGTTTGATGTCACAGTGTTCAGATTTCATCTATATTTTACAACTGGTCAGCAGGGCTCACGTGTCACTCTAAATGGTCCTCTTCAACGCTTGCCCCGACTCATGAACGATGGCATTTTCCTGCGCTTTTTTGGCTGACCCTCTTCCACTGGCCACTCCTCGGTATATTGAGATCCTATCGGGTCTTCCTTCTGAGATGCGGACGACGTCTTCTTCCTTGCTCTTTGGCCATGCTTTCCAAACTCAACTGGGACCTTCTTGGATGGTGGCGGATCGCCTGGGAATTCTGCCATGAGTAGAGGCCTCCCTCCTGTGAAGAAAGCCTGCCACTCTGAGCCATTTTTATGGCCTGGGTAGTTGGGTTCAAAATGTGCACACGCTGGGCGAAAGGATGCCAACAAGGTGTTGACAAGACAATGATGCATATGCACACATTGTATTTGTTGTTTCTTGGAGGCTGCGACGCAACTGAGCGAGATGTCTTGGCCAAAGCCATCTGCATGCCAATTGCAGAAGTTGTACCAGACATCGCATCATTCAGTCTTATGATGACTGCCTGTCTAAGTCGCATGTTTGCACAAGGAAAATTTTGACAATCTTTTTGGAAGATCGGTTGTGCACAAGGACTGGCGGGGAATCACCTTGCACACCAAGTTGCGAGCGCTTGAGGTACACATTTGCGCCGTATGCAGTGAACCCAAAGTCCAGACTCAGAACCCCTGCCTGTACAAGGACGCCGATCACTCTTTCGTTTTCATCCTTGCTCCCCATCTTGGCCAGTGCCTGCATGTCTGCGTCCTGCAAGCAGCAGCACAGTGTTGGAGCCATTGCGAGGAACAAGGAAATCACTTGTGGTTCAGCAGCACCAATACCGTCAATTGAGCGCGTAGGAAGTTAGGTAGAATTCATGAAAAGCCAAAAGAGTTGAAGGCAACATCAGGGACCCAATTGACTGGAAATCACATGTCTCGGCTTGACCAGCTGCATGGAGAATTTCGAAAGCGCGGGAGAGTGGTGCCTTCACCTTGCTGGCTGCCCATGCCTGGAGGAGCTGGTTCAGGGTGAGGCGCTTCTCGGCATTGTTTGCCCTGGCCAGCACAGAGACCACAGCCTGCACAGCACGCCTACAGTTAGTAATATCGGAATATTATCTCTATAGGGGGATGCAAGGGGAGGTGGTAATTTCTAGCACAGCTTGAGCTTGAGCTTTAGGTGGATGGATTGTCTCGTCAACTTTCATCTTTATACACAAAGCACAGACTCTTGCTTTTGGGTGCCAAAATGACAGCGGACATGGCCAATGCCAACCACAGCATCTTAAGTACACAAGTGATGCGCATGCCACTCCTCTGACACAATATGTTCAAATCGTCTTGCTATAAACATAAGCGACAATAAAGATTCTGGAACTTTAATCAAAGCTCGGATATCCAATCCATCAAAACTCGCCTGAGCCTCCTTGCGGATGTCTCGCTGCTTGGGGGTGGGCTGACTGGCATCACAGACCTGGCAGGTGCCTCTGCAATCTGGAGCCTCCTCCGAGAAGTGACTGCAAATGTCATGATTCTGACCATTGATCAGCACTCTCTAGCTCTGACCCGGATCTCTAAACCGGGTATCAGTTATCACCCTGATTATCAGGGTTTCCTCAACTGCAGTCGTGCGTGATATCTCCATGTAACACCAAACCCTCAGATCAGCTTGTTACCCCTTACCTCCACCACCATGGCAAAGCCCTAAGGGCAACCAGCCTCACACTTCTAAAGGCAGCTTCGCACATCGATGAGAGTTGCCTGTATTCCTCCGACTGCAACAGGTATGTCAACAACCTGGTGAGCAGATGACTGCGTAAATCTGCTCCTGGTCCATTTCAACCACAATTCAAACAAGCTCTGACTGAAAGGTAGCATCTTTTAGCTCAGGGTGTCAAGCTCACCCCGACAGCTGGTTGCGGTAGCATGTGGCTGAGTTCTGTGCATAGGCCACCATTGCAAACAGGTGATTTTCCCACCCAGGTTCTGTGCACACCACCGCAGCCTGCCTCAGCAAATCAGCCGGTCTGTAGTACAAAAGGCATTTGGCGGGCTTCCCATCCCGTCCAGCCCTCCCTGCGAGAGCAAGATCGGATGTTGCCTTCAAAAGCTCATGCAAAAATCAGAGACAGCAGACTCTAAGCTTGGCCATGCAAGCAAGAGGGTTGAAGAGTGCCATCCTCTCATTGCAAGCAGATTTGTCAACCCTGGGAGGAAAACAGACACATACAGGCCATGCTTGCATTCAAAACGACCCCTTCGCAAGTGGCCCTCTCATCTTGAAGTTGGACTGGGCACTTGTAAGATGATGTAGTCTACTTACCCTGAAGTCACACAATGGCACTCTATGCAGGACTTAGAATCGCAAACGAAACAGGAGAAAGGCAGGGATATTACACGGTCCAAGAGAAGGGGTACCTGATTCCTGGTAGTAATTCTCGATAGACTTGCTCAGGCTGTGATGGATGACAAAGCGGACATCCGTCTTGTTGATCCCTGCCCAGCCAAAACAATCTCAGTATCATCTGGAAGGCAGACCAGTTATCTGTTTTATTTTTTCTCATGAAAAATTGCCTGCAAGACTATTCCAGGCAGGCGGATTGCTCTCAATCTGCCTCACAGATGCTGACAACACCTGCACAGTTGCGGGAAGCCTACCCATGCCGAAAGCTATTGTAGCCACCATGATCTGAATATCTCCTGCAATCAAAAACCAATCTCAAATCGTGCCACAATCTCTCAGATTTTCAGAAGCCAAAGCCAGCTTGCGGATGCTCCGACAGCAAGCATTGATGCATGAGCCATGAAATATCAATCTTTCATACAATAAGATCCCAATCACAAAGGCTCATCAGAGCTTTTTAAAGCTGTACTAAGAGCTGAGGTTTGAATAGGAACACGCCTGAAGACCTGATCTGCCAGTAGGCATTGAGGCGAGATTTGTGAGAATTTGTGAGGCCAGTGTACCTGTGCTCCACTGCTCATGCACCTGCTGTCGAACAAGTGGGTCCCTACAAGAGTGAGGCTTTAAAAGGCATGAAGTGGTCATGGCGCAGCTCATGCATCATTTCAGACACCCTTGCTGGTGTCCATTGATCAATAAATGGGCAGCAATGTCTCAAGACAATATGGATGAAAGAAACCATGAATCTCAAGCCAACATGTGCAAAAGACAAGGAACTGCCACATTGCATGTGAGTATGGCTGGGGTGCCTGATTGCGCTGGTGACTCTCCAGCGTTAAGGGAGATGTCAGGGATACGCAGACAAGGGCTCACATGTCAGCGTGGTAGTGCGCTGCTGTTGCCCTGCCGGAGCTGTTGATCAGCTCAGCCACAGCCATGGTGTCCTTCCTGGGAGGCAGACGGAGGAGATCGGACCTGCCTTTTCAGAGCTTTGACCTTACATCGTTATTGGCAAGCCGTGGTACTCGCAGCAAGGAAGTTTGTGATCTACTCGGGGATAGGGTTTACTCACGGTCCCTGAAATGTCTGAAGGGCCCAAGAATGATATGGCGAAGAGGAAATCATCAGGTGAGGCAATAATCACATGCAGTATTCATAATGCATGGGGATTCCTGGAGAAGAGTCACCTGGTGAGGCAATACACGATGCCGCTGTCACCTGCCTGATACTCGGCGGCCACCCAGCCCAGCATGTCCTCCACCACCTGCTCACAATTCAATTGGCGTATTATAAGGCATCAAAAGGACCGAACTAGCTGAAGTAGACTGGCATTTCTGCGCCCCCAAAACCAAGCACGGATCAACGCTGGCACGACCTGACATCTGTTGTTCATCTACAACCCCGTTTCAGTGTGTCCAGTGCCAACTTGAGCATGGCAGTCAAGGGTTGAAATGCTCTGTCCTTTTGTCCTTTGACCCCAGGGCAGCCGCTGAGACCGATGGAGGCGGACAAGCACCATCGCTTGAGTAACGAGTTGTATGTTGAGTTATGTAGAAGGTCTGGTACATTGAAAGCAATGACAACCTGCCACGACCTATGTCAGTGAAACGAGGAGAAATGGTGAGCAAGACCTGGTATCCACTGCCTGCTTCAGAGGGGCTCTTGCAAAGCATCCTATGATTGAGGACGAAAGGCCTTCTCATCTACCACAGGCAGCCAAAACCTTTCTGTTCTGTCAATGTCACCTCTATCAATTGTTTATTTGGATTGAAATGTGAAGGAAGCCAGTACCTCCTCGTTTTTTGGCGGCTTCCAGCGGACCAGGTAGTGCAAGTTTGGCCTGTTGATGCTGGAGCGGAACACCTCGCTCCCAGGGATTCTCAAAATTTCCTGGATATCCCTGTATCCATCCCACTTTCTTCTGAGTACTCCTCTCTCAACCCTGATTAAAGAAGGGGTTTGCTTTGATGTCCAGTGTGGGCTTACTTCCTGACTCTGTGGGTGGCTGTGGCGGTGAGAGCGAGGATGGGGACGTCCGGGAACTGCTGCTTCAGGATGCCCAGCTTCTTGTAGTCTGGCCGGAAATCGTTGCCCCCTGTGCACTCTGAATTGGTCATTGGCTTATGTTGACCTTTCTGTGAACGCTTGAAGCATGTACACAGTCAAATGACAAGCCACAGACCTGTTGCACTGCATGTCAGGATGCTTTCTATTGTGTCACCCAGTGAGATGGGCTGAGCTTTGATGAAAGTGGGGGAAAGGGGGGGAAAGGGCTAGTAGAGGGGACTCACAAGAGCTGCAGCAGTGGCATTCATCGATTGCAATGCGCTTCAAACGACCTGCCTGTCCACACAGGAAAGTTCACATTTAAGCAACAAGAGGGCTCAACAGCTGCAAGACTTTCCACCAGATTTCAAGCTCTCACCTTGTACAGCTTTCCCAGGACCCCCAGGAGTCGATTCGATTTCAGAATCCTCTCCGGCGTGACTGCAGCACACCAGCATCAGTTCTGCCGGGAGTCAGGGCACGAAGATGAGCACCCAAATACAGTGTCTCAAGGCAAGCATGCCACGATCGTCTTGCTAACAGCGAACAGGATTGATAGGAATGGGCCAAAGGGGGAAATCACCGTACACCAGGCGTAAATCCTCATTCGATTCGATTGTCTTGTACACTGTTGCAACTGTTTCCTTGGTCGTGAGGGAGGTCAGGCTAGTGGCCACAATGCCGCCCCTCTGCAGATGGTCCACCTACGCCATCATCATCATGCGTCTGTGCTTTGCGGGAAAAACATCAAGCCTGTTTCTTTCACCTTCTTCTACGGATTTTGGTCCAGAATGATCCAGGTCTTTCGCCAACTTCAGAAAAGCTTTGCAGGCTGGAAATGTTGCGCGTCATGTGACACTGAGTGACCAGAGAGCAGTCTTATAAACCTACCTCAACTAGTCCATTCCATGTCATCCCCAGTAGCAGCCAATTCACTAAGCTTTTAACAAAGACTGAGGACTAGGTGTCCATGTACACTTTCAGATCCCTCAGGAAAACAAAGGATCATGGGCAGAGAACAGGCACCTGGTCCTGGATGAGGGACAGGAGGGGCGAAACGACGAGCGTGCAGCCGAAATTAAGCAAGGCAGGCAGCTGGTAGCAGAGTGACTTGCCCCCACCCGAGGGCATCAGGCACAGCACGTCCTGGCCTTGCATGGTGGCGTTTATCACTTCCCTTTGCTGAGGCCTGCAATTTTGCCTCGTCATCGATTGCTACTCATGTGGATCATTTAACAGCCCTCCAAGTCCCAGGCATTCCTTTCGCCTTATCGACATGGATTTGAATCCCCGTGCCATGAAGATATGGAGCTCTATCAACGAAAATAGTCGAGGCATTGCCCAGTAGGTGTGCATTTGCTGGGCGCAAGCAGAAAACAGGCACCTAAAATTCTGCAGGTGGAAATTGTTCCGCAAGATCAGCTCAGCTTGGCAGTCCCATGAGAAAGTCCCAGCCCAGTCCGCCTTTGGGGCTCTGCTGTCAGATTCAATCTTCTGCAAGAGGGAGGCTCGCCGCGCACGCAGCTGCTGCTGTTCTCTCGCAAATGCCTCCAGCATTTGCTCGATCTAGAAACAATTAAGTACCTCAATAGAAGACCAAGATCAAGTGTGCAGCATGCTCGTTACTGATGCGTTGTACTGCTTCTGGGTCTCACTAATTGTACCACTGATTTTTGGCACACCCACCTCTCCCAGCCGCTGATCAACTTCTTGCAGCTCATGTTCATCGCCTTGTACGCCTGGCTTGCCCTCAAGCACCTCAAGGTCAGAACCATCCGAGAGGTCGATGGTGTCCATAAGAGGAACTGATACCGGCCAGACCTCGCTTGATTATTACTACGAGAACGCTCTCATGCACTTAAATCTCTATTCTATCACAATTTCGCGTTCTTGGGTGTTGCCTCGTGATCCTGGATTGCCCGCATGCCGGAGAAGCAAAATCCTTGAAATTTCGGATTTAGGATTGCTCATCATAAAGGTATTGTGTACAAATATAAGTTTTGACTCCGTAAAGCGGTCCAAGTTTCGTGTTGCGATCCATATAGCAAGGTTGTGGAAATCCCCACCAAGGCAAGTTCAAAATATATGTATACAAATCGCAGCAGGAAGACCTCGATGGTCAGGTTTTGAAATCGCTTAATCAATTCAGCCCTGTTCATTCCGTGCAAGCTGATTGACATAAGTCTCCAAGTCTATTCTGAAAACATGCACTTGTTGGTGAACTGAAAGCGAGCAATTCCTGGGCTTGCTGGTTCTGAGTGAGCATCCCTCTGCTGTATCTGCAAATGAGGAAATCAGGCAAGAGCAAAGGAAGACCAAGGGCTGGCTTGAGTGTCTATGAGCGCCACGCAAAGCAGAAGCAGGTTGTTCCCTTATTCTCTAGCCTAAGTCTGCCTTATAAGCATGCTCCCTTGGCAAGTCTATGTGCAGCACTCAACTCCAGCAGCAGCTTCCTGCCCAACTTGAGTCACTCTCCTCCAATTGCTTCATGGTGGAGTATGATTTGGCTTGGACTGGCATTGTACTGTACGAAAACAGTATCCCAGTCCGAGACGACAGGATCATGCAGGCAGCTGAAATAGAAGCAAACAAGGTAGGAGATGGGAAGGCTGGTGGATCAAGCCAAACTAGGAGCCAGGACATAGAGCTCAACTTCTCCGATGAGGACCAGGTGCTGCTCACTGGTGGTCCATCCCCTTCACTTGCCAAGAATTGGGAGAAAGGCCTTCGAAACTAAGGCATACAGCTGGGTATGCCAACTCAATTTGAGGCATATCCCACCCAGCATTCGCTCGACTCTGTGACCTCATTCAAATCAGGCAAGGTCAAGTCTGCATTGCAAGTGGCCAACCCAATTGCGCTGCAGACTGTGGGTGAGACTGGGAGGCAAGAAACAGCAGGGAAGCTGCCGCACAAAAGAGCTGGGGCTGACATAGAGGTTGACCTTTCAGAGGAGGAGGATCATGCTGGAAGCAGGCAGCAGGTCAGCACCACCCATCTACGAATCTCGAAAGGAAGCGTCTGTTTGGTCTGCTGATCTTCTTATTTTCTGGGCAACAAGTGGCAGCATGAAGCCCAGAAGGGTGCGTCAACTGTCCATTTTCCAAGGTCCTTTGCCTTCGGCAAAGGAGATCGCATGCATGCGCAGGTGGTGTCACCAAAGAAGTCACCAAAGCTGACCAAAGCCCACAGTCCTAACAGCAAAACCCAGAGGAAGACCCAAGAGGATCCGGAAGAGGGCAGCAAGGGGACGGAGGAAAACGCAGAGCAGAGAAAAAGCCCAAAGAAGGACAAAGGTGACCGCCGTGCAATTGTTGCAGATGGTTCATGTGCTCACACGGGATAATCAAGCAGGATACCATGCGCTTTGCTCCACTTGATGAAATCCCTTGCCGAGCTCCATATTATTCGAATGACACACACATTGTCACACGTATTAAACCCACACTCTTGGCCTAGCCTATACGATGCAAGCTTACTGTGGTGGATGCAGATAACGGTCAGGGGCAGAAGAAGAGGAAATCTTCCCGCCAAAAGACGGAGACACCCAAGGCTGAAAAGGGAAGCCCTGTGGCGGCAGAGAATCAGGCTGAGCAGTCGACTTCTGCAGCACATCTAAACATGCGCCCTGCAGAGTTGGAGCC
The DNA here is from genome assembly GCA_004335615.1 of Chloroidium sp. JM. Classification (NCBI taxonomy): domain Eukaryota; kingdom Viridiplantae; phylum Chlorophyta; class Trebouxiophyceae; order Watanabeales; family Watanabeaceae; genus Chloroidium; species Chloroidium sp. JM. Next base: position 845,418 of record QAXI01000434.1, read on the forward strand.
CTTGAGCCCAAACGACGTCAGGTCTGCCTGCCTTCAACCAGATTTGTGGATTACAACACCCTCCCTAGGCCATTCACAGGCTGGATTTTGGCGCTCTGAGGGATGATCCTATGCCAAACCCAGGGTTGGTCATCAAGGACATGCACGTCATGTCGATGCTGATTTGTGGATCTCCACCATAGACCCTCATATGTGACGTCACATCTTCTCGTGAGCTCTTTCTCGTGCATTAATGCAGGGACGGTCTGGCAGAGGTACTTCCTGGGGTGAGGGAAAGGCTAGTGCATCCCTCTGGAGGTGGTCATGCGTGGATGGGCATCCGGCCCAGCCTCAAGCAGGTGCAATACTCCCATCTTATCACGCCCGACAAACATATCAGCAATCTGCCGTTGCATTTCAAAACCCTGGCATCTGCAAAGCAATTCCAGCACCAAGCCTTTGTTTTGCCCTCTCAACCCGAACCCAACCTAGGCCAAGTCCAACAGTCAGCAAGGGTGGTGGGCGTTCAAACAATGAATAATGCAAGCTCAATTATCGAGCTCATCACCAAATTGAAGCTATATGATGCATGAATCAGCCTGAGCTTGAAAATTGCCTGGCTTCCTGGCAGGTGCAGCAGAAGCTGGAGACACTGCTGGGCAACACGGTGGACATCCCAGGAGAGAACAATTCTGTGCTGCTTGTGGGGCCAAGAGGAGTGGGGAAGACACTGGTGCTGATCTCTTCATATGCCTCTCATGCCTGGAAGCAAAAAAATTCAATCCAAACTGCGAACATCGTCTGAATCTATTGCTTTGCTTGTGCAACACAAGTCAATTCCACTCTGAGTAATTCACATCCATGCGTGCTGCGACCAGCACCATACTGTTGAAGCAAGCATGCTGCAATAGACCTGAGTCCCCTGCCCATATTCCTTCCTCTTATCTCTTTGCACCCTACCACATACACCTGTCATTGATTCCCACACCATAACATCATCTCATTATCTACTGGCAGTCTCCATTTGGATATCAATTCATCGCTGATAGAATGTAGTGTGCAGGCAGTGGAGAGGGCAGCCAGCAGGCTGCAGGAGAAGTTCAACACCGACAAGGATAACCCTCGGGTGGGCTTTGTCCGGCTCACGGGCCTTGCCCACACCGATGAGAGGGCGGCCTTTAAGGAGATCGCGCGCCAGCTCTGCAGGTTTCCATACCCCCTTGAGCCACCACCCCCC
>QAXI01000434.1:868587-882481 GCA_004335615.1 Chloroidium sp. JM
GGGGGGGAACTGGTTGGGGGGAGGGGATGTGGAGGTGGCTTTTGACAAATGTGCTGAGGTGCTGAGGAGATGCCTGGTGGAAGACACTACTCCTTGATGAAAGGGGTTCAAGGCGGTAGGGAGTTCGGGCAGGTGATGAAAGCTGAGGAAGAGGAATTGGAAATTTATGAAGAGATATGGGAATGTTCCGAAAAGGTGATGAGTCACTGTCATTGGGTGGAGCTGGCGTCACCTTGATGGTGGTGAAGAAGAACTCCCCGGGGGACAGCTGCAGGAATCGCACGCCCTGCTCCGCCACCGGGGCCTCCAGGAACACCACCAGGTCTTTGGAGAACACGAAGCAGGTGAGCACGGCCGTGGCTGCAGCCAGGGCCGCCACTATGACCCGCTCCCGAAGCTCATCTAGGTGGTCCCAGATTGGCATGCTGCATGGTGCGACAGGATGTCTAGACATTCTGTGTGTCAAGAACTTACAATTAGGGGTGATTGTGAAATCGATAAAAATACTCACAGATCTCCCCTGAGCTCCCAGAGATGTAGTACACTGCACAACAGGGTATTTAATGTCATTTGAGAGGGCAGAAGCACTTTCCACAAAGTCACGCACCCATCAAGTACCGAGACTTGCCTGAAGTCATCTGGCAGGTCCTCAGGCTCCGGGTATAGGAACTTCTGGATGCTGGTTTTCTCCTCCAGCGGAGGCACAGTGCTGTCATCTGCTTCCACTATGGAAGGCGAGGGGCTCCTGACCAGATCTGCAAGGTGCTGTTAAGATCAGAGGCTCTCAGATCATTTCTCCAAGAAATGTGTGTATAGGCCTCAATTCAGCCTTCTCACAAGGCTACAATGCAAATTGCTTGAGTTGACCAGCAGGTCCGCGCACTCCACGACAACAGGGCGTGTCAGCGGCCTGGTGGCACTTGTTGTGTGCCATGTCAGCATAAAAAGGTCCAAAGTATGCAAGTAGATCGTGCATACCTGTGCTTTCATCCTTCTCTGAGCCCTGCGCACAAACTCGTCTCCGCTTTGATGCATTGCTTCTCCTCAGACGAGGTGCCAAAGTTGGCTTGGCACTGCAATGGGTAGGCCTAGGCGATGATACTAGTCTCGCTGACTGAGCGTGCATGTGGACTTGCATCTTGGCGTGCAAAGTAGGGAATGAACCGCCAATGACGGACAAAAGAGCAGCTGTAGTCTCATGCAAACACACTTCTCCTTAAACCCTCAGGGCCTATTACTAAGTTGCCTTCGAGGCAATGAATTGAGAAGACGTAAACTGCATGTGATCACAAATGATGAATAGATGCAATTTAGAATCGCAGCAGGGACCATTCTGCACGGGAATGGCACGGGTTGACTGCGAGAGAATATTTGCAATCACTCCTCCCTGAGCGATTATATGAGGGTGTGGACGTGGCTGATCTTGCTTTCTACAAGCAAATCCCTATTGACAGCTGCTCGAAGACCCTTAGAAGCTTCCTTGCGTGAAGCGGATATTGAGAATGGCAAACACTGCGACCCACAGAAGGTGAGCCGATCCTAATCAAAAACTTATGGCAACAGCACTGCTTATAATTCTGTAGAGAATCTCCGATATCAGGGAGTTCCCGCCGTGTTCACACTCATCGAGAGCATGCATGCGCCTTCTGTTGCGACATTGTGGTTTTATTGCATGAAAATCAAGGATTAGCAATTATTGATAGGAATGCTTATGCGATAGTTTGGGCTCAACTGGCAAGCGTTTCAGTGGGGCGCGTCTTCTATCCATAACGTCTGGCTATGGCTCAACAGCGTTCCTTCTGCTGCAGATTCGCTTGGCCCTCACGGACCGACACGGCGAGATACGCATCTCCTGGAACACGCACGGCGCAAAGTGAGAACATCCCTGCACTTTACTGGTTTGCTTTGGTGTGACCAGAATTGCTATGCCTCTCTGCCTCTGAAGCTCCCCGAACGCAGGCTGAAAGCATACACCTCACTCGTGCAGGTGTCATTCCAATGTCCACTATGGCCTGGCCCTCACCACTCCCAAGGGCCTACTCGAGAATGCGACCCAGGTCACGTCTCGCCTGAACAGTGTTGCAGCCTTCATCAATTTCGAGAGCTACGGAGTGAGCCAAGCCTTTGCTTTTGTAATACTTTGCAACATGTGATGCGCATTATAAGCTTGAGAGCAGCTGATATACGTCTGGAGCACAAGGGCAAGAGTACCAATGTATCAAGGGAGACCATTTTTTCCTTGTGTTCTGAGCTGGGATCTCTGTGTAGCCTGAGGATTTCTGCGGTGAGCCAGCTCAGAGCGATGAATTCTCACCGCCCAACCTCCACTCTGCAGTCCTCGAGGACCTTGTGAGGCTCCCAAATCCTGCGATGTCCCAGGTGGCATGCTGTGTCACTGAAGTCTAAGAAGAGCAGCTGCTACTTGTGAGCAAAACTCGCTTGGAGGTATTGCGGCAATGCTCAGAAGTTTTGCGGTCTTAAAGCTTGAAAGCCAAGAAATTAGTCCTTCAAATGACTTACTTTGACAGGAAACATCTCAAGAGGTATATGCAAACAATTTCAGAATGATTTAGGCGGAGTCCATACGGTTCAGGTATGAGAAGTGCATCCCTTGGCAAGCTTGCCTGTGGAAGACAATGATGGATAATTGAGATTGAGATCTGGCTGTGCAACAGGAGCCTGGGCAGTGGTACGAGTACCGAATCGGGCATCATGACCCGGTGCGCCGCTTCAAGGCGCCACCTGAGGTCGGGCCGGACTCGACTTTCACCTTCATCACGTACGGGGACATGGGGGAATCCGTGCACAAAGCAGCAAAATCCCCAGGGTGAGCTGACACACTGTTGTGCTGTTCTTGAGGATTGTCCTGATCTGAAGGGTGTGAGTCAATACTCTCTTGGATATAGAGAGTACACCAGGCAGAGGATAAAATTATCTGTAAGCAAGATGCCCAGTCGACGGTGAGTGCTTTGATCATCAGGTATTGGTGTGAAGCGCGTTTGGCAGTCCATGGAAGATAGCAGGACTGCCTTTAAGTTCAGATGATTTGGTGAAGGGGCTGTGACATCAAGCAGGACGGAAAGAATTTTCTAGCTCAAAGTGGATTGATGGGAATGGTGACCAGTGGAATTCTGCAGGGCAAGTATGACAGCAGAGCAGGTGACAAAAGAGGTGTTGGATGGAGGGGCTGAGTTGGTAATACATGTTGGGGATATTGCAGTGAGACTCTCTCTGCCTTTCAACAACTTGCAGCACTGTGTACTGTTAAATGCCTGCTATCTCCCATGACTTCCTCTTTCAATTCCTTAGTACCAGGCACACTTCATCGAATGGCAGATTGCCTTGACATGTCAATGTCATTTAAAGACTGCAAGGTGCTCGATTCTGTCATGACCTAGCTCTTTACAGAGAGGCATATATTCGCATCTCCTCAACGACAAGCAATGCAAGCTTTTGTGCAGCTTGGTACTTACCAACGGCTCAATTGTGCAGTACGCTGATGGGGAGCAAAAAATTTGGGACACATTTTTGGAGGAGATTGGTGAGTCTCGCCTCTGAAGGCTTTACTCCCATCCTGCTTGTTTGCCGGGCGATCATTGAATAAGTGAGAAGCGGTAATTTGTAGGTGGGGAGAGCTGTCCCTTCATTCAAATGCAAAAGCAAGGTTATCTTTGCAGAGCAAAAAGTACATCTGAGTGCAACAGCAGGGCTGCCTTGCCTTTCAGTATTCTGCATTCAGCTTGTCTCTCTGATGTGCAGAGCCATACGCATCTCGGGCGCCCTATCAAATCTCCGTGGGCAACCATGAGTACGACTGGGAGACCGGGAAAGAGAAGCATCACAAGCATGCGACAGACGCTTCTGGGAGAGAGAAACCCTATGATCCGGACTGGGGAAACTTCGGTGGGAACATCCTTCCTTCAGTTCCACTCCCTTTGCCTGACCATGTCAACAAATTTGCAAATGATGTAAGATAACTACAGAACAAAGCAAACGCCTCTTATTATTTTGAGCAGGGCATGTGCAGCCACAGTGTTGTCGAGGAAAATGAGGCAATCTTGGATGGCATATGCTCTACCACTCAAGTCCTTGAAGGAGGGAGAAAGGGGACCAGTCAGGCCACTCCCCCTATACAGGCAGAAGTGTGCTTGCCCAATTGTGTTGTGCATTCAAAAGTAACTCAAAGCCAGAGCGCGTCATAGAGACAAAGTGGGGTTGTGCGAGACCCAATCACTCCCATTTATTCAGCATGACCACGACGTGCGCCACCGCAGGCAACGACAGCGGCGGTGAATGCGGAGTGACAGTGAGCAAGCTCTTCCCCATGCCCGGCTCCAATTTGGGTAGCCGTTACAACTGGGAGGCGGCTGACAACGGCAACCACTCCCCCGCGCCCCCCTTCTGGTTCTCCTACAATTACGGCGCCGTGCATTTTGCCACCCTCTCCAGCGAGCACGACCTCACGCATGGCTCCCACCAGATCAAGGTACAGCCCATGACAGAGTGGGTCCCGAGTTGTACATTGAGGACAGAGGGGCTCATCACTTCCACATCGAGGATCGAGGAGTTCCTCCATTGGATCATTAGGGGCCTGCAGGCGCTTTCCCGCCTCAATGTCACACGCTTTTGATACCTGGTAGTCAGCGAAGCAAGCACGTTTCTTGCAATGGCCTGTGTGTCATTGAGGAGCGCCAAATGCCAGGCAGACATGCGGTGCTTGTTGCCCACAAAACATTGAGATATCCGCTGTTGGCGTATCGAATCTGCATGCTGCAGAACACAATTTCAGCGCATAGTCTCTGGATACACTCAGCTCTCCAGCGCCACAGAACAGCATCTGACCTTCAATGTTGGCACTGCAGTGGCTGCTGCGGGATCTCAAGTCGGTGGACCGCTGCGTGACACCCTGGCTGGTGCTGCTCATCCACAGGCCCATGTACGTCGTGCACCCGCACAAGTCCAACCGCATCGTGGGAGGTACAGTTTCCCCTCGCCATGCACAACATACCCGGGGGGAGAGGAGGAGCAGCAGCCTTGCACCCATGAGCAATCTGAATATCTAAAACAAATCATACGCTGTCTGCCAGAGGAATGGAGATGTTGGTGTGCCTGGGACAAGCCAGGTGGCAAATGCCATGCAAAGGATGCAGCTGATGCTGGATGCCCTCTCAAAACAGCCTATCGGATTGTTTTATCACGGCTCTGCCATTGATGGATCAAGCAAGCAGACGAAGCAAAGGAATCTTCCTGGGTTTTGTAACGACAATTACTAGCATCCCTGTGGACCGAGAGCCCCCTGCCCCCCCTCTCCCCCCTCCCCCTCTCAGGCAATAGAAGCGCCCACCTTCTTGGACCTGCCTCTGGCTTGACAGATGCCTTCCACCTCCCCACTGCAGCCTAAACCACAAACACCCATTCCTTCCAATACAAGCCTGACGTCTCTGCAGGGCATTTGAGGGATTCTTTAGAGGACATCATGGAGGAGTATGAAGTGGACTTGGCGATCTCTGGGCACGTCCATGCATTCGCACGCACCTGCAATGTGTTCAAAGAGGAATGCATACCAAACGATGATGGTGGCACCACTCACATCACCCTAGGTGACCCCTGCCCCTCCTGTCCACCACTTTCCTCTACATCCGGACACCTTTTGCTTGGCATCCTTGCTGTGATCACGTTCATTCAACCTTCCATGCCAGTCCCTCTCTCTTTAGTTTGTGCCAACATTGCCCACACACTTCTGTTTTCTTCCTGCTGATCTTCACTCCTTGTATCGCCCCAGTGTCCATAGTCGGATCCTTTTCTTGGAACTTTTACTTTCTTATTCTTGATCAGTGCTGAGCCCAGCCGCCTCAACACACAATTTGGACCTTTGAGCACATGCTTTCGCCAGACAAGACAAGGGGTCTGCTGCTGGCTCTGAAGCCTGATATCCTGCCTAGAATTTCACAAATCATCGAGTTTTGCCAGCATCTGCTTCGCCTGAATTCAGATGATATCTTCCACTGCAGGGTGTGGCGGGAGGAAGCTTTCAGATGTCAAGCACGAGCAACCCAAGTGGCTGGAGTATGCAGAGCGGGAATATGGGTTTGGACGAGTCACTGTGGAGGGTCGGCGGCACATGAGGTATGCTGCATTCCCAATTGGCAATTACTTAATCAAGTACTTGCATTGCGGAGCTGAAAGTCCGCAAAGTCATTCGTAGTATCTAGGACGTTTAGATGGCATAGCAATCCTGTGCATTGCTGATCTTGGACCCTTGGGTATCACCCACCAGGGTCACTTGGACAATCCCATTGCCATGCACCAAACATGGATGCGGCACTGGCATACATTCAAAGTTTGCATGCCATTCACAATATTACCAGCTGTACCAAAGCAGACAAGCCATTTCTCATGATATGCAGCCTGAGCCAAAATCACCAGAACAATCACTGCCCATCACTGCAGTGCTACGACGCGAGGATTGCCCATCTACAATCGATCAAGCAATCCACCCCATTTAAAGAGCACTGTCCCTGCAGGTTTGAGTATGTACACTCAGAGACCGGGAAAGTGGCCGACTCGGTGGAGCTCAAGATTGGACGCTCAGCCATGCGGGTGTGTGGGATGGAGGCTGGCGCGGGGCAGGGTGGGTCCAGTGGGCAGGTACCAAATGTTCTGGAGGGGGTCAGGTTGAAAGAGTCGGCAACAGGGGGAGCAGAAGCAGTGGCCAAAGAGGGGTTAGAAATGCTGGCTGCTGATTGGTGGGTGACGATGGGATCAAGAATCCAAAGCTCACTGACAGCAGTGAGGCTGAGGTTTGAGCAGGGGAAGCTGCAAAACTTGTACAGGTGTCATGAATAGGAATGCGGAATAAGAACCGAAACTATGAGAGCAAAGAGAGAGAGGGCGTGTAAGGAATGTTTGTGCGAAGCTTTTGGCAATGACTGCTATTTACTCATTATCAGTACAGTATCAGTCTGTACTCACTATAAATTGTCTCTGCTGGAAGTAATCGCAGGCCCTATAAATTGACAAGAAAATGTGACTTTCCAATTTATCAGGCTAGATTGGTTGATTTAGGAGGACAGGGCATTTTCTAGAGATTACAGCAAAATCGGACCCCCTTTATTCTGTGAGACTTGTACAGTAGATTATAATTGTTGGTTCTCCTGCTTGAAATTCTGCAAATAGGCACTCTCCCTAGGGAGGGCGGGGTTCGATACAAGCCTCAATACTATGGATTTACTGATTATTATAGTTCTTCATATTTGATACGTTGTGGTGTGCCGATACAGTTCAGACTCAGCAGTATGTAATACCCTATGCTTCTCCTTCGTAATGTGTTTAGTAGGCTCTGGTGAAGACATTACGCTGTGTTCGCAATGTTGAGACACTCATATCACATGCACACTGCATCTCAGGACCTCAATCTCAAATGAATTTTGAGAAGGACAGCCAAGTATCAATCACTAAAATAGCCAATGTACCAAGAGAAATATCAGAGTTCCCACACACAAGCAGTGGCATTCCTGTTATATTGTCATGCTCGCCTGAGGCTGCCTCATTAATCTGTGGGAAGATCATAATTTTGCTCATCCTCAAGATGAGCTCGGAGAATAATTTAGCTCTCAGGCACTGACAAATCACCAACAATGGAGCTCACACTTTTGCATGCTCATGCAATTGACCTGTGGCCAAGTTCAATTCAACAAAATATCCACTGCTGATGGTGCAGAACAATCAATTCAGCAGACATGAGAACACATATCTGAAGGCATTGTAGCAGCATAAATTGGACCATAGCCCTCAGATAAGCTTCACAATATTGCAAGACAAGATAATATTACTTAGTATTAAATGGGATGAGCCAAAATAACAAAGAAGAGGGAGCGGGTCTTGACGACTTGGGAGAGTTTGAAGCCAGTCGCTGCAAAGAGCAGCTCCCACTGCTCCAGAGTCCGCTCCTTGCCTTTCTGTACAGGGCAGGGTCATTCAGCGAGCAGACCAGCTATTCCTGCTGGCTTGCACAACCAGCACTCACTGCCTGGCCCAGGCATGATGACTGTCAATGCTGCTGGCCTCCTTAAAAGGAACATGCTTCTGGTTCAAGCCCTACAGAGATACTTTCCACTCTGTGTTTCTACCCACTGCAGTCTCACAGGTGGAGTAGCCTCCAAATAGCCTGTGAAATCTATTTAGACACTAGCGCAAATGTGAGGTGATGACAGGGAGGTGCATACCAGCTGGGTGAGCATCATGAGGTCAGATTTGGTGCGGCCCGCCGACATCCCCCCATCCCATTTCGAGTCCAGTATGCTCATCTGCAATGGCAGCAGCAATGTCTGCATTTGAGTCTCCCCTCTCCCACTATGCTCCCCAGACTGGTCATGATTGTTGGATCTAGGTTTGCACTAATTGAGCTCCTCATGTGGTAGCTTGTAAGACAATGACTTGTAGCGAGCGTCTCACTGCCGCCATTGAGACTCATGTGGTCCGCCATGCCGATCTGCAAAGCAAAACATTCCTTTTGTCCAACAATGCTATAGGGCTATCTCTGCATAGCTTTGCAACTCGTCCCTCCTTTCATATCAAGCCTGCAGGCAGGGCCCACCTCCACGATCGCCAGGGTGGCAGAGGCGGTCCCAAAAGCCGTGCGGAGGTTGCGCAGGATGGTGGTGGAGGCGGAGTCGCTCCAGTCATGCAAGATGGTCCGCATCAGGTAGCAGTCCCCATCCCTTGCTGCTGGTATGCTTCCTGTGCGATTCGATGTGGTTCAGAGCACGTAATCGTTGGGGCGCATGGACAGTCCAACATTTCATTTTTGTATGTAGTGGGCTGCTTCTGGTACCTTCCAGAGGAAATCATGAACAGGATTGAATGTGCTGCATAGATCTGCAAAGATCAAGGGCCCCATAGGATCAGGGGTCGGGGTAGGGGGTTCAGGGGGAGGAGTGGGGAGGCGCAAATAGAGAGGGAGAGCACATATCTCGCTGTGGAGAAATTTGCAGGTTTAAGTCAGTGGAGGGCAGCAGTGCATTTGGCCAGGCTATGAAGGATGGGGCTGGGGCTCCATACCGCTTTTGAGGAAGTCAATGTCTGCAAAGGACACTCTGGAAGCCAATGGCGCCAAAGCCGCTGAAGTCCTCCAGATCTCCCTTGTATTGTCCAAGACCTGAACAGCCGCATTGCTCTGCCAACCCATTTCTTTCATCCTTATGTCATGCTGTTGCAAATTGCAACAACAAAGGTCTATGGAAAGGTTTTTCTGGAGGAATGACGCACAGAAGGCAGCAGTATCTTACTTGCTTCAGGTCACACACAACCCCAGTTGGCCTCCCATGGTGCTGCAGCACTGCTGCCAAGAAGGAGCCTGACGACCCTCCAATGTCCAGAATTCGGGCATGCTTTGACCAATCGTAGTCCCCCACCAGGCTTTCCACACCTACAGGACCGTTTGCGATTCTGCAGATTCTTGCGTTGTCTCCTCTTGCAATGCTGTCTCCCAAGGGCAAATTATGCGCACTCGCCAATAGACTTCCCATCTGCTCTCCATTAATCTCTTACTACCCTTTTCGAGCCCGGGCAAAGAAAATCACATGAGCTTGGCTTACAAGTAGCCACAAAGTGCTCTAGGGGCACAAGCTGCGCGGGTGGCAGGTGTTGGGGGGGTCACCTAAAGCATCCTGGGCTTTCATGGCCATGCTGAAGTTGATCTGGTGCTCCGGGTGCTCCTTATAGAAGTCCCACATCTCCGCTCCAAAGTGTTTGGCAAAGGCGGTGGGAGCATCCTGGTCGTCTACTGTCTTCAAGGCGTACTCCAGGTTGAGGAACGACGGCAGAGTTTGCTCGTACTGCAGTTTCAACTGCATAGATGCCACCTCTCAGAGCTGCTGATTGTTCCTGCCTTTCTCTGGTAGTCACAGCAGGGAGACTACCATGAAAATCAGGGCACTCTCTTTGCAAGCTAGGTACAGGCTTGCATAATACAGGATACTGGAAATCGCTCAATAATTCATCTCTCACAGTTTCAAATGAGCGGTTGTATGCATAGAGAAGACACATGGAAATTGCAAGGCAAGCAAGATTTGGGAGAGCTAATGATTGAGCTCAGAGAAGGGGTCACCAGCGGCTTGACCCTTCATAAACTCACCAGCGGCTTGAGGCCGAGGTGGTGATTCTCACACATCACCCTTGACAGCCTGTTGTTCTCCACTGTCAATGTTGCCCCAGAGCCCCTGAGCTTAAAGTACCCTATCTGGATGGCTGCACGGATTAAGCGGGCGCATGACTCCTCTGGCAGCCCTGTGTGCACAAGACCTTGCTTTCTAGCATGCCAAGCATTTCAAGAATGACCACTCCCTACTTGATACTTCTGATGCTAGAATGCATCCCCCCCCCTCCCCCCTCTCTCCCATGGCTGAGGCCCAAATGGCATTGCAGTCAAGCGAAGAGAGATGACCCCGAAGCTAAGTACGCTCAGCCAGTGATCCGCACCAGTTCAAATTCTTCACAAATGATGCACCAGGCATACCAAATTGCCCCAATTGACAAGCTGCCAGTGCTCAAACCTCCGCATCATATATTGTCAGCTTCTCAAAACCCCTCTCTCGTGAATGGACAGGCTTACCGACTTGCTTTGCTAGCAGCTTCATTGGGAGGGGGCCGTATTCAAGCGTCTCAGGGATGTTCAGCTTTGCACAGAGGCAGATGATGTGGCTGTCCATGAAACACAGGGCCTTCTCCATGACTTGCAGGTGCGGAGGCTTGACCTGCCAGCATAAATAAACAGTTTGCGTCACACAGGAACGGCACATGCATTTGCTCTCATCCCATCGTGGCACTTCTCAAACCAATCTTTTCAAGAGAACTCATTTTAAAGAGAAAGGAGCGAGGCAGCAGATCCAGCCAGGCCATCCCATCAATACTGTACTGGTAGAAAGCTTCAACATGTCTTTGTGACTCTTCAAATTGATTTGCCTCCTGATCGGTGTTCAATTTTGAGCAGGTGTTCTGGGACTGTGGATTGGGTTTGCTCTTGGGAAAGGAAGCACCACCTTTTCTAAAAGCCACAGAAGGAATGACACAATGGCCAATCCAGGTCCCCACAACCACCATGGTGGGGTGACTAGGTCCCTGCGCAAAGCATGTCTCTGTGATTGATTGAAATCGGAGAAGGGACAAGTACTGATGGACTAATGACTTCCGGGAGCAGTTGATAGGCAGGACTCGCCAGAACTTTGGTACATTCTGCTTCTGAGGCTCTGCTACGTTAACATCATCTTTCGTCCCAGCAGACTTCATGATGGGCCGAACAGAACAGGCTAGAAAAAGGACACACAGCGCCTCGCCGACTCCTTTCCTGCCTTTCTTCCCTTCTTTCGTTTCTAGTTTGGCATTTGAATGCTTTCCATTGTGACGATGCGCTTTTTTGGACCCCTCAAGGCCAAGGGGAGGGTGTCTGGACAATGGCAATCTTATTACATACATCATCAAAAAAGGCGCTTCGATAGCATTCTACAAGTGGCAGGGATCATATTTAATTATCAGGCCGAATCTGCACAATTTTCTGCAAGTGAATGGTCAACCGAATCATATCAGAGCAAGCAGAGCTCATTATCTTCAGTGCTGCAGAGCCATCCAGATGGGCTACAACGCGGACCATTTGATACACTACACAGGCCACTGTCTGAAGTTTGGAGGTCAAGTAGACAGCATCAGATTGGGTTGTGAACATGCTGTGTGATATGGCTGAATAGCACTTTTCTATCCTTCATAGTAAATTACACAGTGTCGTGCCATGAACTCGTTTGAAAGCGTGTCTCAAACTGAACTTAATAAAAACACCTGATAAGGGGCTGTCTGAGATGGGCAAGGGAATTTCAGTAGTAGAGGGGTGGGGGAGGGTATCTTTGCAATGCATGAATCAAGGCGGAGTCCTAAACTCAATTTGTACACCTATATGTGAATGTTGACTTCAAGCTCATACTGTACCTAGAGTGTACAAGACAAAGTGTACAACACATTGCCAATCTACAGGGAAGCCAGTGTTCTTATGTGTTTCTATTTTGGCAGATACAGAGATATACAGTATACAAATGACCCTGATATGAGCGGGAAGCATTGGGAATCACAGCATTCTCGTCTCAGCAATTGCAGGCGTGCACTCATTGCTTTTGGTCGCGAGATGGTACATTCACACTGTCAGCACGATGGGATGAGCCAGAATGATGTAGAAGGGGGAGCGGGTCGCAACGGCACGGGACAGCTGGAAGCCGGTGGCTGCAAAGAGGAGCTCCCACTGCTCCAGCGTGCGCTCCTTGCCTTTCTGCACAGAGTACAGGCCCTCAGCAATCAAGACAACTGCTGGCAAGCACCGGCAGCGTACCCTCCTCTGGGCAAGTTGACAGGCGATGCTGGCTCCAATCTTGAAATGCATGCCTGCCTGCCGCTGCAAGTGTTGCAACACATGTCTTCTAGGCTCCAAAAATTTTTCGAGATCAGCCAAAGTGGTGGCCTTGTGTGCATCTTCCTACAGCCGCGCAGCAAACAGGCAAGAAGGAAGCTGGAAAGCTCAAGTCTGGCAGAGGAGCATTCAAGTAGTCAGACTCTGGTTCTGACGTTGATGAGCCAAACCAACAGCTGTGAAACGTAGAGGGCTGGATGGGGAGGGGCACCAGCTGCGTGAGCATGATAAGGTCAGACTTGGTGCGCCCAGCTGTCAGACCATTCCGTTTTGTGTCCACGATGCTCATCTACAATCAAATTGTGTTTAAGATTCCCATTTGAATGCACTGCATTGCCATTGCTCCTGTCAAAGCTCTTGAACTTGTTCCATGGAAGCCAGATCTGCTCGCAATTAGATGGTAAGCAAAGCACTTCTTCTCAGCACAGATTGGGGAATGCTTTTATGAACCAAGCAGCTTATAAATCATCATTTCGTCTGATGTAGTGCTCGATGCACAGCTTTTCTAGGGTGGATTTGCAAGCCTCTTGAGCACATCTACCATGAGAGGAGGCAAAGCCCACCTCCACAATCGCCAAGGTAGCTGATGCGGTCCCGAAAGCCGTGCGGAGGTTGCGCAGGATGGTGGTGGAGGAGGAGTCGCTCCAGTCATGCAATATGTTGCACAGCAGGTAGCAGTCCCCATCCCTTGCGGCCGGCAGGCTATCTGCAGGCACCACATTTGGATCAGAACAGCCTATGCCTAATTCTCGTTTGCAAGCATGATGCTGTCTTTGCGAGCTTTGAGAGTAGAATAGCCTGGAAGGAAGAGGGTTTTGGCACCCAATAGGATCCTATAACCCTGCTGGGGCAAGCTTCCCCTACCAAATGAGAAGAGCAGGTGAGCTGGACTCTGTACCGCTTCTGAGGAAATCAATGTCCATAGTCGACACCCTGGGTGCAAGCTGTTTGAGGGCAGCTGTGGTCGCCCAGATCTGCTCGGTGCGCTCGACAACCTGCAAATTGACGGCTGTGAGGAAACATGTGTCCTGCCTTCCTTGAGAATAGGTCTTGATCTGGCTTCCACAAGAGTGGTGCATGTGCAGAGGGACGACAATTTGCTGCCACATTGTCAGACTTGGCGAGTCAGGGCAGAAACAGCTCCATTGCTTTGACTCCACATCCCCTTGGCAACGGAGGCAACACTTCATTGGATAGGCAGAGGTGAATCTGACTTCCTTCAGGTCGCAAACCACCCCCTCGAGATTCTTATGGTGCAGCAGCAATGCTGAGCCTGAAGATCCTCCAATGTCCAGAATTCGCGCATGCTTTGACCAGTTGTAATCCTCCACCAGGCTTCGCACACCTGCATCAAAGCTATTTCTCACCGACATATTCTTTGTGCCATTTGACAATGTACATGGTCCTGATGTTTTTGCCGCTTTGTTACCAATTTTCAATCCCCTC
>QAXI01000434.1:925598-948772 GCA_004335615.1 Chloroidium sp. JM
GGCGAGGCACTTGCACACCAGTCTATGAAGTCGTGGTCATCCTTCCCCCCCCCCCCCCCCCCCCGATTCTTTCTGCTTGGGGCACCTCCCCCTGCCTGGAATGGACAGTGGCTGCAAGGACAGGGATGACCTGATGAAGTCCCTATGTGTCAACAACGGCTTTGCATCTGCAGAATATCATGGACCTAAGTGACGAACAGAAGCAGGAGCTGCATGCCGCCAGGTGCCGACTGATGCACACCATGAACCAGCTGCTTCAAGAGCGCAGGCAGATCCAGGAGAGCTTTGCGGTGAGATTGCTGGTCCCTTGGGCGCACACCAAACCGTGCTCACCAACCTCTAACAAAGCAACAAATCACCACTGAATCAGAGCTAGATCTGCACATTGTCCTTGCCATACAGAGGATGTTGCTTGCTCAGAGTCTGGTTTGAGAGTAGGAATGGCTGCAAATGCAATTCCTTTGTATGATCTCCCCCCAACACCCCAGAGATACACCACTCCTCCTGATATGCCACTGGCCTCCTTCCCTGCTATGTGCCATTTACGAATAGCAAAGTCAAATTCTTTCTGTGCCTGCCAGGACTTGGAGGTCGTTGAGCCATGGACCATGTACGAGGCGGGATCAAGAGCAGAAGTCTTGAGGGATCACTACAGGTATGCTCCGGTGGATTTGCTTGCCACCACATTGACATCCGCCATACCCGTTCCATTGTTGGCAAAGCTTGCTTTCTCTCTGCCATTTCCAATCGCTTGGCCATACTGGAGTTTCAAAATTTGAGTGAGTAATGCTGCAGGAAGAGCGGTGATGATAATAAGAAATTTAGACCACTGTCCTGCCACAGATTCACATTCTAGTGAAATGTAATATTGCAGGTGGTGGCAGCTTTTCCAAGCTTTGAAAGATAACGTGGACAAAGCACACTGCGCCACCTGCCTGTGAGCTACTCTTCACCCCTATCTCTTGTGCTTTAGCTGTAAAAGGATGACAGTGATTGCCGGCCGCAGCCGGGAACACTTTTCAAGCAGAGAATCTCAGGAACATTTGCTGCGAAGAGTGGGTAATGATTGGCATTTGCAGCCAGAAGCATGTGTTCACCAGAGTGTGGGGGGTTGGCTGTAAATTCCTGACAGCATGCATCTTTGGCTTGGTTTCTCTCAGCAGCCCAAGAGCGGAGGCTGAAACTTGAGACTGGAACATGCATATTTGAGAGGCTGACGAAAGGATCGCTGCAGGTTCTATGGCCGCCTGTTCAGGGGCAAAACGGTGCGTTCCCTGCAAACCCTTCTTTATGAGCACATGCTGCATGACTTATCCCTCAACACCCATTTTGAAGTCATATGCATGAACGTCATATTGGCCAGTGCTTGATAAGCAAGCTGCTTGAGAGTGTGGTTGATTTTGCTCTGCAGGCCATCAATGCCCTGCAGGTACGCCCTTCATGTTCCTCTTGCTGATATCTGAAGTTGTCTTCTGCTGTTCATGTGCACTTTGGCGGTCACAGCTGCTCCTCTCAGCAGTGCAACTTCATGGCGATTCCTCCAGCACCTCTCCATGCCTCCCCCCTCCACAAGACCAGCTGCTAATCTAGGCTGCTGGACACAAAGCAAAGCTCCTGCACGGTGATGAAACGATTCCCTTTGTACTCTGCTACCACAAGACTCGCTCATGTATGATATCGCCATTGCGCTGCAGGAGTCGAAGCTGGTTGCTTTCACCTTCCCCCTGGTAATACTCCCCTCCAAATGCCAAAGTGCCGCGGCAAGAGGACCAAAAGTCTCAATCTGCAGCGCCTCTATCAGTATTCTGTCAACTGTCATAAGAAATTCAGGGAGCAATTGGATATTAGAAATGCTTAGCGAGCTGTGACAGCCCCCAGAATTGCATATTGGAGAACAGTGGACAAGAGACATCTTTGATATGCTCTGCAAACCATGCAGCATGTGCAGGGTTTGGGTTGCACCAATTTCTTTCCTCCTTCCTGGCGGGATTCCAGAAGCATCGCTCGCATGCCCTGATGCATGATCGCTTTTTCATCGCCTGCAGTATCCTGACATGGTGGAGATTGCGGAGACGATCTCTGGGGAGCTGAGCGGCAGTGAGGGGGGCGGGGTCATGCTGGACGTGGACATCATTGCCACCAGTCTGGAGCCTGCAAGGGCACTGCCCGATCCTGCGGTCGATCGCTACCTCCCGCTGGAAGAGAAACTCACCCAGGCAATCTACCAGATCAAGTACGGTGCCACGCACCCCAAGGCGTCGAGAGTCTCGACTGGGAAGTGCTGCTTCTCGTCCATGATGGCGGCAGGCCATCGGCAGGAAGAGGAGGCGGGCGGTGGCAAGGCGCAGGACAAGTATGTGAAGGCCGGGCATGTGTGGGATATTTAAACAGCGGTAGCAGTGGCGCAATAGGAATACCTGTTGAAAGGGCTGCTTCGCGGGATTGACGGGCATCCCTTGTCTTTTGTATTGTCTGTATCAGATTTCAGGAAGATTGAGTACTGTATTGAGACGACTGAATACATTTGTTTGCAAGTGCTCAGGAGAATGCGGCTCTCCTGGGAGCTCTTGACAACCTAAACAGCAGTGCAGTGATATTCTTTCATGATATCCATCATCACCAGGATACTGTAGTCCTTTGTCAATCTGCTGCTGTGCTTTGTCTTCAACCTTCCAGGATCTGCCCAAACATATGGCAAGCCTGCTTACAAAAGGTACTTGATGAGTCTGGTTTTGAGGACGATACTTCATTTGAAGTCCAAGCAAGGTATTGCTTAGTCGACTCAAGCAAAACAGATTGTGGAAGGCAGAAGGTCCTGATAGCTTATGTAGATTAGTCTCGCTTATTTGCTAGATGACAATACCCTTGAAGCTCTCAGTGACACACTGAGCCAGTTGCAAGCGCTGTGATTTGCCCCTAGACCACATGTATCATTCAGATACATTATAAGTGAGCCTTGCAAGGCATTGCAGTGCTCTCAATGGAACGCAAACTTGTATTTAAGTCTTCCTGCCATCCCATATGTCTTCACCCAAACATGAGACATGCTGACGCCTTCACTCGTCCGCTAACTCAATCAGCAACAGCGAGCTCAACAGGAGATGCATCACTGCTGCTTACCTGCTTTACTCCTAGAGCGCCACTGTTCCGGCCAGTAGGGACTGAGATACGGGCGGGAAAAGCCGCTGGCAGTGGCATCAGGGTTGTCCGGCGGGTGGAACCAGTAATTTAGCGCCACATGCGCCTGTTCCGCTGCCTGTCCATGCCCTCCATAATTCCGGGAGGTGACCTCATGGAACCACCCAGCCGGTAGGTACAAAACATCTCCTGTATTCCAGGTAGGCTTTCAATTATTCCCTTGGTGGTTGTTGGGCAAAGACTTTTGTAAGAAACTAGAATTCTTCAAGCACACATACCAGATATTATTGTAAACATTGCATTGAACAGGTTTGTTCCCTTCTCTTCGTCTTTCAGATTAGAGAGGTGCTATTGGTCTGATAAGGTGAGGACAGAAGGGGCACACCTTTTTCGAGAGTACACGACACAGAAGTAGCCAGGCCAGGGAAACCCGGGAATTCCTTGGAGATATCTGAAGGCGAAGTGCTCAAGTCTATTCTGCTGAAGCTGGGGGGTTCCGCCTCATCTTCTTCAACTTCTCCTCCTCCAGAATCTATCGCCTCACAGTCATCGAAATCGTCTCTTCCCTCCCAGACACCGGAGTCACTGCAACTAGCCACACTCTTGACACAGGTTTATGAGATTCATACGCAGACTGCCCTTGATCATGCCTCATCAATCCAGCAACACACAAGCAGTCACTCCTGGCTCGATCCCCTTTGGAGTTGTAGATAATCAGGTGTTGCAGCTCTTCTTCTTCTTCTTGAAGAGCTCCGAAGCGAGGCGGATACCTTGAATTGCCTGCGTCATCCAGGAACGCTGGCTCCTGAGAATCAGATTCAGACTCCGGGTAATGCCCGCGCTTGCTGTATTTTGCTTGCAAAGCATCCTCTTGCAATGAACCGTCTGCCAGCACATTGCCCTGCAGCAAGCATCAATGCTATTTAGGAATGGCATTTCCTTTCTGGCGCTACCGATCCCTGCACCGGCTGAACAATTCTCTTCCATTCATTCCAGCCAGCCCGTCATTTTTTTTGCGTGCAAGCACTCCAGCACGTCGTCTGCGATGAGAATCTCTGACATCTATACTACCATATTGAGACCCAGAGTGGGGAGGGGATGATCGGTGCTTGCAATTCTTTCGGTGCAGAGGTTACTTTATGACACTGCTATTGAGTGCACACTTCCCCCCCTCCCCCACTCCTTGGTTCTATGCCACAGGCAAACCAAGCATTCATTTTGAAAATTTGTTGGCGCTCACCTGGCCCTGGTACACTATGCGGCCATTCGGATGGACCCTGACCACATCCCCGTAGGTGTGCATGCTCTGCGCGTGGGCAGGGCTCCACAGTCGGAAGGTCTTGCGCCCCTCCAGCAGGACATACAGGTTGTCGTGATAGTCATGGTGCAAGCCAGAAGACATACCTGCAGGTCCCCACAGATTGGATTCAGAAAGGCCATTTGCAGCACGGCTTGTTTGCTTGAGCCCTCTCACTAGAAAAGTGGGGTGGTTTAATTGGAGTGTTGTAATCATGAAATGGTTCAACACCCACCAATCTTTCATCATTACAGCTGCAAGAGAGAAATCGCTTGGAATGCTCAACATCTAGACCAACACCTGTGATCGCACCTTCTTGTAGCGGTGGAAAGTCTGATTGCGAGCAACACTTTCGCAGAGAGTCAGCCATATGTACAAAGTCAAGGCCCCCATTCTATACACGATCTCTGGGTACCATAATTCGCCCTTCTGTCCACACAAGAGAAAATCCAATCCGCAACTTGCATTCACAAGTGCCCCCCCCCCCCCCCCCTCCCCTCCCTCTTCTCCAGAACCAGGACAGGACCCCCCTCCTTACAGTGCATGGTCCTGGAATGATCAAGAGCACAACCTTGGGCGGAGGAACCAATCCACAGATTGACTGCCTGCGGCACCAAATTGCCCATAATGCTCGGCTGCTCCTGGCCATCCTCCAGAAGGCTGCTAAGCGGCGGGGACACCACCTCCGGCAGCCCTGTCTTGCCGTCTATGGCAGCCTGTATGTGAAGACCCAAGTGTATCAAAAGTATTCACCTAAGAAGGCTGGATCCTGATTGCAGGCAGCGCAGAGCTTTTGCTGCATCAGTAGAATTTTCAGCAATGTAGTTGACCATTCAGGCAAGATACTCCCCAAAAGGACCTGTACTCATTGGAGGTAAACACCCTCCCCATACTTCATTCCCAAGCGCATGATCTGCAGGCAAATTGATACTCTACAATATTGACCTGGAAATGGTAAAGTTGACAACTTAAGACGATGACAATCCTGGCAAGTGAACAAGTCTGCTTCAGCATTATATGAAGATTGCTTTTGGAGTCTCCGAAACCATCCTCAGATCAGACCCCACCTCCTGAGTTGAGAGATAGAGCCCTTCCTCTCCAGACTCCAAGGACTCCAGGAAGCTCCTGAAGGTCATGGATATCTTCTTTCCCTTCCCAAAAGCCCTGTCTTCTTTGCCAGCTTTCTCGACGCTGATGAAGTTGTCTCCCTGCAGATAAAACGTTTTAAGTATTGCATGGCAGCGATGGTCATGAGAAGGTGGCATGGTGTGACAGCTCTTTGTGCCAAGACGCCACTGCTTCAGGATTGTGTCGGGGCCACAACTGCAAGGAAAATGATACTTTTGAGAGTTGCCAGTGGGGATACTTGGAATGTGCTCTTACAGCTGCTTTCTTCATCTGCTGGAAGTTCCACCCCTTTGGGAGTCCCAACAATTTGCCACCTGCAGGCGACAATATTGTCTTTTGCGCTTGGCATGCGAGATCTCCATATCACGTTCCGAGCAGAAATCATGATTAGAATATTTGTCCAGGTGCGCTGCACTGAGAAAGCATTGTGAAAGTAGAGTATGTCAGCAGCTGACCCGAGGGAATATGCACAGGACGCCTCTGGGCAATGTATGCTGTCCAAAATCTCCTGGGCTTCAGGAAAGCTGCTTTGCAGTGATCCAAACCACCCCCACCGGTGCTTACAGACGTGTTTGGGCGCTCAGAAGGACTCCATCCCCTATATTCATTGATGCTTGCAGTCTGTGGCCCGTTCCTAGAGCGTTTGCCTTCTCTTGCTGAGACCTTGGAAGCAATTTTACGTTTCATGTCGGAGATCTGTTTGATTTAAAGGGATATTCGGATGATGAAATGCTCGCAATTGATGGTCTCTGATCATGGACTCCTAAATTCTGCGAAATGAGAATTTGCTGGGGAATTGTGATCGTTGATGTTAGTCACGCGATCTTAAAATAGCATCAGGGCGTATCAAAAGGCAGATCCTTGCAGATCACTTCAACAGAAGCGTGTAGAGTATTCGCTACAAGGTATTAGCCAGAGCAAGTAGAAGGTAGCGCAGTCACTCGAGGTGCGCATCTCCTGCTCGGCAGGCCCCACGCGAAACCGGGGAGTGTAGATAGCGGTCGCATTTGGACGTCAATACCGCAATTGAGTTTCGTAGTAATCGCGATACTCGCACCGTGCATAAATTTTTGTGCTTAAATTTAGGCATGCCAGTCTATTTTTGATTCACAGGAAGAAATCATGGAGCCGGCAAAGAGCTACCCAGCTCCACCAATTCAGAAGTATTTGGACAGTCACAAGTCCTACAAGCAGGCATTCGACAAGCCCATGGTATTGGGTGTCACAAAGGCCACCACCATCGTCACATGCATGGACAGCAGGCTCATGCCGGCCCAGATATTTGGCCTGGAAATCGGGGAGGCTGAGTACATCAGGAATGCCGGTGGAAGGGTCACCGACGATGTCATCAGGCAAGTTCTGTTCAGGACCTCTGCAGGGATGCACTTCTGACAGTGTTCGAAACAATCTGCAAGCACAGGTGTGGGTATCATTTCACATGAAGGTATATGCTGAACTAGCTGAATGACACTCAAGTTCTCGTGTTCCGCTTTTCAGTCACAAAAGGTCAAAAAGAGATTAGAAACATAAATTGCGGCGTTCCGTGTACCATCTCTCTTGCCCCCAGGACAAGAATATCGCATCCTCTCAACTCTCACCGATGACTAAATCAGCAAATGCACAGGTCGCTGGTGGTGACGAATGAGCTGCTGCAATGCAAGCTCATCATTTTGATGCATCACACAGACTGCGGAGGCCAAGCTGCAGCAAAATGTCACGACTTTGCAGTGAAAAAAGTGAGTCAACCTCTGAAACTCCCTCCTCATCCCGATTCATGTATACAAGCTTTAATAGCTCAAGTTGGGCCTTGGTAAATTTCAAGTAAAATTTGCAGACTTTTATCACATTTACTTGTGGTGTTTGGGAGCGCTGTGATCCAAAACGCCTGCCCTGCTGGCATTAAAGTGAAGCTGTTGTACACTATAGGCTGGGGCGTGGGTCGTTACAATCACAAGCCTCGGTTCTGAAATCTTAACCTCCTGCAAAACAATCACCAATGCCTGCAAAAGCAGACTTGCAAGGGGAGTGGAAATGCTGAGCCAGACCATCAGGTGTATCGTCTTTCTCAAACAAATTTCTGATCTGCAGGTGAAAGACAAGCTGGGTGCTGACCTCAACCAGCTGGAGATGTACCCCATCAAGCCTCCCGACGATGAGGGACTGAGGCAGAGCGTGGTGAGCTTCATCAATATTAATCAAGCATGATAGGACGCATTGCACCTCTGACAAAAGAGACAAGGAGGAAGGAGAGATGATGTTGCTACTGCTGCAGGTGGATGATCTCGAAAAGCTGAAGGCTTCACCGTTCATTGATCCCAAGATTCCAATCTACGGCTTCGTGTATGATGTCCAGACGGCTGCCCTCACAGAGGTTGCTCGTCACAAGCCCTAGGCCACGCAGCTGCAGCATAGGCTTGGCTGTGGTAGATGGCAGACTTGTGGCAGACGCTCGCTGAAGCAATGCTGGAATCTTTGCAACGCATTCTTTTGGGGATGTTGCCAGTATCAGTAGTTGCTTCAATGTCGGGCTGATGAGATCATTTGTGTCTTTTTGAATGAGTAGAAGATGTTTGGGGCAGAAACCCAATCTTTGTGGTTTGAGCTTTGGGTAGAACTGCTGGTACGGATCATCAATCAGGTTAATGTTCAATTGGTGCGGGCATTTGGTTAAGCATCAATGGGCTGCGCGATGCTGCAGAGGCAAACCTTTCCAATAATCATGCAGCATGGCCATCGCACAAAGTATCCTCATGAATCTCAGCTGCATACCAGGGTCAGGGTGGCTCCTGTGGTGACAGTATGGAGTACAATCGACACCAAATACCTGTGATATTGTCCTATTATGCAGGTATTGGGCACCCTTGTACCCCCCTGTCCCAGCCTGCTGCTTTGGGTTCACCCTGACACATGCTTGTGTATCATCGATCTTCACCACCTTCTTGGCATACTTCTGCCAGCTTGCGCATCTTATGACCTCAAGTGCCCATGCCAAGAGATATGGCTCAGACTGGCAGATATTTACAGGAGGGAGGCCCCTACTCATGGCGGATTTCAATGCGCGGCCATTGAAGAAGGTACCGGTGGTAGTTGGAAAGCTTGGCCAAAGAGCATGGAAGAAGACGCCGTCACCATATGCAATCCAGAAGGAAGGCAGGACTGGATTTCATTTCATTGAGGAATGGCCAGTGGAAGAGAGACAGCCAAAGAAGCGCAGGAAATTACCATCATTCACGAGTCAGGGCAAGTGTTGGAGAGGCACATTTTGAATGATTAGTGAGCCCTCCGGATCCTGACCAGTTTTGGGAACATGATAATGATCTGAACAGTAGTACTACAACATCGAAACACAATAGCTTTTAGGGGGCGCTTGCAGCTATTGGAGACAAGTTTGTGCAGTAAAAATACTCAGTGCAATTGGGAAAGAAGAGACTCTATCACTGATTGATTCAAGTGTCGTTCGGCTATCAACAAGTCAACTCAGCAGACAGAGTGTCAGGCTATTTGTTGAAGAGGTATGCCGATTTACCCGTGTTCTCCTTGCACACCAATCGTAATATACTTCATTCTATTCACTTTCAATTGAGTTCAAGCCAGCGCATGATATTTTGCAGAAAAACGATATGGCAGGAACTTGCTTCAGTCATTGGACATCACATGTAGCAACACTGGGCAATTTGGCGTAGACATGTGTCTGTTCATGGACATTGTCCCTGTCCCAATGATTTTGCACTGCAAATCCTACAAACAGTAGTCTACACAGTGGCCGTTAGCGAGAGTTGCGCTTCCACAAAACGAGTCGCTTATTTGGTACACAACGTTGCAGAATCCATCTCTTGCGTAAGAACCACGACAGGTTAAATTGGGGTAATCGGCCAGTAGTGTAGGGTTGGCGACACACAGATTGCAACACTGCTGTGGCGTATATCCTACCCCCTCAAAAATGACTTGCGGCTGGCCATCATAATTCAGGGCAGCTGAACATTGTGGCTGAATTTGATGAGTCATATTGCACTGTGGGTAAGCTGCACAACAACAAAGTTGTATTGAGTTAATCTAAGTGGTTATGGCCGAAGGATAGAGACAAGCTGGGGATTTGCGGAGAACAACTGGATTCAAGACGGGATCTCAAATTCTTAGCATACTTCCCATGAAGTGAAGAATATTGAATTTAGCAGAATTGGACACTCATCAGCAAATCTAAACGTATAATATCATTGTGATTGCCACAATTAGTTAATCGCAAATTGGTCAAATGAGATGACCTGAAGCCTACCAAGACAATAGAGCAGGTTTTTAGAGGACTCACAAGGCGGGGGTGGGGAGGGTGGAGGCGGCGGTGGGGATGGTGGAGGGGGCGAGCGCGGTGGAGGCGGAGGGAAGGGCGGGGGAGGAGGTGGACCTGCAGGCCACAGGACGAGTGAAAGCTGCCGTCATGTTGCCTCCACATAGGTTGCCAGCTGCTGGAAGCGCTTCTGTGCCAACAGCAGAGGGGGAGAGAGAAAGGACTCACTCTGTGGAGGTGGGCTGGGTGGCGGTGACGAGTCCGGCGGAGGGAACGGCAGAGGCGAGCCTGGAGGGGGTGGCGACGGTGCATCTGGTGGCGGCGAAGGTGGAGGTGGACTGGGCAGTGGGGGTGGAGAGTCCGATGGAGGGGACGGAGGCGGTGATGAGGGCGGAGGCGAACTGGTGGGTAGTGGCGATGGTGAGGTTATGGGTGGAGGTGATGTGGTCAATTGAGGAGGGCCGGACGGGGGCGGCAGGCCTGCGCACATGCATAATTTGACAAAGGACAAAGAAACCCAAAGACGCGGAGCCAAAATTTGATGCAGTTTCTTCAGCATGCCTTGTTTGCAGTCATATCAAGACATCAAGTTGCTGATGGTACAAGCAACACTCTGGTCCCTGAGATGGTGCTTTGCCGGCTGATGGATTCTATAGGTTGAGGGGGCAAGAAGGCTCATCAACACTCAGGAATGCATGGCATATGCATTGACCTGAAGTCAGCTTGAGGAGACAAGAGGACTATTTTACGGAGCGGAGCACTCACCAGGCGGCTTCGCTCCCTCTCCTGGCGTTGTGTTGGGTCTGCAGTGGTCAAATGTATCACTGTCTGGACTGTCGTATCATAGATTGATTCCATAAAGAGCCGTTCGCATGTGGCAACCTTTCCAAGGAGGCGTCAGCAGCAAAGTGTCAGCAGTGAGGCAGGGCTGCTCACGGGTCTGTGGAGGTGCAGTGCGCCAGGGGGTTGCAGAAGGTGAGGGTGCCGAGGGCCAATGTGCCGCAGACATGGTCATCCCCACATTGTGCGCTGGCAGAGCACGCAGAGCCAGGGCTCTGTAGAAAGTAGAATAACTGCAGCCAATGAAAAGGGTCAAGAGCCAGTGGCTGGCACTCAGGCTGGGCCAGCTTCAGCAGCTGTACCTGGGTCTCGAATCCAACTGGACACCACGACGGCTTTTGAGCCCATTCAGGCTCGCGAGTTACCTGCGACTCTGTTGTGGAACCGCAGCCACGTCCGCCTACGAAGATTTTACCCATATAGCAGTTGGCTGAGTAGCTGCAAGACTGCGCTCCTGATGCAGTCGACCTCACTGTTGGTTTGGGCTTCGCCGATCCAGGTGCGAGATTCCCAGAGGCGCCTGCGCGTCCCCGGCAGTAAGTCCCACAATCTCCTGCGAATGAGATGTGTTCCATGACGGTATTTCGAAGTTGTTGTGGCCGAAATTGTACCAGAAGCTCCATCGGCTGGAGATGAGGGTAACGACGTTGTTTGGCCTCCTCCATCACTGCAAGCAGTGAGACTTGATCAGTAGCTTGCTGGCACTTCTGAGTCCTTGGCTTCCAGTACAGTCCAAGCTGCAATGACCTCTTGCACATCGTCAACACACAGGATGGCAAGGTGGTGGCCCTCACCTGGGCATGGTGGAAGTGCAGCCAGCCAGCGGGTAGCAGAAGGTGGGTGTTCCTGGTACCAGCGTGGCGCAATACTGGTCACCCCCGCAATCATTGCTGGTTTGGCAAGAGCCGCCGGGGCTCTGAAGGAAATACAGCAGCTGCGCTGTCCACAGCAACAGGAGCATTTGTGGCTGCTGCTGGAGGTGGCTGATCTCCTGTGAAAATGCATGTCATATTGATATTTCATTGTACGCTGCTCAACGTACGAGTGATTGCTGCAGCATACGGGTTTGGTGCCCTAAAATTCTTGGTTTCTGCTTGTGGGTAGATCTTCTCTGGTAAGGACAGTGCTGGCCCAAATTTACGCTGAGTGGTCACGGAGATGAAGGTGTGTTGTATGTGTTTGATTTTCCTTTGCGCACGCTTCCGATTAGCAAGCAGGCTGACTGATGTTGAATAGGTAATCATGTGCTGTACAGAGCACTGAGAAGGAATCCATGGGTGTGAGGGGCGAAAGGGGTTTGATCGAAGAGTTCTCATCTCTCGCCGGATTCGAGCGTTGAGGTGTGCATTTATAAATTCTGGTCTGAAAAGACCTGTATCTGATCATGAGGACCTCCACAACACCAGGATAGGAGGACCGAACGGCAATTTCTTTCAGAGTTCTTCTGCTTGCAGATTGCAACATATTCTGTGCCAGGACCGAATGCAATCCTGCCAATGATCCATAATGCAGACCACCTGCGAGCGGAAATGCTGATGTTCAGCTTGAGATGGTCAAGGGCATACTCCAACATGCACAAGGCAGGAGGAAGCATATCCAGGACCATTGGGTCGACCAATTAGGCAATTCGGTGCGGAGATGGGGGGGGGGGGTGTCAAATGGTAAATCATGGCAAGAGGTACGCCAGGAGCCAGGATGGAAGAGTTAGCGCTGAACTAGTTAACGCTAGCTTCATGAGCTCAAACAGGCTCAGGCTGAAGTAGTACTACTGGCACTGGTGCTGAGATTTTCCAATTTGAACTGGCTTCTGATTGCTGACCTCTCCTGAGTTCCTTCAATAACATCTTGACCACTGACCCAACTGACCTGTCTGACCTAAGCTGGGCACCAACAGAGCACCCTCCTATCAATGCAACATCTAGCTTGAGGAGCCGTTTTGTGTCTCAGCATTTGGTTGCACGATCGAGTTCTTCTCGAAATCTATCTTCTGCCGTCTTGGAAAACGACAGAGTAGCTGCCCCCCATGTCCAAAAGGATCCAAAAGGAAAAGAATGCTGAGCTGCGTCAGAACTGAATCCCTACACTCCAAAGGCACTGCTGCCCACTGTGGATTCCAGCAGCCATATCTCAGGTGATCAAAGTCTCGCAGGATGGCCCACCTTCAGAATCCATGGTTGCGCCAGCACTGGCGAGCGCTAAAGAGAGCAGGCACAGCAGCGCCCGCTTTCTGCCGTTCATTGCTCGAGCTTCGAGCTCTATGAGGTATGCAGATGTGATAGAAGATGTGAAGATATGCTTCGTATTTCTTTCCTCGTGATCAGTAGAGAGCAGAAGAGTCTACCTAGGTGGAACCTTACCATCAGACGTGTCTTTTCCTATTCCCAGAAAGAAAATTTGACTGGTCATTATATCACCAGTACCATTTTGGCGTGGATGTGCTGCTGCCGATTAATCTGAAACTTCTTGAAATTGACCGGTAGATGAAAGGGATGGCAACGAAGGCAAGGATAAAATGATGGTAAGGGATAGACATGTTAATGATCAGAAAGATGAGAGAGATGAGTGGAAGTGCAGCTGGACAGCAAGAAGGGGATGGTAGCGGTCCTCACCGACAAGGAAAGCAATCCTGTGGCAGCCTGATTGGGCCTTCAAGGTGTCGATAGACACCTCCGCAGCAAGGTCAGGAGTATCTTTCGACCTGCTGCAGCAGTCTTGAGCCTCGCAGGCACGGCTGGCGGTCTCCCGGCAAGACAGATGAGTCTCACGTTCAGGTAGGGTAGAGGACTGGCTGAGGCAGGCCGAGAAGTGCTGGGTGCCGGCAAGGAGGCAAATTTGGTGAGAGCTCTCCCTTTCGGGCTGTAGGAAAGGCCTAGGAGAGCCCTTTCTCCCCAACAGCCCGGCAGGAGGTGTGGTGAAATTCCTGTGCTATGCAGTGTTTGAGCATTCATGCCTCCGGCAGCTGATTTTCTGTGTGCGAATCCAGGGTATCCACGGCATGATGGGACCCCCACAGGCATCGTAGAAGTATTGGCATTGTTCTTTTACCTGTGCATGACCTTCTGTGATTAACGGACAAGAACATTATGGCATAGACTGCTTTCTGCGGCTGGGTCGATGAGCTGCTGCAAGCCTTCTTTGAAACAGAGTCTCCCTTGACAGATGCATTGAGCTTCAAGCCCCTCCCTTTGTTTGCTTTGCATGATGCCTGATTAATGCAGTGGAGTCATGTTGTGCTGCTGCTCTTCAGTATAATCGCAACAGCCGTCCCCTTGACTCTTGCCATATAAAGAATTCCTCATAATTCAATTTTAAGGCCTTTTCAAGTGTTCCGTTTCTCCCAACGTACCCGATTCCGGCTATTCCTCAGCACATGCCCTGAAGGTCAGCTGTTTTCCTTATTTGTGTGGTTACAGCGGCGTAGATTTGAGCTACTGTGCCTGCTCACAATCAAGAATGTAACAGCCTGGCTTCACCTTCCGAGCTTGACACACCTGGTTATCCTCCAAATTCAGCGTTACGGCTTTCACAATAATTTGGTTGCTATCAAGGAACTCCTATTGGGCTACATTGCCAATAAGGGCTGACCTTGCAGAGTTTGCACATTGAGCTCCAGCCTATGCAACTACAGGAGAGACTTTGTAATGGTGGGCAGCAGAGTGGTGGCGAATCTTCACATTGCAGCATTGTTACTGTTGTGCACCAACGACTGCAGCAATGTTGCCAATCCGATCTCTGCTGTACTGTATAAGCCACCACTTGGCAATCAGAGACAATCTGTTCCGAGCGGATGAAACCACTTCAACTTTCCTCCTCTGCTTCCACGCTGGAATGAGGAGGAGGATGAGATTTTGGGAAAGCGGAAGAGAACACCAACTCGGAGCAGGATGTTCACAGTTGTCAAGCAGTGATCTACGCCAAAGTTGCAGACCTCCAGCCGCTGATACCACAAGTGGTACAGTGTGGCCTCCTTAGCGCCTTCAGGCGGCCCTGGCCTTGCATCTGGAGTGCTGATTGGCCAGCAGGTTGCAAGCCAGCAAAGGTCGAGTTATTCCAATGCCCACTAGAACTGGCAAAGGTTGAGTTATTCCAATGACCAATAGGACTGGCAAGGAATTGGTGCACCAAGGCTTAAAAGCCTGTTTGTTTAGCTGTGTGGAGTTCCAAACATTCTGTATGAAGAAACATTGAACTGCCTGTGTGCTCAGGTCTGTGTAGATCGAAGCGTCCTGAATAGAGCAAGTCTACAATAGCCTCTTTGCCTAGGTACAGTGTAGGCCAAAGCCCTCCTGAAAGAAACAATTGCCCTCCACACGATCAAACCGGCTCTACAAAGAGGAGCTGCAAGGCTGCAGCTACAATGTGCGCAGAACAAACAAAATCCATATCAGCTTGCTGAAGGCCCCCAGTCACTTCTCCTGAACAGTCGGCTTCATGTATTTCTCCTCATACGCCATCAGGGTGGCAGTGGTGGCCTCATCAGTCACACCAGCCCCATACAGGAACTCTGGCGGGTAGAGCCCCTTCGCCAGCCCTGTGAAAACGTATCCCGAGGCTTTGTCAACCAGGGCCAGCACGCGACGCATGCTCTCCTTGTCCTCCACTGCCAGGGGGGTGAAGCGCACCAGGGAGAAGTCTTCCACCACCTGCAACGTGCACCCGACCCTCCACCTGAACAGGAATGCTCCATGACATTGAGCTCATTCCCCAAAGCTTCTCCCTACCTCTTCATGATCCGTATTGAACTTCCTCTGATATACTGTGTTGTCTTTCACACGTGGGAGCACATGCTACAGCCACATCTAAATCTCACTGCAACACAGCTGCAGAGCTTAACTTGATTCTGATAACTTGGTACATCCGATGCACTATTCCTGAAAATGGCTTGCTGTTGAGAGTTGTCAAGCGGCAGCACTCACCTCACAGAGACTCTTGCTCAACTTTTTGAATCTCTGGCTGAAGGGGCTGTCCCCCAAGCTGTCCACCAGAAATGAAAGGTCCTGAACCTGGTTCATGAGTGAAGATTAGGACTAGGTAGGGGACTGTGCATGTCACAAATTAGCTTCATGACCCCCAACTTTGGCAATGAAGCCATCACCAGTATCACTGCCAATGAGCTGCCTTGGAAAGAAGCTAAGGAACCAGCATTCTTGGCTTCCAAAGAATCTCCAGAGATGTATCCTCCACAATCCCTCCCCCAAAACCCCCTCTTTCTGGGTCTTCTCCTCCCAATCATACCCATGCTTCAAGTAGCAAGAGCAGAGAAGTAAAATTCCCATTATGGTGACATCTGGCAGCAACTGTTTTCCGCACATCATCAGAGTGTCGCTTTTGGTGAGAGGGAGGACAAAGCAGGCTAGGGTCACACCTCTGTGTAGTAGTCCAGATTGAAGTCCAGATCCCCCCTGCTCTCGATGAGGTCAACCTTGGAGAGGAGGTTGACGTGGGGCAGCTCCAGGGCCAGCATGACGTTCAGGGAGAGCAGCAGGGCGGCCATGTACTGGCTGGCGTTGCTGCAGAGGCTGGAGTCCACCAGGTGCACCGAGGCAAGCCTGAGGAGCAATTTTGGGATGTAATATACAGGGCAGCATGGAAGAAAGAGGGATTGTCAGGACTGGAGTCCTTGAGGTGCATTGATGCAAGTGCCAGGAGTAAATCTGGATTCAGTGCTTGGTAAGACATCGAAAACAAGATATAAAATGGCACAGCTGCAGAGATTGTAGTCCACGAGGTGCATCCAAGCAAGCTTGTGAGGCATCATCAGCTGACCTGAAGGACCACTGGTTGGTGATGGTCTGGATGACCCTCTGGAAGCAGTTGTGCAGCGTGAGAAGCTCCACCTGCCCCGGGCAGTCGAACACAAAGTAGTGGTCCTCTGCAAAATCACTGGCATGAGGATTGCAAATTCTTGATTATTTTGTAAAATGCTGCAACCCCTGGACCCTTCATTGCTCCCAAGGAGCGTTGCATCGAAGAAGCAAGCTAAGCATCGATCCGCAATACTGGTGCTGGGTGGTTTGTGGCAGCACAGGGAGACAGCAGGGCCTGAATGCCAGTCTCATTCGCATCCCACTCAATGTGAGGGAATTGACCTGCCTGAAGGGGTTCCAGCTGGTCTTTGAGCCAGTCCAGGTTGTTCACGAGGTACTCCATGCAGTAGATCAGACCTGAAGAGAGCAGAAGCTATTAATCGGCTGAGACTCTCAATTGCAGCTCCTGTGCGCTGCGCAACCTTCACAGAGACTGCAATTGGCCGGAAGAGATCGAAAGAGGCGGGTGTATATCCTGCCAAGTCCGAAGGCCTCTTGATCTATAGCGGTGTTCTCATGCTTCCAGATCAAATGGATCCTCCCCTCCCAAGCCCCTTTTACATTTACAAGCGTACTCCTCTGATGTTCTTGCTGCCAGAAGACATGATTTGGTACACAATTGAAGAAATGAAGAGATAGGTGCTTACCGCCATTGGGACCCAGCTTGGTCTCCTTCATGACCTCCTCTAGGCAAATGAGATCCATGATGTCAACAGCACACTCATATGGCACCGAGTCGTTCGCTGGATCAAGGTTGACCACAGCAACTTTGCGGCCAAGAGCCGTGAGGTATTGCTGCATGCCGTTGCAGTATGTGGATTTGCCACTGCCGGGCGGTCCCACGACGAGCTGACCAAACGTCATGTCTGATCATCTGGTGTTGCACTGACATCGGGATGACATGGAGGGCTAGAGGGCGTGCATGCCAAGGGAAGGTGGCAGGCCTAGGTGAAATTGCTAAAAAAACCGGCACACTTCAATGTCAGATGTGAACTCAACGAATCTAGATGCTGCCTGGGCTGTTGACGACCACTCAAAATTTAGAAGACCCAGGGACAATAGGCCCCGGAAAGCAAAAGGGGGTCGGGGTCTCTTGCCATTGACAACCCTTACGAACTCCGCAGAGCATGAACATTTCTCTCGCGTATGTTCTCTGAAAAGTGAGCTGCCCGATTGTGAGCCCAGCAAGAGAAAGCTGAGCATTTGCAACAAGCAAGGGACCAAGCTTTGCTTGCAACGGCTTGGTCCTTCCTGTGAAGGCAAGTGTAAAAATCATTTGAACAATCTACGATCTGAGGGAGACTGGGCAGGCAGTAATCTTCTCTCCGTGGCTCTGCTGCACGGATGTCCTCAGGTCTGCGAAAAGCTTCGGCTCAGCGCAACTCATCGCGTTCACTGGGATCCTTTGTGGATATTCCATCAGCTAGTTCTTCTGATTTTGAGCCCGTCGATCTCGAGGACATGGATTCCTCGGGAGGAGAGGGAGAGGCAAAAGACAACACCCAGCCCGGTGAGTCAAGCTCTCCTCTTGCATACTTTCTACCCAAGAAAGGAGACAACCAAAGATTGAATGACTGGTTGAACGGTCGATACCGGGCATTTATGACTTGTACTGTCAATGCAGCTGTCATGGGGAAAAACGCTACACCGCCCGCAGGAGTCGCTCCCCCTCTTGGCACCGTACCTGAGCAGACTGAGGCAAGACAAGAGGCTGGTACACTCTTGGTCCCGTCACTTGGAGCTTGTTGCAGATGAAGGGCATAGTCCTGGCAATAAAATTTGCAGGGAGCATTGTTGCGTGGGTAACTCTCCAAAAGAACATCACAGGACGGTAGAATTCTGTCCCTATTATCTCTTGCCACAACATAGGCTGCACAGTCCAGGCACTTGGATCAGAGGCGCCCCTCCTCCTTGCCCTGTTCCCTTCCTGGTCACCTTTTACCTTTGATGCAGGGCGTGAGAGCAGCGAGTTCACAGAGCCACTTCAGCAAGGCTTCCACAATCTGGAGGATGCCACCCACAAGGTATCCATCAGCTCCATGACAGCTGCTGAAAGACTCCACGATGAGGGGAGGAGCTTTGGCATTCTGAAATATTTTGCTGTGCTGAAAATATTACCTTGAAATTAATCCACGAGAGTTCAGCATTAGGTCGTCGCAGTGCCGTCAACCTTAAAAGATTTGATCCAAGCAATCACTTACAATGTAGGCCGCAGAGCTGGCAAAGGACTTCACGAACAAGCTGATCAGCAGCGGGGCGGCGGAGGCGCGCAGCAGCGTGATGAAGCTGGCAGGGGACGTCAGCAGCTGGTGGGCGGCCCTCGACCCCGGGCTGGGCCAACCCCAGGAGACCCCCGAACAGTCCGTTCGCAGCCCACAGGTGCCGTTTCAAGCGCCAGTTGCCCCTCTGCTGGTTTGGATACGAAGGGAGGCAGATGAATTTACAGGTCGAAGGAAACATGCCTTCTTTGATGTAGGATGAGGCAAAATTTTGATCCTTTGTGGAAAGCCACATGTGGTCGTTTTGATGGAGTGCATCAAAATGTCATGGGATTAATGCAGAGCGATGACTGTATTTGCAGCGCCATGATCATAGCTTTCATTTTACGCTTGTGTGCAGAAGGTGTCAGTGAGATAATGTGCATGGAGTTGTTCTGCACACTTGCAGATTACACCAAAGTCGCTGGGGAAAGAGAGAGGCATCAATGGCAACACTGACAATTGCTCCTTTTATTGGGCAGAGAGTTTCTCATGGTCTTGTTGGCTGCTTAGCTGCAAAACATTCTGGCCGAGTGCAAATTGGCTGACCAATGAGCCAGGAAGAAGGTCTTCGATTGCTTGAAGAGGGCTGCTTCCGCTGGGTCCCATTCTTGCTTGGCGGTGCAGGGCAGCGGCGAGGTGCAGCAGCTGTTCGGTCTGCCAGAGAGCGAGGAGCTGATGGAGAAGTTCAGCTGCACCCTGCTGCAGACGATGGAGTGCCAGCACAACACCTTTTCAAAACCGCAGCAGGTCATCCCTACATTTTTCGCATTGAATCGGCTGGTTGGGTCACCACCAGTATAGTGCAGCACAACTGCAGATTTGGCCTTGTGAGGTCCGGCCCCTGCTTCACGCTGGTTCCCATTCGTTTTGGAAGGCAATTGGTGGAGACAATGATGCTGAACAGCAGGCTGCTTTACAGGTCAAGTGCTCTGGCCGGTTGTACATCACAGATAGGAACAGCTGCTTCAATGGCGACAAGATCCGCTTCGCGATCCTGCACAAGACTGTCAAATCGATTGCTAAAGTCCAGGGTATGCACCCCTTGCTTTGCGAAAACCCAACCCTTGCTTGGTGCTTCCTCTGTAGCGCAGTGTATGGTGCTGATGCCCCCTGTGTCACTTTCACCAGAAGCAATCCTTTACTTGAGCAGAGTACGTTCGAGAGGTGCACAGGTGCACATTCAATTGATGAGGATGGAGGGCAATAAAATTGGTGGCTCTTTGCCAATTAAAGTGTTCATGGATTGCTGCAGAGCCAGCAAAAGCCTTGCGCCTTGATTTTGGGGCCTCAGGCAAACATGTGCTCTTCACTGACTTCAAATTCTCAGACCTGGACAGCGCACTGGGGCTGCTGGAACACCTCACCAGCTGAGATCAGATGAAGCCGACACAGTGGAGCGGTGTGTGCTGATTGTGGCACATCGCAGTGAGGAAAGATGTCAAGCAACGTTTGAAGCCGTGGGAAATTTGATTGGCCTGCATCATGTGTGAAGCTCCTGACCCACTTTGTACAATGAGATGCCCATATCTGGGCCTGAATTTGTCTGCCATAGCCAGATGTACAGTAGTGCACAACTTTTAGGAGATTCGTTGTGTGACCTCCTGGCCTGATGAAGAATACCTACAGGCAGGAGAGGGCAAATGATCAAAGATGAAGGTCCTGCAACACTGCTGTTGCCTGTCGTGTGTATATTGCTTCTAGCTTTGAGTTGTGGATTCATTTTTGTGTCAGCAAAAGGCGCCGGTTTGTGAAGGCATTTACTCAATATATGCTGCATTCCAGTTGACTTGTTCAAACGGCTTGGTCATAGGCCCACGGCCAATGACCTCTGATCCAAAATTTCAGCTGGACATGATGCAGACCTGTGATTGCACACTGGGGAAGAGGGAATTGTGTAATGCTTTTAAGGTGCAGAATGATACAACCCTGACAGCGTCCGCTTCCAGAACAGGGGTAGCTAATATCTAAGATTGTCTCAAAGGTAGAGGATGGAAATATAAGCCCTAATCATCACAATCTATGGAATTGATAGTCCAGAGCTGGTTCTGAGCAGCCTGGCTGGTCTGGTTTCGGCGACATTTTCAGTACCATTTCCAGGCTGTCAAAATCAAGTGCATCCAAGGTGGGATTAATATAGGAGCCCACGTTGCTCCTTTCCATACATTTTGGGGGAACGTGCTTGATTTAAATGCCGTGGAAAGATATCTAGTCACAGCAATAGCAGCCCCACATTGTGTTGGAGCTACACCCACTATATCAGTAGTTTTGACTTCCAATTATGACATCCATTGTCACGACTGCTGTAGCCTGGATTGCTCTTGCTATTTCTGTCGTTCCACTAGCAATTGGCCAGTTTTCCTCAACCTTGACCTGCCAACCCGGAGCGTCTGGCAGCGATGTAATTCAGCTTTGCACCGGGTCAGGCACCCTAGCAATTGGCGAGAAGGTGTGATTACTTCTCCACTACAATACCTTGATTGTGTGCACGTCCATCAACGTAACCTTGACCGAAATTCTCCAGAATTTGAGCTTGCTGTGTGTGAAAGCTGTATGCCGGATCGTCGTTGCACTGCAGGACACGTACACTTTCAGCGTGGATTCCGACCCTGGAGCGACAGCTTTTGAGGGATTCGATGTGGACATGGACAGTCGTCTGAGCTCTGTCACGGGGAATGTAGATCTGTAAGTCACACCTGCATGCGTTGGATTGGCTTGCAAAGCATAAATTGGACCTGATTGCAACCCAGGAATGGAAATTTCGGGACATCTTGCTATCTATTTGCAGGGAAGGCAGACACTGGAAAACTTTGAGCATCGTGGCATATTATTCCTGAAGTGGTGGGGACCTTCGGAGTCATTGAGACTATGCAAACACAATCCTTTTCCGAGAGATTTGCCTGTGTGACAGGGCGGTCACTCAGCCTTCAGGCGTCACCCTCACCAGCCAGAGGAATGTTGGCGCTGACATAGTCTATATCAACGAGTGAGTCTGCCTTATCTGGTTCCTGATTTGAGAACACAACCTGGAGAGTGCATCTCCCCTGTGGGCTAGAACGTCTTGTACTAGCGCAATTTTGCATTTGTGTCCGCCTTCTTTGTGCCATATCTGGACTCATGCGTATAATGACTTCTCACAGCAGACTTTGTTGTGCCTATTCTCCCAGGCATGTGCATGCTTAGCAGAGATGCTGCAGGTGAAAGATATTTTGGAGACCGTCCTTCTCTGACAAGCAGCGGAGTTTGCTCAAACCAGACACAGAGTAGAGCTAGTTGTGCTCTGAGAATAGCCCAAGAAGTGCTTGCTGCTCGCAGGCACGAGTTCAGCTCTGGCACATACATGCTCACCATCACGGGGGTGGCCACAACATCCAATTACATCATCATGCTTTACATCACCGGCGAACGACTGCTGAACCCCAACGAGCAGCTTGTCATAGGCCAGGTGAGCGCTTCAGCACAAGGCTCCAGATGTCTTGCACAGGGACAGAAGAAAGATGCTCACCACAGTCGCTCACCAGCAGGGAAGGAACAAGCCCTTCACTTACCTGAAGCAAAGCTGAGAGGTTTGAACTGTCCACAGCCTCCAATTCTTGAAGGAATTGATAGGGAGTCAACCCTCAGAATTGGGCGTGGAGGTACTACAGCCCCCCAGGAAGGCACTTGCCGTCCTTTTACCTTCTCAGACCGCCGGATTGGCAAGCTTGTGCTGTGTGCTTGATTCAGAGGGTGAGCTCTGCACTCAAACAGCTCTGTGTCCTTGCAGTTCCTGGTGGACTGCTGCACCCGCGACCCCAGCTCCTGCAAAGCCCTCAAGCAGAAGTACCCCACCCTGGCGGACAAAGACAACAGCACCAACCCTAATTTCTGCTACATCCATGGAAACGTCTGCTCCAGGTGAAGTCGAGCTTGCCTCTTATGGTGTCGGCAACAGAAATGATGGTGTCAACAAGTAAAACTTTGTTTGTGTGTACTTGCAAGCCCTCTGGTGCAAGAAAGAGTACAGTGATGTCTGATCCTGAATGCTATTTAAAAGGCCGATTAAGAGACACAAAGGGTAGATCTTGGACAGGTCCTTCGAGGCAAATTATCACCATACCTCTGAGGAAGAGGTCTGCATTTATGGCTATTTATAACCTGAGCGTGAGGGAAACGACATCATACATGAACTCCTCATTCTAGAGGTCGTAAGGGAGAAGGGGGGACTCATGAACCAGGAGAAGCAGTAGCAGACGTTGGCTGAATATTTGCAAATGTTGCATGAAAGTGCTGTTGCTGTGCTAAGACTATGGAAGAATTGCAGGGACGGAAGGATGGAGGAGTTCTCTATGCCTGGGAATGGCATGTCCTGCCCCATGAACGCTCAATCTCTCAAGTCACTCACCAGCCTCTCACGCATTGATTTGTCCAACAATAGCATGACT
>QAXI01000434.1:962643-985435 GCA_004335615.1 Chloroidium sp. JM
CCCACCCCCCTCCCCCCCATGATTGGAACATTCTTCCTGAGCCACTGCTCCACAACATACACATGGCCTGAGGAACTACCATGTCCTGGCACATGTTTCAAGGCACTTGGCTCTTCTGTCACACAGCCATGAGGTCTTTGAAGACTGCAGGGCGTATCAAATCCCTCTGAAGTCATTCGCCTGGTTGATGTCATTTTTTGGCGCTGCAGAAAGGTTTCACAGAGCCAGCTTGACCCTTATTGCATTGGAAGGAGATCACGGTGCTAAATCAAGTACGCATTAGATTTTTCTTTCAAATTCGCCAATGAATTCTGAATACGCTGAGAGCAGTGCTGTGCTGCAATCCAAAAAGGTGCCAATTCAGGACTCCATCTTCCCTCGGTCCAATTCGCCTGGTAGAATCACCTTCCTGCCCATTCTGCCGTTCCACGAGTAGCAGAGGTCCTACACGATCTCACATGCAAGGCCTGCCATGCAGAAATCCAACGCGGAGCTGATGAACCTGGCCCAGCACCAGAGCATGGCCATAGAGGTGCTCAAGGAGGAGGCCACTGCCCTGCGGCGGGACCTGGCCTTCGTGGGGGGCCAGATGAACATCACGGTGGCCCCAGTCAACACCTACCTGGCCGAGTTGGAAGCCCTGCCCACCCTGTCGGAGCCCCAGCCGGCCACCACCTACCCTGAAACCCAGAACCAGCTGGGGGTGGGGCTGGCCAACGAGGTGAAAAAGCTGCCCCCATCCCTTCGCTTCAAAGTCGCACATATGGCCATCGTCAGACTCTGGGCGGATGTGCTGAGGGAATCCTCTTCTCCTGAACCCATTCTGACTTGCGTTGGGCTGCATCACGGGGCTGGCCCTCACTAATCTTCAGTGTCTGCCAAAGCAAGCCTTTCCCTGTAGGCTGCGCTTGCCGATAGTCATGCTCCCAAGAGGAGTGTCAACGTCAGAAGAGGAGGGGATTGGGGATGGAGAGGGGGTCGAATGTCGCTGAACTCGGATTGTCAGCACTCTGCAAGAGCATGGAGGGGAAGAAGGGATCAATTGACGCCATACTTACTTTCGTATCTGCACAAAGAATCTCGAACAGCCACTGTGTGCTACAAAGCTGTCCACATTTGAAACACAACACATACTGCTTTCCACTTCTCCCCCCTTCTCAAAATTGAACTCCGATTATGAAGAGCCTTCCTAAAGGCATGGGACCCATGACTGACGAATGTGGCCTGCATTGCAGTCGCTGATCATCTTTGGTGGCAACAACAGCAGCGTGTGGGTGGACACCATCGACGTCTTCACGCCCTCCCTCAGGACGTGGACCAGCCAATACACCATGCCTAAGCCTGCAGGCTACTGGTCTGCAGCCTCCCTGCCGAACCACGTCTACCTGGTGGGAGGAGGCAACGGCAAGGTGTGGACCAACGGCTGCCTGCGCTACGACTATGCCACCAACGAGTGGTTTGAGGTTACCCCCCCCCCCCCCCCCCTCTTCCAATCCAAATCTCAATCCAAAAATGTACTGCAGCTGCCGGACAGCCCCACGGTGCGGGGCGGGCACGAGATGGTGACCGTGGGAACTGACGTCTACGCGCTTGGGGGCTGGGACAACACCAGCTTCCTGGACGTGGTGGACGTTTACGACACGCGCGCGGGGGCGTGGCGGCGGCAGAACCACATGAAGACTGAGCACGCCTACTTCTCGGCGGCGCACCTGGACGGGGATCTGTATGCTATGTCCGGCATGCGCGACCGCAAGGCAATCCTCTTGCGATCTGCAAGGACTTTGATTCAACACATCTGTTGGTAAGGTGGAAGGGGAGGGGGGAGTAAATTTTGCTTAGCTCATAGCCTAGTCGTGAGAAAAAGTACAAGAGCACTTTCAGCTGACACCTGCCTTACAGACAGCTTGCGTACGCAAGGCAGGGAGAGAGGGGGGGAGGGGTGGCTCTGAAAATTTTCTCTACGCACATTGGCAGAGGGTACAATGATACCAGTGGGGCAATAGGGTTTTAGGGTTTTGGCCACAAAGAGAAAGAAAGGTCATCACTCACTCTCTTTTTTAAGCCTCCAAGGCGATGACCATGCACTTGTGTTCTGACATCGAACGCAATGCAGAGTGATAATTGCTCCTGACAAGAAGATCAGCATGGCAATTTTGCTGCAACGTAGACTATACAGCACTATTGTGTCACTGCAGGTGTTCAACACCCTCACTGAGAAACACAATGCGGAAAATGACACATGGACAGCGTTCTACATAGAGCCAAACGACGATGAAAATAGCAGGAAGAGGTCCTTTGCGGCGTCCTGCAAATTTGAGGGCTAGATAGGGAACAATAGTTCATCAAGGGCTTGTGGATTGATAGGGACTGTAGTTGGAAAGGACTGGAGGTGGAAAGGTGGTGATGCTTGTACTTGAGGGATGCTCTCTTTAAATAAGAAGTGATGATCTTGGGATAGCCATTCGATACTGTATTCTAGCATCCGATATTGGTGGTTTGCAAATTCCAGGATAGCAAAAACGGATGTGTTTTGTACAAGGCGGAGCTGCAGAACTTCCTGTTACATCATCGTCTGTAATTTGAGCCCTATAGGTCCAAACAACAGAGCTGCTTCACAGCACATGGCATGCTTTGCCTCTGTTCTTCATGATATGTTTGCAGGGTTGTGTTATGAGAAGAACGCAAGCAAATCTGATTCCCAAGCACATCGATTGCAATTCAAGCATCCATCCAAGTATAGCCTGGCTTGCAACCCGAAACCACGTATGGTGGTGTCTAGATGCCCTCCTCACAAAACTGCTGAAGCATGCGAGATTGTCTCATTCCAGCTTCCTCATTTTTTTGGGAGGTTGCCATGTCTTCTGCACCAATTCCAACCCAAACACCTCAGCCAGACCTTCCAAAAGTGCCTCTGCATACTGCTGCACAAGCTCTGATCCCTCCGTGCTCCCAGGAACCCCTCTCAGGATTTTGGCCACACTGGTCACCGGCCTGCAGGACAAAGAAGCTGAAACGCGGTTTGAGCACTTGATTTGGTTCGATAGTCACACAATCTGCTTGGTTTTGATTTCCGGTACTCTTTTCCACTGATTGTGCAGTCCTGCGCATTAAAATACAGCGACTGTGTGGTAAGCGTGAGATCGACAATCTTCCAAGCAAGTAAAGAAGCTACACCTGTCAGCAATCCCGCACGGCACGATGTGGCTGTATGGCTGTAGGTCAGTGGTCACATTCAGGGCCAGGCCATGGTACGTCACCCAGCGACGGGCGCGGATGCCGATGGCCGCCACCTTGGCGCCGTCAACCCACACCCCCGTCAGCCCCTCGCAGCGCTCCCCCCTGATGCCTGAGACTTCCCCCAGGGCCCTTCATTGGTTGGGGATCGCCTCAAAGAAGAAACCTTTGTGGCACGTCTTTTGAGCACGGCTCTCCTGTGCTCGGGATATCACCGGCACTTAGAGTATACTATGTTTCTCCACTCTTACCCAATTGCTGCACTTTTGTGACTGTCCTCCGAAATTATGATGCATTTGATGCCATGCCTCACTGACTCTTGGTGTCTAGAGGAGGCTGTCTTACTTATATTGCATCAGCTGAGCTGTGGGCAAGTGTTGATGCAGATTGAGCGTTTTATTCGGGCTATGACCGGTGCACCTCTGCAATTTGCTGCAGCGCCAAGGCAACAGCGCACCTGCAAACCACCTCTTCCAGGCCACGCAGGTAGAGGTGTAGGTCAGGCTGCAGCCTCTGCAGATTGAGGATGGGATACACCACCACTTGTCCAGGGCCATGGTACGTTACCTCGCCACCGCGCTCCGTGCGGTGCAGCGGCAGTGGCGGATCATTTGGGTCAAACCTGTCAACAACAGTTGTGTCTGGTGGTGTTTGCGGGAGCAAGGAAGGGCGATCCCTGGCTGATCACTGTCTGAGGATGCCACACTCTCAAGCACAAGGATAAGAAGCTTTGACCAGGTCTGGCTGTATGGAAACCTCTGTT
The DNA here is from genome assembly GCA_004335615.1 of Chloroidium sp. JM. NCBI lineage: Eukaryota > Viridiplantae > Chlorophyta > Trebouxiophyceae > Watanabeales > Watanabeaceae > Chloroidium > Chloroidium sp. JM. The sequence goes on from QAXI01000434.1 coordinate 966,641, forward strand.
TGACGTCCTTCAAGAATGGCATTTCACGGCATTCACACCTGAGGTGTGCCTCGGTGCTGCCGGCCCCCATGGTAAAGACCGGGGGATGCTGCAGGAGCAGGACTGACCCCACCCGTCCATCACCACCCTCCGCCAGCAACTCCGAGACAAGGTCTTGCTGCCACTTCCAGGCCTGCACAGTCACCTTCCTTACTTACAGAGCAAGCAACACGCTCTGGAAGTATCAATATACTCATGTATAAAGATTACTGTCACTCTAGGCCTGGTGCAACCTTCCCACTTCCCCTACCTCAGTGTAAGGTATTATCTGATCGTGGAGGTTATAGCAATCCACCAGCGCCGAAGATCTTAGAGCGTAGGGTTGGTGCAATGGGCGAGTTCGAGAAACAAAGCGAAGGTTGCGGGATGCCGCACTGGCCCTGGCAAAGAGAGCGACTGATTTGTTGGCGCCTCTCAAGCAGTAGATTATGAAAGGCTCTCGGATGGCCACAGGCATACGTCTTTCGTGAGCTTTGGCAGGCCTTGGCAATGCGAGTGCTCCATAGGAAGAAGAGGGGGGTAGGGTCTACCTTCGCCACCCTGTACCCAGGCAGTGCTCCAGCTCGTTCCCGTATTCTGGCCTGTTCGTCTTCCCTGCAGCTCTGTCCCACAATCTTGAGACACTTACTTGACTTGAGACGCGGAGAGCTGTGTGCAAAATGTCAGACGCGGTGATTCACTTCTTCTAGTTCCGGGTCCTCGAACGCAGCTGATTGCTCTGGAAAACGAGTATAACAGCATCTGTTCAGCCAAAAATCAATTATTCAAAAGGATTCATCGTAGGATTGGGGACACTGTATTTTCTTGTCCTATACTTCAAGATGGTGATGAGCAGCAAGTCAGGACGGAAAGTGATTGAAATGAATTACACCCTCGTGCTGCAGCATTTCGACCTGCACAGTCAACCTCTCCTGTGCTGTCCCACAATGATCCAAGATTGGGAAGAACCGAAGCCCTTGCCAACTAAAACCACTCCTGTTTGCAGCTGAATGACAAGTTCCTTCAATTTGCTGCGTATGGCACACGCAGCCCAGAGACAACTCTGGATGGCAAGAACTTCAGCAAGCTCTGCAAGGACTGCGGGCTGATCGACAAAAAGTTCACTGCCACGGATGCTGACCTCACCTTCTCAAAGGTAGCATACTAAAGTCCTCCATACACTCGCGTGCGTAAATTCAGATTCCATCGAGATTGCTGGACAGTATTCATTGAAGACCCCAAATTGGGATGTATAGAGCTGGTAATATTACAACACATCCGTTGTAATGGCTGCCTGCGAGTATTGGGAGCTGAAGGAGAAGGCTTGAAAATTGTTTTGGGCACAGGTGAAGACCAAAGGCTCCAGGAAGATCAACTTTGCAGAGTTCAAGAAGGCCATCACGGCGATTGCCACCAAGAAGGTACACCTCTTCTCAACCACAGGCGACCTTCTGCATCACTTGAACAGTGCTAACAGAGCAAAAATTGGCTGAGATCTCCTTCAGCAAGCACACGGGCAGAGCTGGTCGCTTGAAGCTGTCTGAGAATTGATTGGGTGAGGGCCAGCATAGAATTGCTAAGTGACAGCATGAATCGCAGGGGATGGATGTCAGCGCGGTGGAGGATGCGATCGTGGGATCGGAGGGTCCAAAGACACAGGCAACAAAGGCAGATTTTGTCAAGTTCCATGATGACAAGTGAGTCTTCTCTTTGGAACGTGTAGATCCTACCACACACCAAGATCATACATTGCAGAGAGCAAAAGTGAAACTTTGAACCTTCAAGCTGAGGCAGAGAAACGAGGCTCTGCTCCTATGCCTCTTTTGTAGGGATGTGCAGAAATGTGCAGAAATCTGCTAGAAGAAGAGATGCAAATGCTGCCCTTGCTACCCGCACTAAGCAGAAGATGCAACAATGGAGCTCTGTGCAGGTCAACATACACCGGCGTCTATGCGAAGGGTGGGCCTACAAATGTCGATGGAGCCAAAGATCTGTCGTCCCTCGCAGACCGCAGCCCTGCAGACGCCAGGGGCGTACCCACCACCACTGCCTCCGACTTTCACCGTTCCCACTGATGGGCAAACAGATGCAGCAAACCCCTCCCTTGCTCTTCAGCATTGCAAATGCGCTCCCCTGTAGATGATTTGTACTGATGCCGGTAGAAGCAATCACCAGCACTACTCTCAAAGGCACAAATTTGACTAGGAGTGCTTACAAATGATAGACAGCCCACCACAGCAACGCCCTTCTGAGAACATACGAGGCATGTAGTCTGAAAGATCTGGAGGTACCTGGCTAAAGGTTCTGCATGTGCTGAGACAGGTAGTTCTGAGTTTACCGTGGGAGATTTACAAAACCAAGCGTAAGTTTGTCAACATACTGACTGACACTTCTTAATGAACAGGAGCTTAAAAATACCTTGCTTGCTGTGATCTTCAGCAAGCAATGAGACAGGCAACCACTTCTGGTCTTATGAAGAACAAGTTTGTCAAAACAACAACAATACCGACAGAACAGAGCAAATCCCCAGTCCCGGTGGAAAATCCAAACTGCAACAGGGACCCTCAGATTGGTTCTGAATGTAATGCAACCAGATCAATACATGGAGGACCTGAGCTCAAAGTCAAGCAGAGCCTGCCTGTGGTGGCTATCGAGGCAGGGTACAGCGTCAGGACAGAGTCGTCAGGAACAATGGGGCAAATTACATTGGCCATGGATGACCAAAGGATATTCCGCTCTGCCCACCCCCAAATTCATTCAGTGTCAATAGCCCAAAACAGTAGCCTGGTGGCATCCAAGGTTTGCTACATGGATTGCCCTAAGATTCTATTTGCTGGACTCTTGCCCTCAGCAATGGAAGCCAGAGATACCAGCCTGTAGGGCCCAGCTCCATGTCTACCGTTGCCTGCTGAGGCTTCCCATCCAGATCAAATGATGCAGTGCTCAGGATCTGGATCCTGCACAGCTGCCTGTCCTCCCTCACTACCATCCCTGCGAGCACACACTGTTCGCAGAAGCAGCAAGCAGCATCTTCTGAGGACAATGCACTTGAGATTGGCGTCGCTGAAATCTCATCCCAATTTTGCATGGACGATGAAGGATTCTGGCGCGGATGATTCTATTGTGACATTCTACAAATGGACGAGACCAAATAACCAACATGGGGGCTCTCTCATACCAGTCCTCAATCAAGTATCGTAGGAGCCAAATGCCCACATGCTCACTCTTTCTCTGCAAATTGCTGGGATGTGGCTTTTATAATTCAGGTCAACCAAAACAAATCTGTGCTTGCATGAGCCAACGATGGAGATTTGAGGCAGTCTGATACCTGCCAGTGACAATAACAGCAGGTGGCAAAGGGTAGATCCGTCCAAAATGTGGAGGCTCCTGGAAGTCAGGAGTGCCACTGGAGAGGACCACTGCTGGCCAGCTCCAGCCACTACCACCATCAATGGGGTGCAATGCCCAACATACTCCTCCCTTGCCTGGCTGGCCCATCGCCGAAAGCGGGTCGCCACAGCTTGCCAATACAAATCACCTGCATTTGGAGAGCTGGTGTGATTCTACAGTTGATTGATTAAACAGGTGGTGGCAACCTTCAGCATGCCAAGGCAATCCCGAGCAAGGCTCTGGCGTTACCTCCCTATCCAAGCAGCGGAAGAGGCTTTCAGATTGCAACAGTCTGCAAATTGTATGGACACTGTGCAGCCCAGCAGGAAGCACATTGAAACATCTACAACCCCAAATGACAAGCCACAAGTCAAGATATCACACGCGGGCTCCATGGCTTTCAAGATGCTTGCTGTGGCAGAGATCTGTGAGATTCTTTTTGGGAGCATGGTGCTGTGATCACATGGTGAACTCTACTGCAGCTCTAGATCAGGCACCTACCAGGCGCAAGTGCAGGCCTCCGCAGACGGGGGTTGTGTGCAATGCCGGCCGAGTTGGCGATTCCCGAGGAGATGGACGACACAAGGTCCAACGCCCCGCTGAGGGGGAGGCCCACGGCGCCCAGCAGCCCCCTGCCCACCCCCATGGCCAGTCCGCTGCCGCTCCCGGTGCTGTAGCCCACCAGGGGGGCTCGATAGAGGCCCGTGACCCCCTGCAGTACTTTGTACGATCAGTGCCATGCAAATGATGGCGGAATGGAACAGGCACAAAAGTATTCTCAGTGGCCAGTGGAGTCTTCTTTTGCAACAAACTTGAAGCACATGGGATGGAAAACAGTATCCAACATAAAGCAGGACATTGGCAATTGATGGAAAGTCCTGTACATGGGCAGTACCAATAATATGCTTTAGATGCGCACATGAAGGCTCACAGGATGAGGCTGTGAGTTACCATCACAGCACTGCTAGCAAAGAAAATACACTTGCAGAAGTGGCCAAGGCAAAGAGAAGGGGCAATACAAGTTATGAAAACCAGGTTCCAGGTGTGAATACCTGTGAAAGCCCTCCAGCAAACCCCTGCAAGCCCCCTGAGATGCCTCCTGTCCCCCTGCTTCTCTGAGCCTGACCCCTGCATTGCATCAATGAATCATTATTTGCCATTTCGTCAGCTGACATGTCAGTTGCAGCTTGCAGCTGTTGACTGTTGTGCAAGCTCAACTCCTGTATCCTGTATATTGAACACCAGCTTGGGGCTGATGTGCAGTCTCCACTGCGTCCCATTGCTGCTTGTGTGTGGCTTGAATAGCAACTCAGATGGCCAATTGGGGAGAAATAGTGCAAGCATAAAGATCCATAATGGATGCTGTAAAGGTGTTTGGAATTCTGGCAACAGCTTACACTAGACAGGTAGAATAGTGGAAGGAAGTGGAAGGAAGAGCACAAGGAAAAGGGTGAAATTCGGATATGGAGTAAGGAGGGGTTGGATTTGGGTGGGAGTGGGGTGAAAGAGAAGGGGGAAGATGGAACCTTGCAGGGCCCTGGACTGAGAGGGAGTGGTGCAGGACTCGGGAGAAGGCTGACGAGAAGCCGGAGATGGAGGTGAAGGTCCATCCAGAGACGTGGCGCACCATTGAGGCAGACCCCAGCCCCAGACCCGCCACAAACTACAGGCAGCTGGCCTCACATCCTATTTGTAAAGGAGGGATGGGACTAGTATCGAGAATCCGCCTCCTTCTCCAAGGAAGTGCAGGGAACAATACGGGGGGAAAACACCAAGGCTGTTGCGCAAGAAGTACAAGCCAAGTTTTGAACTCAGTTTCCAAAGTTTACCATTTCTATGCACATGCACTACAAAGGGCAATCAGTGCCTTTTCAATATGGACCTGATTGGAAAGCCCAGATTGCTGATAGAGGTCCCTAAGCTAAGCGGTAACACAACCAGAGGGGTTGCAGCTGACTTGTTGCATCAGTTTGTGTTTGTGGGGAAGGGGTGGGGGTGCACATCTGCGACAGGGATACATCAGAATCAGAAAGCCCCATAATCATGTTTTCCGGATGATTAGGGTACCGCATACACACAGACTCCCTTGAGTTCCTAATGAAGCATCTTTGGAGGTATAAAGCCAGACCTGCGAGGGCGACCGTGCCTCCAGTGCAGCCAGCGGCAGGGACACTAGGTCCTCGAACCCCTGCGCTAGGCTGTTCACCAGGCCGGTGGGGTTGAGCAGCAGGTCCAGGCTTCCTAGCACGGCGGGTGCGTTCAGCAGGGCCTCCGCGGCGTAGTGCGCCAGCAGGCCCTGCAGCATGACGCTGGGCCGGAAGTGCAGGCGGCTGGCGGCCACCTCGGGCAGCCCCAGGGGGGTCCTGCAGCCAAGGGTAGACACATGAGTAAGTGCCAAGTGTGGAAGGTGGATGTCAATATGCGAATTTATCCAGCCTGACACTGAGCAGAAGCACAAGTATCTGGACTCCAGAAGGGTCCTGCAGAGGGGGAACACACGAGGCAAATCTTGGCTTTCCAGGGGCCATCACTGTGAAGCTCTCTTTGTTGCAGACAAGGAGGGAAGGGGAAGGAGGAGGAGGAAGGGTGTATTAGCAGACCCCCCTGTGTTCCCCCTCCCCACAGATATCCTGCGTATTGAGAGGCAGTCCTGGGCTGAGGAGGCAGAGGGCCACACCGATGGGTGTCGATGGACAAAAGGGCATGGTGGGATGCCTGGTAGCATGCATGCAAGAGGGGGTAGCAAGGAAGCTGGAGGGCCTCACTGGTGGGTGTCGATGGTTACGGGGATGTGGTGGTTGGCTTGGGAGGCATGCAGGTCCAGCAGAAGGTTGACTCTCCCAAGCGACAGCACCTCTATCAGCAGGCGGCTGGCCGAAGCTGCCGTGGCCTCGGCCAGCAGCTCCACCTCCAGTGCTGCCGCCACTTGGGCCTCCAACCCCAGCGCACCATCCCCTGACCCTGCAGCAAGGGAAGGAGGCGTTCGGACGGTGATTTCTTAGCCAAAAAAGCAGAATGAGTGTGTGGTTGGCCCCATTCCCTGCAGACTGGGCGCTTGGGGCGGCCGAGCCTCATCTCTGGAATTCTCCTGGTTGAGGTGACAAACAAGCAAGATGCCGCTCTGCTCTGCAATGCTCTCAGCGACATACCTGTGATACAATGCTGTGAAAACGATCCAGTCGAGCTCATTCGCCTTTCCTTTATAATGTACTGCAAGATTACAACAGAGAACGGCACCACGAGTCCTGTGCACCATCATGGACTGAATGCGCGTGCGTTGTATCCGGCAATCTGCGTTATATACGCGACAACGCTACAACCAGAGGTGAAAAGGCACAGACCTGTGGCTTTACGGGCTTCCTGAAGGGAAGCGAGGCGGCTGTCAGGGTCCAGGGAGTCCAGGCCAGACAGGTCAAAGTACGGCTTGCGGGGGGAGAGGCGTGTCGGATCGGGTCTTGTGGGCGGCTGCGACTCAGCCTGCGGCAACACTGTCTGCATGTGTACACATCGCTGGGCATGCAATATTCACAAGTGGCACACTTTAGGACTTGCTGTGCCCAGTCAGCATGAGCTGCCTGGTGTCGCTGCAGTTGAAATTGTTTCTGTATCTCAAGTCCCAGAGGAGGGAAGGCGAGGGAAGACCAATCATCTCCCTTTTCTGTGCCTCCATCTTCGCTTGACTGCTTCCTCCCTTCAACGTACTCCTAGGCAAAGAAGGCGGGACTCCATCCCGCCAGCCCTGCCACAGGGATTTAATGAGCTGAGGCTCCACCAATCCAAGCGGAAATTTCCACAGCTCTGGTCCCTCAAGTGCGGCTCAAAACCTTTTGGAAGCATGAGTTAGAGGAGTGCAAGACGAAGCACAACCTGTGCGTCACGATTTGCGCTCCCAGACTGTGGGGTGGCGGCTGGGGTAGGGGACCCCAGAATGCTGGCCAGCCGCTCGGCAAACCCTATCAGGGCATCGTCCACCGCAAGGGCCAGCGTGGGCAGGCGCACCCCCAGGTGTCTCAGCCAGGTGTTACGGAAAGACATGCCCCTCTCCTGCCCCTGCCCCGCTGCGTGTTCAACCTGAAAAGCGTAGAGCAAGCTCGTGCTGCTTGCACATGGGAGATGGCAACTGGTGGCGTCGGAGCAGGAAGTTATGGGATTCGGAATTGTGCCTCCCCAGTACACTCCACTGCATATCCCTGGTATGTAATTCGAGGAAAGGAAGCTGCTTTTTCCAGTCAGTTGAGAGCACCATTTGCAATTGAGTCTGGAGGCTTTGAAGAACGACTCCTGCATCTTCAATCAGCAGGGTGGTGAGAGAGCTTCAAGGATAGTTCCACCTAGACCTCAGCCTGGGTGCTGCCTGGCCTGATCACATTGTGTGTGTGGCTTCATCTGTCGATGTTCCAAGAAAAAAAGTTTTACCAACAGCTTTTGCCAACAGCTTCTATTGTTCCCACTTATGGAGTTCTGGGTCAAATGAATTTTGCCCAAAAAGGGGAGCATCCTTCAAACTTGGAAAAAGCTTTTGAACCCCTGTAGAGAATGGCAACATCCCAAGATCATTCTTATTACTCCAGGATAAAACCCTGAGAATGATGAATATCGTCATGTTGCTGACAGTTTTTGACACTCCAAGGTCACAACCAATGGCCTCGAGGACAGCAATCTTTATTGGAATGTGCCCCACATTCCAGCTCATGGGTGATGTCTGAGGCAACCAAGACCAATTTTGTCTTGGCATCCCACCAACATCTGCCTTACCTGCAGAGCCACGAGCAGTTGCGGCAGGGGCAAGTCCTCCTGGATGCCTCTCAGGCGCTGCGGCCGCCCAGGCACGGAGGAGCACAGCACAGGGTGGCTGCTGTCTGGCAAGTAGGAGTCTACTTGCAGGGATTTGGCGGTCAGCCTCACAGTGTGCAGCCTGCTGGTTGCCTCCACACTTCCGGGCCTCCCTGCACAGTGTGCCCCCTCTCGTATGTCGATGATTGATTGCGACCAACGATGGGAACGAAAGTTGAGCTGTACGCCTGCCAAGGGCTCAAGCATTTGTAGGCAGTCTCCTTCATTTTGGAATTCCAATTATTATGTGCTGGACAGCATGAGACAGCCTGTGCAGGACAGCCTTTTCAAAATTACCAGCTTTGTCTCATTAACAATCTGGTCTTGTGAGGTAGATGAGTGATCTTGCCTGCACATGAAGCCATGCACAAATTGAAAATGCAATTTTCTTCAGGGAGAGATTGGAGAAGGTCCTCTACTGTCTATTGCGCGCAAGCGTCCAAGCACATACCAGGCAACGTCTGCTGGTCCCAGCTGAGCCCGAGTCCTTGCAGGGAGATACAGAATAGCTCCTGGGCAGTGTTGCTCAGCGATGACTCAGGGCCGCGCCACTTTCCCCTCTCGTCCTCCAGAAGGCACATCTGACACAAAGCATGACATTTGCGTCCTGGGCCTTTGCCATTCAAAAATTATCTCAGACAGAAATCCACGATGGCAGATTGTGACGCTCTGACGGTCTGGGATATGCAATCAACACTGGCATATCATTCGTGAGAGGTTGGGATACACAAGCGACGATGAATGGATGGACGGCACAAATGTTTGCAACCTAAGCATGCAGGAACTTCATGACTTACTCAGAAGGGTCATTGCAGATGAGTCTTCCTTGAATAGCAATTATCCACAGAATGGCAGATGTTCAAGTACGAAAAGATCTGAGGGTACCTGCAGGTCTTGGCACTCCACATGGACCCTCGTTGGAAAGGCAGGAAGGGAGCTTGGAAGCTGTTTGAGGTCAATCTGCTGTGGCTCAGAGATGACGCAGTGAAAACTCGCACAGCTTCTGTGCATTTCCAGTTGCAGCTCACCTGGCCAGCACACGCAGCATTGAGCCTCGATGTTGAGAATTAAGTGTAGGTGATGGTGCTTTCGTGAGGAAAATCGGCAAATTCAATATAGGAATTGTTGCACGGAAGGGTGTGCAGGGGGTGGTGTGGGAGGCGGGGGGGAGGGGTGGAGACACCGAGAGTATGCAGGCTGGGCTGCATGATGTTGCAGGCATCCGACCAGGAGGTGCTGCCTTGCTTGCGCAATCTTAGCTTGCCGATGTGCCCACCGCTGGGCCTACCCATGCCTGTGACCCTCTCCAGAAATGCCTCCTCATCTTCGTCGCAGTCCTCACCTCCTGACAATCACAGATTTCTCACTGGCGATATTTCATCCACATATGACTTGATTGAAGGGGCAAGGGGTCAAAAAGTTCAGACCCTGTGACCCTATGACGAGGCATGAGAGCGAGATTTTTTGAGGTTCACATCAACCAATATGTAGGTGCAGGCTCAAGCATGCGTGGCATGAGAGATGGTCGCGAGGGTGTGGAAAGCGAGTTTGAAGCCCTCAGCTATGTATCATTGACATCCTCCAAGGTGCATGAATTATGCCACTTGAATGGCCAGGTGGCTGAATTGAGATTGTTGGGGCCACAAAATTGGGAATTCACCAAATAGGCCGTCTGCAGTGAAAATGCACTCCTGGCTGCCATGACCAGGCACCAGGAAGACCTCTTCGGGTGTCTCGTGCTGCACCTCCCCCAGCTTGTTCACCTCTGGAAGAAAGTACCCAACCTGCAGGGATTCCTACCAAGTCAGAATATGACAGAGAATGCCTCGTCTTTGGCTTTTTGACAGTACAGTTCTGCGACATGACTGACGATGACTCTATGCATTCTCTCTTATGAAGTTCCATAACAAAGTCGAGCGAAGCATCTTGTTTCGCTGTCCGCCCATCCCCTCTCTCCCTTTTCAAAAACACATAGGATCCCTTTCACCACCCAGCCATCACTTTTGTAACTCCAGAGAGGCTGCACCCACCTCAATTGTCGCAGATGTGGTATTCTGCAGCAGCACGGGTGGCTTCCGGTCCCGGAACAGAACAGCATGCAGGTGACCTCTGCTGGAGATGACCCTGCACGTCACCAGATGGCTGCCACCTCCGGCCGTCAGCTGCATGCGGTGCCGTGGCTGTGGTCCGCCCAGGTCCACAAAGCCCATGCTTCTGCCAGGTCCTGCAAAAAGCGGAGATTCAGATGCAAATCCGTTTTGTCAAGACTTTATAAATTCTTCACACCAGGGCTGTGCATTGAAAGTCAGATCAGGTCATGACTTGGATTCATCATGTAAGCAGGACTGACAAGTTTGATTGTGGTAGTATCATTTGAACTCAATGAGCAATCTCAGCACAGGGTTTTGCAACATGGCACAATTAGTGGCTTCAATAACGGTGCATCGTTGGGGGATGTGGTGATCGATTCCCACGAGGCGCAAACTTGTCCCAATGTTGTACGGGCTCACCAGGGGACCCATTCTCCTGCACATCATCTGCCGGTGCGGTGTCAGTGCCACCAGGATCGAAGATGCTGACGTGCACCCCTACCCCATCATCAAGACCTTGGTCCCCTGTCCTCTTGCTGGATGCTGCACTCCCTGCTCCTTTGAGGACTGAAGATTCTGTGCTCCAGACCACAGTCACAGGTAGAGTTTGCTTTGTAAGCACCTGCAGGTGCATGCGATATCAGCAACTGTCAGAGCCAGACTATTATTATCAATAATTGCATTTGCTTCCTCTGGATCTTCAGGCTGAGTTCCTCTCCTTTCCATATTCTGAAAAATGACAGAGCAATCTCCAAGAGATTTTTATGCATTTCACCCTCCCCTGCCATCTCCAGTATAACATCTCCAACAGTAAGCATAAAGGGCACACTTGGCTTGCTTGCTTGCTTCAATTAACGATGATGTAGTCCCCAATAAGCACATTGCAGATGCAAGGGATGCTTTAAGATTTGTCTTCAACCAGCCTACATGTCTGTTTGTAGGCCAGGCTTGTATCAGCATTGGGCCAAGAATGATGGCTGACCTGGAATTGGGTGCCTGGGGAAGGTCCCATGAGTTTCCCTGGATGGCAAGCGAGTGGCTGCGGCATGAGGTTGGTGAGGTAGCATCCTGGCGTGACCGTGAGGTGCAGTGTCTCGCAGGAGGGGTTGGAGGCTTGTGCAGGGAATTGACTGATCTCCATCCTCACTCCCAGGAAGAGCACTGCTCCCTTCCCACCTACAAAACAAATATTGTCTTGCAAGTACTGCAGAGACTCTGGTAATCGCCAACAATGCCTTCTGCAATGGCCTTGCAAAATCTCTTCCCGGCATTGAGATCCTTCAAATTCCTGGTTTTGAGTGTTGATCTATTCGATCTGGGACATGCAATTGGACTCTGCAGAGCTTAAACCCCTTTAAAACCTTCCGCAAGTACAGCACACAAGCACTGGCACCTGAAAAAAACAACTTGAAGCCTGCATTGCGTTAAGCTGGACAAAGGATTCTGGGATCCTAGATTTCATGCAGCAACTTTCAGAGACACACTGGCAGAACATCAGATCAATGCTTAAGCAAATAAGAAGTGGTAAATTACTGGCAGAACATCCTTCGAGGCATATGCTTCGGGATTTATGCACAGTATACCTAGCAGATTTGCTTGCAGTGCCAGCCTCAGGTCCCCAGCCTCCAAGGGAAACGGCTCAGAGGTCACACGCACGCCCTCTGGGGTTGTGTGAGACAGGCTAGCTTTCCCGGGGGGCTGGCGAAGGGGACGCCAGTCCAACGGGATAACCTCCCCAGGCTGCGCCTCCGCAGGGGTGGCACCCTGGGGGTTGAAGCCCACGGCCAGGGGGCAATGGTTCTGGACCACTGCCGCCGGAATGACTGTCAGGCGAAGACATGGCAGGCCCTGCGCCAGAAGCAAGCAGTACTTTGAATGCAGTGGGTCTGACAGATGCCTTACGCAACTTCTCTCCGGCAGGCAATTCAAGCATCAACAAATGACGGGCGTTCTGTCCGTGCCAATGATGCCTGGCATTTCTGGTCACATGGATTCTGTGCTGCGCATCAATGCAAAGATTACCAGCATAGGAATGTTAATTCAGAAACGACGGCCACTCCCTGATTCAAGTCTGAGTCGTATGTCTATAACAATGGGCAAAAGGTGTTGGTATAAGAATATCATGTTATTTGCTGGACGCATGGGAAGGGGGGAGGCAGTAAAGGAGTTTGAATGCCAGGGGGGATAAATGCAGGGGTTGTGTACCTCCAGAGCATACTCTGCCAGGAGTTGGACTGCCAGTGTGGAGGGTCCGCACCCCAGCACCAGCGTCCGTGCCTGCCCTGGAGCTGGCAGGGCCTCTTTGGTGGCGGAGGAGAGGCCCCAGCCATAGCTACCCTTTGCCCCGCTCACCATCCCCGCAGACCACCCGGCTTGCCCTTTCTCCTGTACCATCCATGCACAATTATTGAACACTGAATGTCAAGAAGGGTGGAAGGTTGCTCTCACATGGAAGCAAGTCAATTGGCGAAGTCTCGCTGCGGTGACTGTGTTTATCAGATATGAACAGCTCAGGCACCATGAGTGCAAGGAAAGCTTTCAAGAACTGAGAATTCCAGGCACAGCTTTGCTCAGCGTCAAGCTGTCCAATTCTACCAGCACAAAGCATCCGGCCATCATCCTTGAATGCCTGCTTTCTCCATAATTTGTCTCTAGGCAATTGGGAGAATACGTTGCCCCCAGACATCCATGTGATGAATGCAACGTCTGCTGAAACCCTTATGCTGTGGTATAAATAGCCTGTAGCCAAAGAAAACCACAAGATACTGCCAAATGCACAAGCCTTACCACAGAGGCAGCGTCTGGCAGCAGCTTGATCGCCAGGGTGTCTCTGCCGCCGCTGTACCCCTGGAGTGGGACTTCCGCCCCCGGGGGGCAACACACCGCCTGGGACTGCGCTTCTTCTGAGTCCTGTGAGGCATTGTTGGCGCGCCACAGCACCGGATACGGCAGGTGATTCTCCAGGATGAAGGCGGGCCATAGGGTGAGGCTGAGCTGGGAGGGGGAGCTGCTGACGTAGGCGTGGAGGGTGGAGGGAGTGGGGTGGTCTGTGCCAGAGGGGGCATGGGGGGCGCTGCCCCCGAAACCGGCTGCCTGGATCTTGGTTGCCTACATCAGCATAGGACTTTCTCTAGGGTATGACAAATTTGTTTATCTTGTCAAATCGTTGTCACTGGCAACGCCATTGCGTCATAGATCCATGTCAAAGTTCTGCAAGCAAGCACAGCTTTTATTTAGAGGCAGAAAATACTGAATCCCCCAGAATGCACATCATCGTTTCTCACATTTATACTTCAGGCTTCATCCCAGATCTGACCTGTACAATCGGGGGTCTTGCAATCCCTGTCCAATTGTCACCCAAAATAGACAATTCTTTGACCTGCAGAAAGGAAAGGGACCTGGCTTTTTGTGTCAGGGGATATGGGCATGGGGTGAGACCAGCCGTTCCCCTGCCCCATCCACAGCCTCAAATAGGTCAGGGGCTTGACCGGCACACCCAGGCGTCTCTCTACGTAGGGCTGCAATCTGGCCGTAGCTGACTCATCTCCAGCGCATCCAGATGGGCCAATCTTAAGTGTAGAGGACACCTGCAATCAGACCAGCTGTGAAGCCTCCTCCACAGACTTAAGTCCTCCACAGACTTAAGGCAACCAAAATCTTACTACATACAATTGGACATAATATGTAACTTCGGTACCCTTATTTCTGGTAGAAGTGTTTTGGTGTTGAGATTCACTTGAGATTCACTTGCTCAATCTAGTTTGACGCAATCTGTCTCAAGACAAGGTGCCTTGACCTTCTGGACACCTGGCGATACACAAAGTCTTGTACCCAGACATGCCATTCGTAATTACATCGATGACCAAAGCCAGGCTGCAAGGTTGGCCAAGGTATGGCACTTTCAGAAGCCATCTGAGGCAAAAGACAGCAATTGAAAGCATGCAGTCTGGTGAAAAGCACCTGTGCATCTGGACCAACAACTGGTGAAATGTGACTCAGCAGCAGACTGTGGGCGCTGTAATTGCAGACTGAGCAGCCAGGCAGCAGGACAATCCTCCAACAGCCAGAGGTGTTGGACACATGTACCACCACCACCGCCGCAACAGCTGGGGTATCGGTGGGAACCTCGCAGATGTTTGCCCCAACGCTGAGGAAATCCAGCCCCGGGCTCCACCCAGGCCCTGAGTCAGGCATTCCTGCAGGATTGCACTGCTTTCAAGGGTCAGACATTGCAGCGCTTTGAACTGCAGTGGTCATATAAATTTGTTTGGGGCAGCCATCTGCGGTTTTCAAATAGCTGCCTGTTGCCTATTGCGTGCCTAAAATCATTCTCGCAGCCCATCCCTGTGGTCTTGCTGTGTCATCAAGTAGATATGTTTCACTGTTGCGAGTGGAAATTGAGTATCTCCCAGCCACAATCGACACTTCCAATATTCAGACCCACAACAGCATCACTTATGCTCCACAAAATTGACCCATTCACCTGAGGTGGAGGCAGACGCGTGGGAGGCCCTGCGCTCTTCAAGGGCCTGATGTGATCCCTCATCGAGGCCCCCTTCTGCTACCCTGAGCTGCACCAGGCGTTTCAGCCTGGGCCCCCGCTCATACGCCCAGGTGTGCTCAAGCAATGCCCCTCCCTTCACCACTGCCTGTTCAGTGCTCCCCACCTGCCAGCAGTTGCTTTCAGCGTAGCAGTTGCAGAGCAAGGCTCTGCCGTGCAAGACTTTTCATGTTAAGCCTCATGTGCAATCTCATATGCAAGCTTGTCAAATACTGGGTATTTACCACAAGGATCCATCCCACTACCCTCTAGACTGGAATTGCGCCATGACGTCAAGACAGATTGATCTTGTGATGCAACACGGGCAACAAACAAGCATTGCCAGCACCTGCAAAATACGTGCCAAGAAGTTTGAAATGCATTATAATGGATGAGCCGGGGTCCTGGGCCCATGGGAGGGGGGGGGGGGAGACCTGGCGCAATGCGATGTCCAGCTTTGTCTGGTTCTCCAGCATGATCACCGCTGGCGCAAGAGATCCAGCCTTCTGCCCACCATCTGCAGATTTTGTTGGATCAGTGCAGGGAATGACACTGAAAAAGGCTTGCCACACCTTGATTTGGAGGAGCTGCAACTCGTTGATCCATCAGATGTCAGAGTCAAGACATGATAGCTCTGACATCCCTGGACTGGCTGGAGGGCAGCCCATCCTTGATTGTAAGCAAGGGATCTCGCAATTTTCCAGAACATTGAATATCCTGCTGCACGCAAGTCTACAAGAGTCTTCCCAAATTTCATGGTGAAGGCAGGTCTGCTAGACAGCCAGCAGCCTCAGGCGGAAAGTTCCTTTTCAAAGCAACCACCCAGAGGCAATCTTGCTTGACAGCAGTGAGTGGCTCGTGACAAGCCTTCTCCCAAGTAGGAGATTCAAGTCATAATTTGTTGAGCATGTGACTCCTCACTTTCCAGGGGGGGTGCATCCTTGGGGTTGAAGGCCAGCGAGGCTCTCCTGACTACCCTTGCCATTGCATGACTACCCAGCTCGCTCAAGTGCACCACAAGAGGACCCTCACAGCACCTGAGCACAGTCAGCAGGGTGATTGCCAATGCTTTAGTGACACACATGGCCTGCCAAGGCAACCTTTTCGGAAAATCAGCAGAGCTAGAGCTGGTACAGCCACTCGTTCATGATCTGATGCCCTTACCCCAAAACAATTCTGGGGAACGACGGGCACCAGTAGAATGGAAGAAAGCACACTCCAAGGATGACTGAAATGATTACAATACCTGAGGGAAGCTGCCAGGCCCCCTGTGCTGGGGCGCGGAAATGGGCATCCGAGGTCTACCCCCTCTGAAGCCAAATGAGATATCCCTTCTCCTGAGCTTGATGCCTGCATACAACCACTACATTTGAATCCTTATCCTGTCATCCAGGTGCAGTCTTCTCCATCATGCTCAGTCATAAACATGTTGACATCATGCATGTCCCGTGCATTCAGCAATAACAGCGTGGCAAGTGAGGCTTGAGGCATACAGGATAAATTGGGCTGCACATCTTACAATTCATGGCTGCAGATTAAGTTTCGGCGGGGCAGAGGGTTGACCTCCGGGCCCTTCGTGCTGCTGCTCTCCAGAGCAAGGCTGAAGCGTGAGGGAGCCAAGACTGTCTCTGTGCTGAGGCTGGTCTCATCCACACAGGAGAACTGCACTTCCCCGCTCACTCTCAAAGCAAATGCACCATTCCACACATGTACAGCCACCTGCCATGCAGCAAGAACGCTGTCAAAGGCTATTCAGATGTGCACTGTCTGGAGGTCATACAGTTCCATGAGTCGAACAGGAATACAGCCTGAGAGCCTGTGTGATTGTCTTGTTTACCCTACCATGACCTCTTTCAATTGGCATGCTAAAGGGAGCCTGAGCATTCCCAACTCTTGAAGTAAGGCCACTCATGATTCACAGATGAAGATCAATGAGCCTTTTTGTATTGCAGCAAAGTCTCCAAGCACTGTCTCCCTCTCGAATGAGGCAAAAAGGCCTTTCCTGCCTTGAGATTGTGTGAATGGGAGTGCTGGACCTTTGTGTCTCGCATTTCGGCAAGAACGAGCTCAGGGCAGGCGTTGTTGTGCAGCAGGTTGCCGGTATCATTGGTGACATGCAATTCCATACGGGTGATGGCAAGGCTAAGTGTAACTGGGACCGCAAGGGCAGGCGGCAGTATGCAGGCAGCCTCAGAAGGACCTGCAAAGAAACATCAGGATTGTTTTGCTGCCAGTCAAGCTGGGAGATGACAAATGGGAAGGGATAAGGGAGCTTTCAAGCTAGAAGGATGTCATTTTAGGGACAAGCAGAGTGAAATGCAGTATGTCAAAGAGCAGCTGCGGATCATGTACACGACAAAGGCAAGACCATTGCAAGCATTTATATTTGTGATGGCGCGACACGTGGCCCATGGTCTTTCAAGAGTGGCAAAGATCAGCAGAGGAAGAAGGGAATTTGGCGATGCTTAGGAGCTGCACCTGGGAGGAGATTGACGAAGGTGTTTTGCAGCATAAATGCCGCACGTAGGTAGGGAGCCTCGGAAGGGCACTCCCAGCACAGCTGCCACTCCTCAGCCATCATTGTCCTGACCTGCACAGAAGCCTGATAGCGATTCATATAGTTCAGTAAACAGATCAGAGTCAAATGCTGTGGGTATTAGCAGGCATTTTTGGCACAGGCAGAAGACTTGGTCAACAAGCATGTGGCTAGTCATAGAGTTTCTAGCTAGAGGGAGACGGCCATATTCAAGCAGAAAGCACCAGACTCAAACTGACAGGAGTGCTTGGGAATTAAAATGGGTCTTCACGTGCCTCACCCCAATCCAGACACCTGAAGCAGTATTTTGACAATTGCAGTCTCAGAGCGTCACCTTCAGAGACAGGAGAACTGCAGATTTGCAGTCTCCCACGATGGGATACACCCTGTGCCCCTCCAGCTCTGTAATCTCAAACTCCACAGGGACAAAGCAGTCGGCCTGGGGGGAGAAGGCAAGCAGCTCCAGGTCAGCCAGCGAGAGGATTTCCAAGGGGATGGTCAGCAGCACTGTCGCGACGTGGCGGGTGTGGGGATAGCGCCAGCAGACCCAGGACTCCCCCTGGCCACTCCATGGCATCAGGCCCGGCTGCTTGTCCCCGTAGCTGATCTGGAGCTGACCTGCGATGAGATTTGGGAGAGCTCGTGATTGGCCTAGCAGTGATCAGAGCACAGAGAAGAGCTGCAGCCTTGCAAGATGGGATATAAACATCATGTATACACATCATGGGATTCTTCCATTGGCGAGTTCAGAGAGGTAGCAAACTGCTTCAGCTTCTTGCTTGAGATCTGGGTCCCTAGGGTTGCCATATGGGGACATGCTCAAATACTACAGAGGGGTTCATATGCAAAGGCTTGAACACTTAGCTTGTGAAACCTGCAGAAGGTTGAAAGCTCACCAGGGCGCGATGCCGCTACTTGCGTGCGCTCAAAGAGGCCACAGCGCAGGTCCTCGCCCGCTCCCAAATCCTCCTCCCCATCAACTTCAGCACCTCCATTCTGAGCACGCATTTTACCCTCTGCCGCTGGATGCGCCTTTTTCCAACTGTCAACTTCCTCCAAGGCCCGCTGGATGGCGTGCAGCCCCAAGGGTGAGAAGCCAATGCTGACAATTGGGGTGTCCAGAACAAGCGACACCGCCGGAGGAGCACCATTGACGATCCTGAGGGTGACATGGGCTTCCAGGGGGTGCAGCAATGTATCACCGGCTGCAGGAAGACCTGCATCGCAGGATTCACCACTGCAGTGCATATCTCTTTTGGAGTGCATGTTCTATATTCATTGTCTTCTGTAAGGAGCAGGTGTTCGTCTTCTTGGGAATGAGGGTGATGAGGAGGGGGGGGGGGAGACCTGGCGCAATGCGATGTCCAGCTTTGTCTGGTTCTCCAGCA
>QAXI01000434.1:993788-1008638 GCA_004335615.1 Chloroidium sp. JM
GGGGGGGCACAGAAAAGAACAAAGGAAGTTCAAAGCAGAAGCCACTCGTAGACGGCAGGTGCTCTTGCATAAAACAAGTAGGGCCAAAATTCTGACCTTGCAGCTCGACTTGGACGTCCAGGGTCAGCACGGGTTTGGGGAGGGGCGGGGGAGGTCCAGTGGCATCCAGCGCAGCCGCCTCATTGGTCACATAGCTCCAAGCCCGGCCAGCCGCCCCCACAAACCACCCTGAGCCCTCGTTGCGCCCTTGTTCTTCGCCGGAGATCAGATCTGCCGTTTTCACCACTGCCTTGCTAGCCTCGGGAGCACCTATACAGCACATGACGGCGGTGACTTGGGAGTCCTGATATTACAGCACTGCAATCTTGGGGGGATAATATTTTCGCCCATGCCTTGCCATTGTCATCACAATCGACTGTGTCATTGCAATTGATCTCTGTGAATTGAAGTTGCAAATCGTGAGAGGAGGACGAGAGGAAGAGATCTGGCAGATAGAATCCAATTGAAACAGGAGAACTGGAGTTTGATGACATCGAGAGACTCACTTGACCATTTTACTGGCTTATCATTGCATTCCAGGGGGCGCTGATGATTTAACCTGGCAATGTGCATCTGTGGCCCAAAAGGCGTGATTGTTTTTCAGCCATTCTCAATGTCCCTCACCTAATTAGAAATGGATGCACTCTCTCTTACTGAGTACAATTGAATTATGCGCACATTCTCCTTGCACTGGTCTGTGCAGGCCAGGGTGAATGCATCAACCCTAAACCCTGCTCCACTCACTGCGGCCAGGATCCAAAAGCAGGGGGGAAAATTGCCAACGGCGGTTTCAAGGGCAGGGCCAGGTTTGAATCAAAGCGACCTATTCCCAAACTTCGTTCTGGGTTGGCAAAGAAGAAGTTTACCCGTTGAGTTCCTGGAGAGTTTCATGGATGTATGGCTGAGCGGCCTATCTGCATCCTCATCTGAGAGGGTCTCCCCTGCAGAATGACACTGTCTCTTGAGGGGAGAGCAGGAATTCTGGGTCGCAGGGTCAGTTCAGTGCAGCAAAGGCTGCAACCCCTATTCTGGATTCTGTACCCAGGAAAGGGTTCAAAGGCTATCAACAGAATAATTGCAACACTGGCAAGATGGTTCAAAGCTACACGCATGCTGCTGAACAAGCCATCAATCAAGGATCCCCTTCCTCGGGGCTGGGCTGTGCCTGCTCGACTTTGCATGTTTGCATCTCGACATATACCCAGAGCAGCTGCCGATTACCTGTCTTGGCAGGCTGCATGGCCCTGAGTGCAGCTGTGAAGGTACGTAGCCACTCCAGTTGCCTCTCATTCACCGCAGCTTTGGCAGATGGCAGATTGACCTTGACGCTACCCCTCTGCAGCTCCCTGCCCTCCCCCTGGATGCATGCTGGGCGTCGGGGGCGTAAATTCAAAAGTATTTATTTGCAGGACTCAGTGCCATGTCAAGATCATGAGTGTGCGGGCATTCTCTGAACTGTGAGGGCCTGGAATAGCATTTGCAAACAGCTCCTCCCAGCTCAGAACACATCTCAAACAAAAGCACGAACCTTGCAATGTTGCTTAGGACAACTGGAATGCACCAAAAGGTCTTCGCAGGTAATAAAAAAAACGTGGTTTCGATCGGTCTTGAACAACATATCGGTAAGCCTCTCCTTCCTCTCAGAGGCTTTGTCATTGTATTTCTGCCAACTTGATTTCTAAGTGAACTCCATACCACATCAAGGCTCTTCAGCATCAAGTTTGAAAAGCGTCGCAAGGTTGTCAAGGTATATTTGGAGGATCATGCCATACCTGTGAGCCCTCTATGATGGCAAACACAGGAATCAGAGCTGCGACAGCGAGAGTCGGCACTCGCAGCAGGGCGGGCTGGCTCCCTCCCTGCACCACTCCCTCTCCCGCCCTCTCCTCCAGCCACAGGGCCGCCTTTTGCACCTCCACCTCCTTCTTCAGCCAGTTTTCGGGATCCTGCGATCCGGCAATGATTAATGTCTAGAGCTTCCTGCTTTGCTGTTTGCTGATGGAGTATGGCCACCAAAGCCATTTCACAGATCCCCTGGGGCAGGTCATAAATTTTCTGGAGCTATTATCCGTGTTGCTAATTGAAGTGATAGAATTTCTGGCCACCTACTGTCTATTCCCTGACACAACTATCGGAGATGAAAGCAAAAAGCAGACAGGGGACCAGCAACTTCCATTTCACTCAGCATGGCAGATTGAATATCCATCTAAAACTCTTAAAACTTGCAAGCAGGCAATATCATGGTATATGATTGGGAGACGTTTCCAGGTCACATTCGATGATAGAAGTGAGACGAGAGTGATCGGACACAGAGTTGGGCTCACAGAGAGAACAGCCTGCCACCCATCGGTGCCTGTGTGCAGGTGGATGGACTGGCAGGTCAGGCTGGCCACTGAGGTGGGGGCCAGGTACTTTACTACCAGGTTGTTCACGCGCAAGGAAACGTTCAGCAGGGCCCTCAGCAGCAGGCTGGTTATGGAGCCCAGCCAACCCCTGCCCCCCATCGCCTCCTCCCCGTCTGCAGAAGAGGCCTCTCGATCTTGTTCGGGTCTTTAGGTGTGGCCGCAATGACAATGCAGTGCCAAGCCCCGCATTCTTGATGCGCTTGTACGTCCAGGAGAAACCACAGTGCATTATGAGATTCACATCATGGGCTGGATTTGCACAGTATTTAATGGTCCACGATTGGCTCAGCTGCAGCTATCTTTGGGTGGTTATGGGGATTGTAGAATTTTTGTGCTGAAATGAGCTCGGGGCGCACAGGCTGCAAGACAGTTCACTACAACAAAATAGGGCTTCACTGTTTGGTGGAGCTACTTACTTTGACTGTCTGCTGTGTACTGCCCTTTTGGGCTGTCGTTCAGTGCGACCACAACCTCCACAGTGTCCAGAACCACCTGTTGCAACCCAATACACTCGGAGAGGTGCTTTTGTGGAACATGATATGTGGAATGTGCTTGAACAAAGGAATTCATTGATCTGGCATGAGGATTATTTTAGCATTGAGTTTTGGTCAAAAGAAGGACCTGGATGGGCTGGGATGCCAGGGCCGTCCATGATATATTGATCTTCAGCTGCCTTGCAAATGCTCTCTTCACGGACACCGGCAGATTCGCAAGGACGCTGCGCCGACAAGAATGCGTGAACTGAGAACGATTGCAAATGACAGCATGCAGTCACACTTTTAGCGAAAATTCTAGAGCGAGGACTGTATTAATGTTCGCTGAACGATGTCTCAAGCTCTAAATGTTCACAATTTCAAATTTTTGTCGACTGTCGGCAGAGTAGTGAACCTGTCCAGGTTGAGCTCCAGATTATGGAGAACAACAGAGCCCCCCGAGAGGCTTGCGCGCAGTTGTGATCCCGAGGTTCCATCTCCGACCTTTCTCACAAACTTTGAGAGGATTCGATTAACCACCGGGGTCAAGAGCAGCTCCATCACGCATTGACGCTGGACGAATCACCCATCAGGGTGAAATGAGTGAGCCTGATTCAATTGTATAATACTTCCAGACATCATCATGACACTCCACTTCTCCAAGGTGCTTTTCTCTGCGCATGAGGAGATCTTGGAGCACCCCCAATAAATTTGTCCTTTTATGACTGAATCGGGAAGGTGGCACCAAGTTAGACTCAAGGTGCTTGAGCAAATTCTAAGTAAGGCTTCTTCAAAGCTGATTTTAGTATTTTGTTTGCGATTGCAATCATTCTCGTGCTTTCACGGTGTAATGGCAAGTAGCGCATGGCGACCTCCGCGTCTCGCGCAGGCGCATACCTTTACCCTGGAAAAATTCAGCGGTGGTTCTTAGCTTAGCAACGCTGTTATGGATGACCACAGACGCACCCTTTAAGCTACTCTTCATTTTGAAGCATGTCTGAACACATCTTTGACGCTGGCGGGCCCCCGCTGCCTCAACTCTCTCGCACCGTAGTGCCCAGTGCAGAGGTGATAGGACTAGCGATCGGAAGCTTCAGATATCCGGGTCAGAGAGAAGTACTAGTTGCCAGGAGGAGTGCACTGCAAGTCTACTCTGAGGACCTCCAGCCTCTCAGGCCACTGCAGCCACTGTTTGGAGATATTGCCGACATCCAGAGACATGCAGCTTCAGACTGCATTGGGTTGGAGGTAGCGCCTCTCTGTCCTGCAGAAAAGCAAATGCAGCACACTGCTGCACGAGCTTCTAGAATACCTGGAGCTGCATGTTTTTGCCATTCCATCAGAATACTTTACTTACACGGACAGTACATGGCACCTCATGTATTGCTAAGCAATATGCAGAATCAGCTCCCTGCAAAAGTTGGTTTCTTCCTTATGCTGCTTGCTTATTAGCCAGAGGGTTGAAAATGCACTCTGACACATGAGATACATACGCTCACCGATCGTAGAAAGCAGCCATGGCTTGCAGGGAATGGAGGGGCTAGATCTGGCGGTTATTCTCACCGCAGCAGGCACGCTGGCCTTCCTGACATGGTGTCCCAAGCTGGAAAGGTAAGCTGTTCACGCATGTCAGGCTTGCTTCTCTTTGTCCCAGGCATGCCATCGTGAATATTGCTGGTTTCCTGAATCTACAGGTAATTGCTACGATGATATGATTTGAAGATGGAGAATGGGTATTCCTCAAACAAACACCTGGCCTGTCAACAGGGACGCAGAGACGTGGTTTTGGGATGGGAAATTGCTCTTGTGGAAGGTCATGGCTGAAAGAAGTAATTGTGCAACACTCTGCATTGGATTGAATGTCCTCATGAAGGTGCACAGAATGAGAGAAGGGCAGAAGGAGTTCACAGCTGAGTTGCTCAACTACCTAAACGAGAATCAGCGGAGCCACATATGATTGCCGGGCAGGTTTGTGAATGCCGTGAAGAAGGAAGATCCTGTTGGAGAGGAGGACATCCCTGGCGCAGACATCCACGACGACCAACCCAGTACGCTCCCCTTTGTCCTCACACGAAGTGCCATTCAAGCAGCAACGAAATGCCCAAGTGCATGCACTTGCCACCAATTCACATCCCAGAATTGTTTGCATTCAATGTGTTCAGAGTGACATGCATGATGGCTACGTCAATTCAGGCTGTCAGGCTGTGACTCTCTCTCACGCCAAATCATGACTTGGCTCACACCAATTTGGCATTGTTAGAGCCCTCGTCGCTGATGCGCGTGAGCGTCTATACCTGAAATTCAAATCAGAACTAGGTCTTTTCTATGACCAGCCGTAATTACAATTCCCCCCCTCCCAACTCCTTCAAACACAATCCCGCAAAACCCCCTCAACATTCGACCTGTGTCAAGGGTTTCCTACGGTCTTTCTGTGCCATGCTGTACATTGTTCCTTTCAAATTGCCGCCCTGCACTGTCCTTCCATAGTGCTGGTGCCAAGTGTTGCTTAAGCATATCCTGTATTCTGATACCCATTGCCTTGCTGCAGAAAGAACCATGCTGTCCCTGCGCGCCGGATCCCCCTTTGTTGTGGTGGCCTCG
Organism: Chloroidium sp. JM; assembly: GCA_004335615.1. Taxonomy (NCBI): domain Eukaryota; kingdom Viridiplantae; phylum Chlorophyta; class Trebouxiophyceae; order Watanabeales; family Watanabeaceae; genus Chloroidium; species Chloroidium sp. JM. The sequence continues at coordinate 999,307 of QAXI01000434.1, forward strand.
TGTATTGAGATAACGGTGCACCTTGCGGATTTCCGCTTCATGAGGCGCCGCCCTGGCAACCCCAGCTGGCTACCCCCTGCACGTGTCCTCGCTTCTGTAGGTTTCTCCCCACTTTGGTAGATTCACGAGCTGTCTCAGGTTGAAGAGGTTGCCTTACAGCCACATGGGGCCAACCTCACGCATACCTGTGCTGAGAAAAATGGGCTGACATGGCGGTTGCTGCCGATCCCCCATCAAGATTGAGCCTCATTTCTGGGAGTCCAAGAGTCAACACAGTGCTCTTTCCTGATTCATGCTTTGCCTGTATGTGCTTTCAACAATGTCAAAAATCTTCGCCTTGTAGGCAGCCTCTTGCATGAATTCCTTGATGCAAGCTTTGCTGGCTATGCTTGTTGGGGCGAGAATGGAGGGGCCCCCGCTGAAGATTCAGGGACCTGATAATCATTTGATCTTGTGAGGCCAAAAGCTGGTAGCAGAGCGGGCAATATGCCCCAGACTTGCGGAGGCGGGAACAGAAGCCAGAGTCCAACTTCTACATGAGGTTTGTTATTGTGCAGGGGGGAATCAAGTGTCAACCAAATTCAACAGCAGAGCCTGGTGGGGTTTCAACCGAAGTGGACATCACTGCCGTGTGCCAGATTGCTGCAGAAATGGGCAGACATGGAGAAAAGAGGGTGTACATGGCAATCGCGGAACAGTATGGCCTTTACATTCAAGCCTTGGATTTTGCATCGGATGGGATGGTGAACCCTTCCCCTCCTGGACTTCCTCACTCGTGTCTAGTCATGCAAAATAATGAATGATGGAGCTTACAGTACCCATGTTTCCTTCGATTGATGCTGCCACCCCCCACCTCCCTGCCCCACCCCTCGCCCCCCCAACCCATTACCCCCATTGATTGTCGTTGGTGTCAATGTGCAGGCCACCACCAAGAGCCATACAAAAATGCTCAACTATGATCTTGGGGAGATTGAAGGAGATCCTGGGCCTGGCTGGCCCCAGATTGAGGGGTCCACACTCAAGGACTCCTCCGATACCAGGCTGCAAGACCCTCCATCTGGGCTGAGAGAAAAACACAGGGTTGCACTTGCTGCGATGCCTCCAGGTGAGCAGCAGTCTTTCTTGGTGCTTTTGAGCAGCATGTTGCAGACGCCAATTTCTTCAATTGTGCACCATCAATGAAAGCATGTGGCACTAATCGCCGACTAGGAAGAGGCAGAAGAGCCTTGAAAAGGCAAGGAATGGCACGTTGGCAACAAAATTTGCAACCAAATTCGATTCCTCATGTCATGTCAAGCCCCTTGGTCAATCATTGAGACCCCTCCCACGTCCAAATTCATATTGTACCCCTCCAGAACCCCTCCAAGGTTCTGGACACTGGAGATGCACAATAAATGCTTGTGCGGGATGGGCCATCTGGCTTTCATTCATGGAATATAGGAATTTGCTGCAGGCTGTGGTGCCAGAGGGTTTGCTGCTCTGTTCAAGTCCGCAGTCTCCGTCTTTTGGCTACAAGAACGCGACGTGGACAAGTTTGAGGCTCGAGGTTTGAAGATCGAGAAGAGAATCGTGCATGCACGGTTTCCAGGGGAAGTCACGGTACAGTCCATGCCCTACACTGCTTCCACCTGATTTGAGAATACTTTCTGGCTGTTGACAGATTTCACAAAGGGGAGGAGGGGGGGACTAATTTGTCAGAGGTTTGTGACATTGATTCACTTTGTCTTTGTAGGTTCATAAGGTTGTTGGTCAGCCGTGGAGACATGTGGCCAAAAAAAGGCATTACATTGCCATGATGCATCAACATGCTTGCAGACATACAGGCCAGTTGAAAAAAGGCATTACATTGCCATGATGCATCAACATAGCTGCAGACATACAGGCCAGTTGAAATGAATCACTAGCCCTCCTGAATCCTCGAATGTCTCAAATTCAAACATAGCTCTTGCAGAATTTCTGCTGGCTGGATGCGAGCACACTCTTGGTGGGCGGTTACGTAGACAAACCTGGCCAGAACGGGCAGCAAACTTCCTGGATGCAATCATTCCTGATTGATTCTGGCATGGGCAAGTTTCCTATAGTATTGACTGTGAATGTAAGTCTCCCCTTCCTCCGATGCACTGTTTGTACACAATTTAAGCACCAGCATTCGCAAATCCCCCTCAACCCTGAAACCAGGTCTGTGCCCCCCCGAACGCCTTGTAAAACTGCTGCCATCTCCTTGCACGCATTCTATTACCCTTTCCACTGCGACTCTGCCATGTTCTGACGGCAGCAGCAGGGACTCAGCACGATCTTTTCCTCCCCTCCATTCAAGATCAGGTGTTACAACAGTCTTACCTAGATTGTTGTGACTCGACACAAACGCCAACATCAGTTTTCCAAGACCCCAAAGCGATCAGATCTCCGCGGCAACCTCAACCAGCACATCTTAGTAAAATCCTCACTCCAGACTTGACGACCTATGCTGCCTTGCAGGAATGTCGGAGATGTCTTTGCACAGGGGCACTGACTGCATTGGTGGCCATCCAAGATAGCATCCTCCTCGTCATTTCCAGCAGCCCCGGCATCTTCCTGCGACCGCTGCTATCAGGCACGGCAGCGACATCTCGGTGGTCTGGCTGGGACTGCTCCCCGGGGTGTGCCTTCATCAGCCATCGCAAGCCAGATTCCAATTTGCCATTCCGGATCGAGGCTGTGCACTGGGATGGCGCCTTTCCAACAGAAGATCTCATCGTGGTGCAGAGCGACGATGGTCCCGTGGTACCCCCCATCCCCTAACACCTCGTGTTCTGCTCCAAACCGCCCCAAATTTTCTCCACAATAAGCAGACCAACCCTGTTCACTTGGCTTCTATCCCTGGGATTCGTATTGTGCTGAGCAGTCAAACGGAGAGCACTTTTTGGAGATATACGATTTGGAATACATGTCTCCATTTCTGTTCAAAGACCAGAAAATTTGCCTCAATCTTCCTCAAAAGGTCGATTATCGCGCGGTCTCATGTATCTATGTCAGAGCTGGTTTGCAGGGGGTGGGTACGGTGGGCGGGGGAGAGCGTGCCGGGTTGGCATTCATTCGCCGAGCCTGGCCTGCTCCGCTGGTGTACCAGGTGTCTTCTTGCCAGAAATGTCTCAGACACCATGTTCTATGGCCTGTCTGCAGACATCTGGTAGGCACAATCAGATCCAAGCGAGACCTTGGTAGAATATTCTGACGGCATTCATTGGTGCCTCCTATAGCTCAAGGATGTGGCTATTGAGCTAAATGCACGAAAATCGAATTATGGAGGGAGGTGTCTGTGGAAGCTATAGAGACAAATGGATCAGATGTGCTTCTGTGCGATGTGCAGGGAGATGCTGAAGGCAGTGCAGTCACGAACCTGTGGACGCTCAAATGCTTCTCCTCCGACCCTTGGCAAACCCTCATTCTTGTGTCCTTTGCAGAAGCCTCTCGAGCATTCACAGCCGGTAAGCTGCTCTTTCGCAGGACCAGTGTTGACCTCGGATATTACTCCTCATGTGCTTGGGAACGGGGGGGCTGTACATCTCTCTGATCTGGAGCTACCTCTTGCAGAGGTGGAGGAAGGGCTATGGCCTGAGTCCTGTACCTGTAAGTGAAATAGGGCTCAGAAGACTTGGCTATCAGCCTCCTTTTTTTCAGACTTTGTCAGGTCATATCTGCAGACAACACTTCTTGAAAGAGATTCTTCGCGTAAAGAATTGCTCAGGGGAGGGCTGCTCATCATCTTGCTCCAGAATAGCTGAAGGAGGGTGGGTGCATCTACGACAGATCTGGAGTGTCTCTTCACTGAGGGTGTATGGGCCCTCTGATTCATCTTACTATGTACTTTTTACGGGATGAGAGTTTCTTGCTCTTGCGCATGGTGCCTTTCAAGTATGATTCTGATCTTACAGGTGGCAGGAGGTTGACATACTGACTGAATTCACCAAATTGCAGGTCACATGATCCAGGACGTGAGCGAGACAGTGGGCATCTGCGAAGGGGAGAGCACAATCGCATGTGGCGAGATTGGGGAGGGCTGCCTAGCACAAGTCACTCCGAGCCAAGCTCGGTTCTGCAGCCTTCTGCCGCTCCGAGACTATTGTATGTCTCTGTGACTGCTGACATCCCCGTTCCCGCTTTGCACCACTGCAAGTCAAGCTCATCCCACCCTCTCCGCAGCAGTCTCTCAGGCAGAAGACTACAGTTTCCAGAATTGTGGGCAGGTGTTTAAAGCACTTTAAGCTTCATGACATGGGGTAGGGGAAGGGATAGGGCGGGGGAAGGCAGGCTGGTGGGGGGGGAGGGGCAATGGGAGTTTGGCGGCTCTGCAATTTGCGCGTGCCAAATCGCCTGTCAAGCGGAAGCGGGGAAACCAGGAGGAGTGGAGGCTCACGCAGGTGGCAGGAACGACAGTGGCCGGCGATCCTAGCTGCATGGACATCAGAAGGGCGAGCGAAGGTGCTCCCTGTCTTGCATTTCCTTGCGGGCATGTCGACTCAGGCAGCCAGTCTCTGGGCTTGGATACGATCCAGCAGAGAGGAGAGCAAGGAAAGGAAGCGGAGCTATGAAGCTGGGATGCTGGGATGACGCATTTGTATCAAATTATATCAAATTCAGGCGGGAGGGGGGGGGGGAGGGGAGCCAAGCAAGTCAAAGATCACCATTCATTTCTGGTTATCCCTGATGTCAGAATGACTGCTACATTCTCGCTCTTTCTATGAGTTTGCGCTTCAATGTTGATTTCTGCTGCCATAGGCCAGATCGAAATTACATGTACAGATCGGCCAGCGCAGGAAGGCACGCTTACATTGGAGAGGCATGTCCACTGGCGCATTTTTCAGGTGTGGTCTGGTCACTTGACTGGACTCAAAACACTGCAGGGATGCACACATTGGCAGTCTGCTTGCATGGTGGCGACATGCAGCTGTTCCAGATCAGAAGCAGCGCTCGGTCCCTGGATCCAAGCTGGGACATCGTGCCCATCTGTGTCCTTGACAGAGACCGCCTGGGCACTGTCCTGACGTCTGCAGGCTTGGATTGCCGGGAGTTGTTGGGTTCAGGGGCCGCTGAGAGCGTGCACCTCCTCCAGGAACGCCCAAAGGTCTTTCCTTTTCCAGATCTCTGCCAATTCTGATGACAGCACTGGTTGAGGGGGGGGGGGAGAATGTCTCCCCCTTTTGGGAGCTGCAGTTTTTGGCAGTCAATGCAACATCAAGACCACATCAATCCTCTCGCAGTCCTGACTTGTTTCGGGCATTGGCAGCAACGGGAATCAGGGAATCATAGATTCTGCACACAGTAGCTGTGTGTTCCAGCGAGTAGCTGAAGACCTTCCGGTAGTGAGGAAGGGGAGTGAAACCCACAGGTCAATTCCGACAGGTCTACTGCTGTTCCTTGCATCTGAAGCCATGCAGCTAGACTCCCTTGCCTGCCCATTGGTCCCCTGCTGACCTGCCACTGGTAGCTGGTCAGCATCATACATTTTATGGGACATTTCAAGCCTCATACATACAGGAGGATGGCCAGGTTCGACTGCTGATCGCCTGGAGGAGTGGCCGCCTCCTCCACGTGGCACTGCGCGACGACGGCACTGCGGTCCTGCTGGGGGTGCTGGATGTGGGACCCCAGCCGCCCATCTGTGGGCAGCTCGAGGGGGCCAACGGTGGCGAGCAGTTCCTGGTGGTGGGCTGCCGCTCCGCAGCCATCACTTTGGACGGCAGCAGCGGAGGGATGACGGTGCACTGGTTGAGCCTGCCGGATGTGCACCATGCGGCTCCCATGAACGTGCCTGGGAGGGGCAACAGGTGTGTGCCGCAATCGGAAGAAGGTCGCGTATTGAGGTCTCGACCTGGCTGGAAGCAAACCTTCAAAGCATTGAGATATCCGAAAAAATTTGGATGCCAAGGGTGCAAATCCCGGACGCTGGCAAACAATGCAAGCAGCGCAATGCACAGATGAATCTCTCCCCTCAAATCCCTCAGGCTTTCCAACACATTCCAGACATCTCACCGCTCGATGCTTGCAGCCAAAAACACCCCTTTCACAACCTGGCAATCCAGCCAGGAATTCCGTGCAGGATCAAGCGGATGCTCTTCTGCGCCACTGGGGACAACCACCTCCAGCTGCGGGAGTTCAGCCCGCCGCGGCCGTTCCAGACCGTCCCTGATCCCCTCGTGCGCCCCCTGGGTGCCACCCCCCACGCCCTGATGAGTCACCGCACCAGTGGCTGCCTGATCGCGCTGCTGCCAGATTGTTTCGAGGTGATCGCAGACAACGGATTTGGGGTCAGGACCCGCTTCAGCCTGCCCCAGGGGGAGCGGCCCACCTGCGCCACTACCTGGCACCTGGACGATAGACGTGAGCGTTCTCCGGTCCTCCCAAGTTGTCCGTGGTCGCGTGTTGAGGTTGTCGGTGCATTCTGATGAGCTGGTCCAGTGGGTCGTCTGCACGCTGTCAAAATTGTTTGTCTAGGACCGAGAGACCAAGAATCTGGCCAGGTACCTTGACGAAGGGAAAGGAAGAGTGAGGAGGGAGAACAGAAATTGGTCTCCAGCGGGATCTTTGGCATCATGTGCTCAGAAAAGAATGGAATTGTCCTCGAAGTGCGATCATGAGAGCTGGGGAGATGGGTTGGGTGGAAGTAGTGAAGGGGGGTTTTCCTTGTCTGGCTCAGCTTCTGAGACTTTGATTTTGCTCTGCAGACGGGCAGGGTCATGGAGGGGAGGCGGCGCCTGGCACAGAGGCGGAGGAGGGCGCTGGGCCCAGCAGCATGCCTTCTGACACCACAGAAAGCCTCAGAGCGCCACTTGAGAACGGCAACGCGGTGCGTCATCTACTTCTCTCAAACATGAGGAGGATTTGGTATGCTGCATTCAGGCTCCTCCCTTCAACTCTGAGCTAAACTTCACAATGCAGCTGATGCGGAGGGGCTTCATTCATCAGTGTCATGCGTTTTGCTCGATCACATGATTGAAGGACTCACTGGCTCCGTGACTGTCGGCAGGAAAGCGGTCCAGCATCAGGAGAACAAGAGGTGAATCGGCAGGGGACTGGGACTTCCAGCGGCCGTGACGACGGTGCTGACCTTGAAGAGGAGCAGGAGCTGGCAGGGGAGATGGCGGGCGCGTTGTTGAGGGATTCAGAGGATGATGACTCGCGTGCGGAAGCAAGCTACCCTTGGAGTAGAAGGGACAACCCAAGAGGAAGAGCATTCGAGCGGAGATTTACATCTACTCGCCATCCTTCTGAAGTACCAGGGGTGATACCCGCTTCCTGTTGTAGATTGCTAAATTCCTTTCCTGTGGTAGAGGGATGGTGGAGGTGAGAATGCTCTGTGCTGTGGTAACAGAATACCTTCCACACAGAATTTTGAAGCACTCCGCCAAGAGCATTGGTCAACAGCCAATTCGATTTTTTTCCCCCATGCAAAGGAATGAACAGTGGGTTTCTCTGATGCTTATTGACAATATCTTGAGTTTTAGGGTACAGATTTGGGGCACAACTGCATAGAAGTGGCAAATGAAAAAATGCCAAATGTTGCTGAAGCATCGACAATTATCGATCCCAGTGTATTTGTGCCACCAGAAGGTGCAATCTTGGCATTGAAAACTTTGCCCCCTTTCACTCCTACACGTCCATATTGATTATATCTATGCATGCAGATACCCACTGGGGAAGTGCTTGTCATCGGGACAGAGGTGAAGGAGTCTGCCCATTCAGAAGGCAGCCCAAGCACCCAGGATCCCATGTTGCCGCAGATGAGTCATGATCTACACCCCTCCCTCTATGGCGAGCCCACGCGTGGCAGGCTACTGCTGGTGGTCTTGGAGCATGGAGAGGAGGGGACTTGGGTGCCCAGGCTTGCGGAGTGCAAGGCGTTCCCCCGACCCATAGACAGCGTCTCTACCGTCAGGTGCGGAGTGTCGGGGGTTGTAATGTGGCAACAAGAGTCGTGCACGTTCCCTTCTCGTCTGCAATGTCTGCCAAGGCTGCCGTGATCTGAGCGGCTTGGGTTGCTTGAAGCATTGAGAGCTAGGGCCTTACATCCACAGCAGAAGCTGGAAGCATGATTGTCCTACCAGCAAGATAAAAATATCGCAACTCCGGGTTGTATCTCCACCAAGTACTCCATATTTGCCGCGCGTTTCCGGTGGATTTGCTTTTCCAACAGTACCTGCACTGTCGTTTCGCATGCGTTGGAGCAGTCTCACTCTCACTAGTGGTGCTGCAGGCTTCTGCACTCTATCTTGATTCTCAATTCCCCTCAGAAAGCATGCAAACAGCATTTCATCACATGGCTAGGGGCCTGCAGAAATGGGTACATCCATCTGTTGACAATAGCAGATATTGATGTAGAAGCACAGATCAGCAGATAGAACTCAGGATTGCCAACTGCAGACAATGCCGCAGTGACGCGCTTGTCATGTCCACTGGCCCCTGCTTGCATCTCTTGAGGTTCAAAAAGCAACCGGGTGAAGACCACAAATGCCGCTTGAGGACCACCTTCACCCGCCGCTGTGACCGGAGAAACACCTCCATGTCAGGGGCCAGGTATCCTCTCCCTCCGGTGAAAGGACATTGTGCAAATCTTGTCAAGCCAGAGCTGCGTGTACAGCCTCACAGGTGTCCAAAGCTTGGGGACGTTTTTCTGCTGCACATCAAACTTGCTTGCAAATTACGAGCAAGGCAGTCCCAAAGCACGCATTGAATTGCTCACATGCAAGCCTGAGCCACATATCCCAAGGAGCCCCACAGCTAGGGACCACACCAAGAACCGACGCTCGGCCCACGTGCAGGCGAAGCAATTCTGTCGCCATTGCAGACACAGAGCACGGCTGCCAGATCTGGACCGAGCCCACCTTCTACCCCCCGCCCAGACGGGAACCCTTGGGCAGGCCACACAGGCCGGGGGTGGACAGCATCGAGGTCATGGCCTGCTCCGACCGGCGGCGGCCGGTCACGGCATGCCTGCTACTGCCCCCAGAGAACCAGGCACTCTCCGCCGCTTTTCGAGCAGCACATACCGTGTTGCTTCTGCACATCTCCTCCCACTTCTGTGCGCAACACCAACACCAACCACTGCAGAACTATCTTTGTCGCATGTGATGCTGGATCACACACACAGAGGAAGGTGCAGGGTATTCAATCTGCACTTGTGCAGCTCTGCAAATGTCAGCGAGGAGTGGCAGCCTCGCTCCAGGCTTCTGTATGCCCCCCCCCCCTCAACCCTGAAACCAGGTCTGTGCCCCCCCGAACGCCTTGTAAAACTGCTGCCATCTCCTTGCACGCATTCTATTACCCTTTCCACTGCGACTCTGCCATGTTCTGAC
>QAXI01000434.1:1009433-1027769 GCA_004335615.1 Chloroidium sp. JM
ATGGTCCCGTGGTACCCCCCATCCTTCTTCTTCAATCAACAAAGATCTCCGTTGTCGACTGTATGTTATGCTTGCAGGACAGTGGCCTCGTGATGACGGCTGAGAGCAGCGGAGTGGTGTCCACCCTAGGCTGGTTGCCCGAACACAGCCCCCAGCAGTGTGTCGCTCACCACAAGGCTCGGGGGATGAGCTTTGGGGCCAGAGACGCTGCCAACGTGCTGCCCACCGTGTTCCCCGATCGCTCGGCCACGGATCTGGGAGCCCCCCTGGTCGCCCTTGTACCAGGTCCGAATTGCCGGGTCTTGAAAGCCTGGCTGCCGAGCCTCTTGAGTGCCTTGATGTGCCATGCTTCAATCAGTAGAATCAGAGATTTAAAGGGAGCTTTGGATTTTCCGATTGATGCCATCCACGCTTTGTACCCTTTGTATGCGTGTTCTAAAGCTGCCTGATGCCTTCTTGTGGCTCTATCAATAACGTATTGAACCTGGCAAGCCCCGACCATTCAGCAACTTTGTTCCTCACCCAGAGAAGCTAGCCTTGAATGGACAACCTCAGGCTGATGAAGTCATTGCCCGAAGCTCTTGCTTCATCAAAGACATATGGTGGGGATCTTAGGGTCGGTGTATAGCCCTCCTGAGGGGAAACGATGCCGCCTGTCCAGTCCCAACATGGTGAGCCAAGAATTTTAATAAGGGTCCTGCTGCAGGCTCGCTGCTGGTTCCAGCAGAGGAGGAGGGTCCACATTCTTCCAGATTCCTTGCAGCAAGCAAGTATGGCCAGATTTTTAGCATAGAAAACTTGGACCAAGGCAAGGCTGCAGTCCTGCGGGCGCTAGAACGGTTGATGCAGGATAATGCCATATCTGAACCGCTGGGACGTCGCCACACAGTCTACCGTCGGGGAAATACCACAGGCAAGCAACCCTGCATGACCTCACATGTTTGAGCACAACAATCAACCTCCACCCATGGGGCCGCATGAAGAGGGGGGTGTGAGATTCAGCAGAGGCTTCCGAGTGGCGCTACAGTGGTGATTATCGTAATGGAAAGCCTAATTGAGCATGGCTGTGCTAATCTTGGGAACGCGCTGGACCCCAGTGGAAATCTCTTTGAGCTTCCATTGGTTCCAATCCAAGCTACACATTTCACAGAGCAACTGTACAGCCCGCCACAATAAGCTTTTCTTCCCCTCAATGTGCTGATCAAGCCACTCAAATCTATCTTGCCTTCCTTCCTTTCTGCTTGGGCTTGCACTGCACCACACTGCCCCGGCCAAGACAAGTGAAAAAGTTGCAGTCCAGCTCTTGTGACCTGACTGCCAAGTCCGGATGTGTGCAGTCAAAAGGGAGAGACTCATCATCGATGGAGAGCTACTTGACGAGTATCAGCATCTGCCTGGAGACATCCAGAGAGCCATTGCTGCCCTCCTCTCAGCGGCCCTGGGTCGAGCTTTCCAACCAGCTGCACTTGTGGCTCTCCTTCAGAATGGGGCGTAATTCCCACTGGCTGAGGAAGCGGTCGAGGGTCGGGTAGAGTGGGATGTGACAGCTGCAGAATGGCCTCTCCTGAGGAGCTAGGCTAAGTAGGTTTTTGAGATGATTTGTGTCCGCAACTTTGACAACGGCTCTGTGCCCTGTGTGAAACTGTACACTGTAGGCAAAGCAATTAGCTAGAATTCTTGTCTTGGGAGAGAACGTAGATATTCCATCGAAACTCTTGGAACCTCAGCAGTGGAATTTGGACGTGCTTTTTCAGACGCGTTTCATGTGTATGTAGACTTCAGCTGTAGACATACAGACGTCCAACTTCTAGGCCTGAAGCTAGGTCAACTTGAGAGTCATTTGTAGGTTGCGCTGGAATTTTGCTGGAAACTCTAATTTGATTGAACTTGGAGAGGTTGGCGCCGGAGCACAACAAATGAGGGTGTGCAAATTGCATGTGAAAGGTCTGAAGCTACATCAGATGACTGTCTGTAGAGCTTTGGAACCCTCATCGTCTCCTCTTATGCACACATTTCCTTGGTTTGGATGGCTTCTTGTTTGGTAAGGCCTCAGATGATAGGGCAGAGCAATGCAAGCAATCATGAACATACTGTATCAAGGCTCCTATCACCCAAATAAGAAGGCTGGGCAGCAGCCTGGGGATACATCAGTGGGCCCACACTCGTAAGGGTAGTTGATGGTGCAGTCCGTCTTGCGGCAACAAGCCGGTAGTGGATGCTCTGCATCACAGATCGGGGGGCTAGCTACTGTACCAACAACACACTGGCTCGACCTTGGGTAGCCAATAGTCCTGCACAATCAAATTTGTTGCGCCATGTGTGCATACAAAGCATTGGCAAATGGTATGACAGCCCTCATTGATCCTTTCAGTCTATTGCGCGAGTATCACTGGACCTCTTTGAGGGCATTGATTCCGATTGCTGGATCCATAAGTTTCTACCATTGCGCACCTACCTTTCCGAATCCTTACTAATCCTGCTCATAGAATAGACTCTTCATGATCAACACTACTGAAATGTGGTGAAGTCTTATGCTTGGAGTGGGTGGGCAGCTAGGATAGATCCTGGTCAAATTTGTGAGAAAGAATTAGACAATGAGGTCACATGTGTCAGTAAGCACAGGTGCATTACAAGTGAGCGAAACACCTTGCTGGTGCTGGGCCTGGCGCGGGCGTTGGCGCACTTCCTGGCGCCAGCAACAACCTTCTACAACATGAAGCAAATATTTCAGGAATGTTATGCCTGATCTGCCTGGGCATGCTTAATGAAACTCAAATGTGATCGGCATCTTCCTGTCCAATTACAACTCCGAAAGATCTTCTGCATGAGATAGGACACAAGAGATGGTGAGATTTTGCAAGAAGGAACCTCGACTGTGATGATGCATCGCCTGATGCGTGTGCAACACTAATACCGACTATTAGCAGGCCAATGAGTAGCTGCGGGCGAGTCATGCCTTGTTCGCCTTCTTCACCGATTGATACAGGACATCTGAGCTTATGCTGATAGAGCGGGGAGCTGAGCCTTTCGGTGAAGCTGCCTAGGCAGGTCTGCCCATCAACCTATTTCAGGTGACACTCTTCTCCTGTGCAAAAGCAAAGAGCATCTTCCCAAGAACAAGACGATGCGTGGGAAAAGAAAGAAAATGCTGCCCCTGCCTTGCTCAAATCTGAACTTGAGTCAGGACATGCAGGACGATCACAAACATTGCAAGCATAAGAAAGCAATGGCACTGCCATACTTTTGAAAGAGACGGCAGTACTACGACTTTCAAAATGCCTCTGGGCTTGGTGAGCCAAGCCCAAGGGTTGGCAATGCCTTAGGATGGTTTTCAAAACCCACAAGTTGCTGGGAGAGAGAACGCTGCAAGATAGGGAGGCAGATTCAAGCCTGCTGTGGTAACAAAAGGCTTTCATGCTCAACTTGAAGCGATTTGGCTTACAAGACTTGTGATTGAATCCGACATCAGAGGAAACCGAACACGGCCTAGCACAGGATAGACTGCTCATCAACAACATACAGAATGCAATTGCCAGGATCAGGCACAAGGTGTGTCTGCTGGAACGACCAAGTCACCCACGACGATAGTACAAAAAGCTCAATGTCCGCCGAAGACACTGCACACTCACATGCAGTCAACCACGCCTCTAAGAGGACTGCACTGATGCTCAGGCATGCTCAAAGGACCTCAAGTGTCGTTTCCGAGCAGATTGCCTGCCAGGCAGAATGACAATAGAGGCCACTGTGATTAAGAACATCAGCCACTGCAAAAAACACAAAGAGCAACTGCAAAGAAAATCTGCGGCTTCGCTCCACCCAAACACTGATGTGCAGAAAAATTTGGCAACCCCACTCTGGGGCGACCATTCTCACACTGCACCTTGTACCTGCCGGCAGAAACTCGTACACCACCTTCAAAAAAGCTCGGAAACTTTGAAGCAGACTGACACCATATCCAAGCCTTTGCAGTCTCTAGGAGCACATACGATATTGAGACTGTGCGCTGACATGTTCAACTTGTTTGATCTCAACCGCCAATAGACATTACCACTGCAGAAACCCCCATCACCAAAACGATAAATCAGCCAAATGATGGCCACCCAGGGGCCGGTAGTTCTGCCTGAACCAGTCGAGGTTGTGAATGCTAGCCTGTGGCTGCTTGCACTTCCCGTGCTTTCTTCTTATCGGCAGCTGCCCGCTCCGCCAGGCCGTCTGCGTGTGCCTGCAGCCTCTGCAGCTGCTTCTGCACACAGACACGACACGTCGCTTGATGTCCATAGCCACTGTCACGTCCCTTAACAGTGCTTGCTTTTAAATCCCAAAACATGGCCCGCACTTGCACAGCAGTGCAGGAACTGCTGTGACAAAGATCACGTCCGTGAATGAATCAGGATCAAGGAGCACCATTGCTCCTGCCCTGCCAGCTCTTCCAAGCCCATTCTGTCTGCCGATAAGCTGCAACACCTTTGACATAACAACAGGGAGGGCTGGGAAGGAAGGGGAAATGGTGGCTGAGGGACTGAGGCAGAGGGGTGTTTTACCTCGACTTTGAGAATGAACTTTCCAGCTTTGATGGCGACAAAGGTGAGGCCAGACCATGCGCGGGCGAGGTGGTGATGAGCTCCGGTCTGGGGTGCAGTTGGGGCAGTTGATTTCGTGGGCTGCCCAGCCACGATGTGTGTGTCGGTCGCTGCAGATGCCCTGCACGGGGATGTTGAGGCTGCAGCGTGGTGCGCGGCGGAGGAGTTCAGGGAGACGAAACCAGAGCCCCTGCGACACAGAGCTTGCATCGAGTGTGAAAGAGCATCAAGGATGCTTGGGGGCAAGGATGGGTGAAAGGGATTGTGAAAGGCTTGACACTTCTCGCTGAGACCAGAGCTTTCTTGAGCCACAGAGTGTGCATCCAACCATTTGCAGGGTTGTGGACGGCAAAATGTGGAGGGTGGAGTTCCCTGGGAATTGATGTCCTGCAAGAAGGAAACATGGATAAGCAGCAAGGACTTGCCTGTCAATGTTGGAGGAGGGCGCCCCCTCGCCAGCCGTGGATGGGCCTGCAAACTTCGTCCAAAGTGAGTGGAGGGCACAGCATCATTCTCACGATTCTTGAAGGGTGATCAGGAGACCACCAACCTCGGCAACCGTTTCAAGCATCGCTGATCCACGAGCGACGTCCTTGCTAGCGAAGGAAGTGTGGTATGTTGGAAGGGGGAGGTGTGGGTCCAGTATGGTCTCACCAAGAGAATCAGTCTTGTTTCAGTGGGAAGGTGGAGATGAGGGACCAAACCGTGCAAGGAGCAGTAGTCCTTCGCATGCTTGCGGGAGGGCTCCAGTAGGTGTACTGATCGTCGGAGTGGGAGGGCTTCGGAAGGCAGATGTATGATATGGGGGTGTAGGAGGGGGAATCTTACCGTCAGAGTCTTCCTGGGGGACAGCGAGGCAGGCTGTCGCCTTTCTGGGAGGGGTGGGTATCTGGGAACTGGATGGTTTGAGTTTGGGGGCTTTGGGTGTGGGGCGGTTTTCTTTCCCTGCAAACTGGGGGCTGCGCGACTTTGGGGCGCGTTGACGGCTCCCGCGCCTGGCAGATGGGGGGCTCTGCGGGGTGGGGCCAGTCTGTGCCGCTTCGCGCAGCGACTGGAGGGCCAGGTTGCCAGCAGCGTCAGGGGCGCGGGGAGTTGTGGCCGGCTGCACTGTGTCGGGCAGGGGGGTGTTGGGGACTGCTTCACCTTCTGGCCTGGGCCTGCGCATGTGTACATCTGAGAAGGTGCTACACGTGAACGATCTCCAAACGTATAAAATTGAATGTGCCATTACATATCAAGAATCCCAAGATCAGAGTAAGCAAGAAGAGACACTCCCAAGGTCATTGCTTTTGCTGTAAACAGGAATTGCAAAGCTGCAGAGGCCAGGCGGTCGCCCGAACAAACCCTTTTTTTGGGACTTTCCTTGAGATTCGTGTGTAGGAGGAGAGAGGTCGCACCTGGGGCGGTGGAACGGGATGCGCAGCCTGTTCTTGCAGTTGAGCGCTTTCTTGATACCTGCACGGACAATCCACTGCGCTTTAGCTACCTCGCTACATCAAATTTGATTGAATCTTTATGGCACTGGCTGTGCCTTGATGGAGACCGTGCGCTACAGCTGATCGTGTCCGCCTCCTGTAGCTCTGGGTTTTGATTGCAGGGACCATGGCCAAGTTTGTTAAGGTGGATCTGTTTGTATATGCCAATGCTTTTGGGGATCCTGAATTCGTTCTACCAGGCACAACGCTAATAGGTAATGAGCCTCACTGCACAGAATGCTTGCCTGACACACTGAGGGGTGAAGCGATCTAAACCAAAGACAAGTCTACAAAAACGCTGGAAGGAAGGGATGCGGTAACGATGCATGGACCGGGCCCATGCAGGAGCAGTCACTGATCTCGCCTGCGGCTGTGTTGTCGAGGAGGCCACCGAAGGGGAGGGGTGCCGTGTTCTGGCCCCTGACCATGCTGCCAGGACGAGGAGCGGCAGTCTTGTTGCCCTCAGGGACGAGGGACTTGGGGTTCGTTGGGGAGCTGTCAGGGGGGGTCTCCGTGATGATGAGTGCGTGGGCCAGAGGGGGGGCGGTGGTGGGGGGGACGGGATCCCTTGTCTTCAGCAGCTTCTCCAAACCTGCACAAAGAGTTCACTGTGTATCAGCTACCTCGCTACATCAATTTTGATCCCTGGTAGAGAGACCGTGCACTCCGGCTGATCGTGTCCGCCTCCTGTAGCTCTGGGGTTTGATTGCAGGGGCTGTGGCCAGTGTTGCACAGGTGGATCTGATTGTATGCTTCAATGCTTTTGGGGATCTTCATTCATTTCATCAGGCACAACGCTCACAGGTGATGGGCCCCGCCCCAAGGAATACTTGCCTGACAAACTGTGGGGTTCAGAGCGATCTAAACCAGAGACAATTGTAAGGGAAGGAATGCTGGAAGGAAGGGATGCGAGGAGGATGCATGTACAGGAATGACCCAGGAGCAGTCACTATTCTCACCTGTGCATGTCTTGTTTGGCAGAGGGTCAAAGGTCAGGGGCTCGGTGGCCTGCCCCCTCACGATGCTGTAGGGGCATGGTGCGGACTTCGGATAGCCTGCCAGGCCAACAGACGAGGGGACCAGGGCGGTCTGGAAGCTGTCAGTGTGGGGCTCCCTGATGACGAGCGCGCGGGCCAGGGGAGTGGCGGTAGTGGGGGGGAAGGGAACCCTTGTCTTCAGCACCTTCTTCAACCCTGCACAGGGAGTTCACCGTGTACTAGCTGTATCGTTTCTGACCGTATGGCACTGAGTGTGCCTTGATGGAGAGCCCTTGCACGACGGCTGATTACGTCCGCCTCCTGTAGCTCGGGGTTTTGATTTTGCAGGGGCCATGGCCAAGTTTGTTAAGATGGATCTGTTTGTATATGCCAATGCTTTTGGGGATCCTGAATTCTTCCCATCAGGCACAACGCTCACAGGTGATGAGTCTCTAGAGATGACTCTAACAGAAATGCTGGAAGGAAGGGATGCAGGAGCCATGCATGTTCAGGGACAATGCAGGAGCAGTCACTATTCTCACCTGTGCGCGTCTTGCAGAGCAGCGGGTCCAAGCTCAGGGGTGCGGTGGTCTGGGCCCTTGCAATGCCAGAGGTGGGGTGTGCAGATGTCTTGTGGCCCTCCGGGGCGAGCGACACGGGGCTCGCTGGGGAGCCAGCGCTGGCTGGGAGTGGCTCTGTGGTGGTGACTGGGTGGGCCAGGGGAGGGGCCATGGTGTGGGGGAGATCATCTTCCTCATCCCTTGGGTTGAGGGTGTCCCAAAAATCCCCAATGAAGTAATTAGCCACTGGCACCACAACGTAGTCAAACAGAGAGACCAGGGTCTTGTGCACCTGCAGGGCAGCGCACACCTTCACTATGGCCTGTGTCATCCCTTGAAAAACCCAGCAAGCAGTGTCCTCTGCTGCATGGCACAGTCGACTGGTTACTCATGTAGCATGGAGATTCACTTTCACAGCTGCGCCAAGAAAGCTGGAGCGTGACCGTCCTGCAAGATGTGTGCTACGTGCAAGAGTTCTGCGCCCGGCGCACCATGCATTGCAGATGTTTCGGCCCTACTGAAGCTGTCTTCGAATACATGGGTGCAATCACGTTGATGGTGCGACGACGTCAGTGACATTTTCAAACGGCTCTCTTGGCGTTCTTGCACTTACGAGCCGAGTTGCAACACTTATCAGTGACATATGCCACATTCTACAACTTCAGCGGCACTTGATGGTGTTCGCAGCAGAGGCCTCCATCGCTCGCTTTCGTATTGCCAATTCCCAGACACTCGAGAATGCACCTGTCACAAAGTATTATGCAAGCTCATAGAGCCTGCTCACCTTCCCTTTCATGGTCCCGTGCTGTGGGCTCCCTGCAGCGCCCTCTTGTTGCACGACTGGACAGGGTTCCCCAAACGTCTTTCTCGCTTCAGTGTTCATAGGCATCAGGCGGCTTTAGATCTCGGCATGCTGTTTGCTATGAATGCTGTAGATTATGTGCGCCCAAATGCTTTCAAACGAAGGAAAAGCCAAATCCGCCCTAATCGGACAATCCTTGCCAGCGTTTCAAAGTTACTACTACGAATCGGATCGGAATTCCACAGAACCCGTCGCCTTCGACCACTCAGACAGCACCTCAGTCTCTCATCGACCTAGAATCCATGCATTCTCCAATGTACAAAACTGGCAGCATCCGAAAGTGAGCGATGCACCAAAAGCGTCTCCAGTGCTGCAAAGGGAATTTTCCATGCCATTTCCTTGCCCATCATCGCAAAGTCTCTGCTGCACTTCTGTGGTCTGGTGTCCATAGCTGACCTCTGTGGGGCTAGCTGTGCCCGTCAAAGTGCGCCACCAGCGGGGTGGCAGTGTGCAGGGCCTGCCAGAGACTATGGCTATCAGCCATCATACAGGCATTGTCTGTGCGCAGCAGCAGCAGCCAGGAAGATTGGGTGATGCAGTGAGGTTGGTGTGGGGATTCAGAAGGGTATCCTCTCCACGAGGCTCTGCTTTGGGCTGCATGCATAGCAACCTGTAAAGTGCTGCTTGCAACATCGAAGGTGCCCACTCACAGCATCCAATCGTTCCCAGACGTGCCCTTCCCTCCAGCCCAGGAGACCCAAGGCGGCAGGCGTACTGAAGCAGAATCTTTGTAATTGTGGGCAATTTCCATGCCATGATAGGACGCATTGTGTGGTATAGGCATTAGTGCCTGATCACTTACCCCTTTCTGCCCTTCAGCTGAAATGGTTGTGGACACCAGGGTACAGATTTCCCCTACTCCTTTGCTGCATTTGTTCTATCTTGGGTCCTTAGCTGACCTTTGTGTGGCTAGCTGTTTCGGTGTAGTGCATCCCCAGCAAGCAAATTATAATGGGGGCTTTAACGTCGCCTTAAATAGTCCGTGTACCAAGACTTGGGCAAGCAAGCGGTTGAAGGTACATGTGCTTGACTTAAGCAACTGGTCTATGCCACAGTTCCCATCATCTACTCATTATTAAGCTCTTACATCACCTTGCAGCGATCCATTCCTTCGAGTGTCACTGTGAATGCCAGGTTTTCCACCAAAAATATGAGGAACACAAGTCGAGAGCACTTGTCCGTCTCCTCTATTTCATACCACCAAACGACATTCTCGCCTCCAATAACTTAGCAATGCATATGATCCAGACACTCCAACGACGCCTCACTGGAGCGTGTATCACACAGACAGTGCACCACATATGAGCAATTGTCACTAGCACTTGGAGAGGAGACGCGCAGGCGTGTTACATAGCACTCACTGACAGTAAAGTTTGGCACAACCAGCTTTGGGGCGGCCGTTCTCACAGAGCATCAAGTGGAGCCTCTGCCTTCCAGCAGGATCGCACCCTTCAACTTCAATCAATTCAGAAATTCAGAGGCAGGCTGGCATCAAATCCAAGCCATTGCAGCCTCGAGGAGCAAAAATGATTTACCCCATGCGCTGACATGCCCTCTTGCTTTTATGAAATAGCCGAAAGACATCCCCACTGCAGAAATTGCGGTTGCCAAAACCATGGCATGGCCAGATGGTGCCCACCCAGGCCCTAGGAGTTGCGCTTGAACCAGTCGAGGTCGTTGTGGCTGGCCTGTGGCTGCTTCCACTCCCCATCCTTGTTTTTGATACGCAGCAGCTTGCCGGCCGACAGGCTGTCTGCCTTGGCCTGGAGCTTCTGCAGGCGCTTCTGCGCACAGACGCAAAGCATCATTTGATGGTCCACAGCCAGTGTTGCTTCCTTTCGAAATATCTCTGCTTCCCTTCATAAGTTCCCCTCGCATCTATTGCTATCTCCTCTTCTGGCCGGGGACAGCACTGGCCAACAAAGCTTGCTGTTTGCTTTTCAAATCTCTGAACATCCCACGCACACATTTCGCACAGCATATGGAAAAGTGCATCCGCAAATAATACGTCTGAATTGTTGGAATGTTTAATGTCATTCCAAAAAACAACTTCATAGTATAGCCATCCCCCCCCCCCCTCCAGGCTCCTCCTCCATCTCAGTCCGTCTGTGGTGACATTGCCACCACACTACCGATCCTGCCTGATCTAACAGACACAGACAGAAATTCGAGCAAGGATTGCAAGAATTTTGGGCTCCAAGCCGTGGGTCACTCCCCATTCGCCTGCATATGATGCCAAGAAGAGGAGTGGGTGGGTGGGGGAGGGGTTGATCCTTACCCCCCAATCCTGCATGGCCTCCCGGGACTGGCTGTAGGAATCCAGCCACGGCTCCCCCCGCAGCTCCGCCAGTTTCAGCCCCAGAATGGGCAGGCACAGGGGCGAGGCGGCGGCATCACTCCAGTCGCCCCCAAGTGGCCGCCCCAAGGGCCCCATTGCCTGCACATTGGAAACCAGTGAGATATTCTCCGGGCCCGCTCCTGAAGGCACACCCTGCCCTTCCCTTGAGGCTTTCAAGTGCCTCAATTGCAGTGCTGAGGATGCGCCTGAATGGCAAAGAGGATATCCGCAGACTCTGCGGCCATTACTGCCTGCAGATTTCGTCATCGACCTTCCTTATCCTTCCCTTGTTACAGCTGAGGGCCCTCGAAGTGCAGGTAATGGGATCAGCCTTTATATACCAGCCCGGACTAGCAGTCAACACAACCACCATTTGCATTCAAATAATGTGCAACACCTCCAAGGATCATGAAGCCAAAGCAATCAGTCGCATTTCCATCATTTGCAGTCACCTGGCTCAGATCCCTGTGGTGCTTACCACCTTCTGCAGAGCAAAGTGCTACCCTGCAGGATCGAGACAAAAACGAGGGTAGCAGAGGCTGAGGTGCAAGCAAATTCCGACCTGTTGCTGGTCCGCCCCAAAGAAGGTGCGGGAGGCTGGGGTGGGCTGGAAGCTGTGGTAGGTGAGGAACTTGGCAGTGAGCGGCGAGTCCGGGATGCGGTAGATCGGGTACCACGCCACAGCAAACCTGCATGGAGGTGAACACTGCTAAGCCCGTGAAGTGTCTCCCCCCAAATTATGCTATGTGAGGGTATTCAGCAGACACAGGCAATAGGCCAAGCTCCTCTCAGACAAGGCCAGGTGCAACTTTTATGAACAAAATCTCCCCAGCTTTTCAGAGGGGAGGGACTGCCTCCAAAGCCTGGCAGCCTTTTCTGTCCCGGCCGTTTTCATTCCCTGCCTTCAAGAGCCTTTCAGACTTGAATTCAAGTGACTAACCAATCTCTTCTTGCACTGCTATCCCAAAGATTGAAAAGCCTGGGAGCCGTAGGTGGGGTAGGGCTGCTTTGCCACCACCAAGTGCCCTTTGACGGGTAGAGATGAAATCGGGAGTAATGTATGTTACCATGCAGGGATCCGGGAAGAAGAGTAGGGGTACCAGGAGGCGGAGTGCAGATCCACGAGCCGCACATCATTCCAGTCCTGCTCCGGGTCTGATTCCGAGGCCAGCATCTTCACAGCCTCAAAGAGGGGCACCCGGTTGAAGGGCAGCTCCGTCTCGAAGTGGTGCACCAGCGGCTGGATCGGGATCTCGCTGCCCTGCCTGCAATGACAAGCATTTGCTGATGAGGAAACGAATGAAATCTCTTGCTGCCTTGGCTTCACCTGCCAGCATTTGCTGCTGAAAATGCAGGACTGAGAGTCCAATACCACAGCGATTGACCATGCAGCTCCAGGCTATCATTCACGCGTAAGAAAAGCCGCAGCAGGCTGCCAAATTCCTGAAACCGGCGATTTCATGGGTTTGAGGTGTTGCTGCTACAAGATAGCCAGGCATCCTGCCAGGTTGCTGAAAGTCAGCTCATGCGAGGCAGTGTGATTCCAGGAGAAAGGATTTTCTTCCAGGGGGAAGAGGGGGGGGGGGCTCACTATGCGAAGGGCGAGCTTGCCCTCGTTGCCAACGGCATACTCATCCCCCAGGGAGAGGACCGGAGTCACGCTCGCCATGAGACGCTCCAGGTCACACCCTGGCTGCCCATAATTGTCAAATACCAAGCTTTGTGATGGAGGCGGAACCTGCACACAGCAAGGAATTTTCCTATTTGCTTCGCCTCTTTACCATGGGACAAGCAGTACACTTGGAGACAACCCACACATAGGCAATGCATGAACAATGGGAAATAGAATGGCTACGGAGGCGAGCACAATGGCAAATCCATCTTACATACTGTGACCCAGGCCCCCTCCCCCCATCTTGCCTCCTCTTCTCCTGCCTTATGACTCTATGAGAGGAGGATGGGGATTCAGCTGTGGAAGTCACTGGGAGAGTGGCCGCCAAAAGCTTGCAAGAGGGACGATGTGAAGGAACTACTGACCTGGAAGGAACCCTGCCGCTCGATACTCCTGGCACCGGCGTCCAGGGGTGGGGTCCTGGGAGGCGGAGGAGGGGGTGGGGTCATGAATCCCGACCGGTTGCTCCTTCCACCCTCGGGCAATGATCCCCCGCCCCTGTTGATAGCCCTGAGCTCTGCATGTATCCCCTGACTGACGGGGTCTGCCGTGGAGTCATGTGACCGGCTCTTCGGCCCCAGGAACCCCTCCGGCCTAGGGTGAACCGCATGGAACCCCTCCGACAGAACGGGAGGGGTGCCAGATGGTCCTTCCTGCTGGCTACTCAAGGACTGCTCCTGGGGGGGCATGGGTTGGCTTGCTGCGGGCTCCTGGCTGGGGTTGCTCGGCACTCCCATGGGGGGATGCGGTCGCTGAGGTCTCGCCTCGCTGGGAGGTCTTGCCTGCCTCCTTTCGCCTTCTGGAAGACGAGAATTGCTTTCTCAGATTCAGGTATATGCTTATATTATCCTTCGAGTCAAATGCCAGTGCTAGACCATCATTGGCAGGCGTCCACACAAGATACCAATGCCAATCAGTAGAAAATTCTTCTGCCATCTCACAAACATATCAAATGTGTGACAATCTGCTGCTTAAACGTGTAGAGCGCCATTCTCTCCAGAAAGACAGAGGAAACTCATGGGAAGGCATTGCTTCAACTTCAACAAACTGCCTGCCCACCTGTTGCCATCCCGTTTGGCATAACAGCCCCTCCGGCGGTGGCATGGATGTCGGAGGCTGCACTGCGAAGCACGCCGGGGAGCTGCTGTGGGCCCGGCGGAGGGGCAGCTGTTGGGGGGTGGTCCTCACGTGCAGAGGGACCAAAACCGGGCGGGGCATGACGCTGCTGGTGCGGCGCATGCGCAGGACCGGGTACCACACCCTGCGCTGCGAGCCCTGCAGGCGGATTGGATGCGCTGGATGGTCGTGAGCCTGTATTTCTGACCTCTGCAGCATCCTTCCCTGCAGGACATACATTGCTTCGATTGCAAATCTCCCCAACGTTGACTCAAAATCAGGAAGGCTCAATTCAACCTGCAGCGTGAGATTATGGTCGTCGACAGCAGTACTGAAGCCCATGTATGGCAGCATTGCTTTTTGTCCGCTTCAAAATTCTTGCAAATTTCATAAAGGAGGGCATCAGATAAGGAATTTTAGACAGCAAGGGGGGAGTGGAGGTGTGTGACTGGGAGGGGGGGGAGGGGAATGAATGATTGAGATGAGAAAGAGGTGCACACCATTGGCAGAGAGCCTGAAGCTGTCTGGGTGCACTTCAAATCCGTTGGTAGCAGTGAACGGACGAGGGTCCGCAGGTCTGGCCTGCCTGTCCTCTGCCCTCTCCAGCCCACTCAAACGACCAGTGCTGCACAGAATTTGCAACCATCCCGACATGTAAACGCTTGTGTAAAGTCAGATTGAAGTGGGATTAGAAGTGGGATCAGAAGTGGGTTTCTTGAAGGAGTGAGGCGTCCAACCATGACTTGGAAAATCTCAGTATCATTTCCTTGTCCCCATGGACGCTGTGAAATCAAATTGTGACATTTATGGCAAGACACTTTGCAAGAGGGGGCTTCTTCTGAATCCAAGAGGGGGCTCTCTAGATTGAAGACAAGGCACCGGAGAAAGGAATACCTTGCAGACATCGGTCGCCGGAGGCTGGGCCCGCCCCAGGCGGGAGGGGGGGGCTCCCCAGGGGGCGCCCCCCTGAGCTGCGCCGGGGGGTCCTTGGGGCTTAGGGGGCTGCCCACCAGGGTCATGCGGTCCAGGTTCTCGTAGTTGCGCCGCTGCATCTCCGTTGAGAGCTTGGGGGGGTAGCTGATCCTGGAAGGCTTGGTGGGCCACGCACCGGGTGTTGCCTGCAGGCATGCGAGGGATTGTACTGCGTCTTGCAATCCGCAAAACCATGGAAAGGTGTTTCAGGGACGGGGGAATGGGGTCTTCGAAGGGGGAGGAGTGCTAGGATGAGCAAGCTTATATACCAAACCCTGCGCTTTCAGGGGGCAGATTAGGGGATGCATTTTGAAAGCAATACCTCTCTGAAGCCATTGATCTCAAAATTTGCAAAGAAAATACCTCTTCATATCGACAACAAATATTACTTGGGCACAGTCTCTGTCAAAGCAAGGAAAGGTAGAGACATCAGCATCCCTACCAAAACAAGACAAAGAGAATACCCTCTGCCACGTTCTGCATGAAATTTTTTGCCTGGTCGCGAAGCAAATGGGTTGTGCAGAGCGAGAGAGTTTGCACCTGACTGCCGCTCTTAGGCCTGCAGTCCAGTCTCCTACCAGCCGTGACTGGATCTGGGATTGCGATGGAGCCTGGCTGCACCATTTGGGGATGCAGGGGTTGCGACGTCACCAGGGGAGGGGTAACGACCACCTGCTGCCCAGCCCTGCCGGCGAAATTCAGCTCCCTGGATCTCGGAGGAGGGGTTGGGGTCTCTCCGCCGGAGGATTTCTCCAAGGCTGAGGCGGGGGCGGAGGCAGCTGTGACGGGCATGGTGGGGCGTTGCGGAATGGCAGCTGGCTGCGACAAGGCCTGGGTGGGAGGTTGCGGGGGTTCGTGGAGGTTGTTCGCTGGGGGGTCTTCGTCCTCTCCCTTCCTGCTGCCAAAGCTGTCCGCGCTCGCATAGTCCCTGAAGCTCGCGCCTGCATATTACAACACTTGAATTTGCACATATTTCGAGGTGGAAGCGCTGCAAGCGCCAACAGAAGCCAACGCTTGGATACCTGTTGGAGCTTTGACCAGCAGAAAGAGGAGAGGATATACAAACAAGAGACGTCCACTGTTGTTTTCTGTGACCACAACCATGCCCTTTCAATTTTGCCTGTGCAGGATGGGGTCTCAATCCATTGCTTTGCATGGCCCATCATTGCTGGTTCAGGGTGGTCATGGAAGCAGCTTGGATGCCAATGCCCACACATCGCCTTTAACAAGCCAAAACATGCACTCTTTTGAGTCTCTTAAACTGGGTTTGTGGGATCACCTGTACTGCTGTGAGCTGCACTGGCCCCACTGTGAGTGTGAAGAAGCAGAGGATGATTCTCTGTGAAAGGCACTTCCCCCAACATGACGGGTGACCCAGGGCCCAGGTCCGAGCAAGCTGAATGCAGGCTGGCATCCGATGAGTCATCCTCCTGAGGCCTCATCCCGCCTTCCCGCTCGGCCGCTGCGCCTTGCCATCTGACACAGCAACACAAATTTCACTGAATAGTCCCTTTCCCTCTTTCTTCTGCCCCACATCAAGTTGTGGCAGTCTCTTAAAACCAGGCATACACGACAACATACAAACATACCGCATAAAGGCAGAACTGATTGTGCTACACTTAAATGGTAAACACCAAGGGTGACGGAGCATTTCGTTTTTTGTGCAGCACCATACGGGACATTTGGCACTCAGATCAAGGGGCAGGGAATTGATCATTTGTGTCCATTGACGCCCAACATGGTAAGTTGATGAGAGGTGCAGAGTTCCGCCACAAGGTGAGTCAGGGAGCTTACCCTGCCGGTCCTCCATGACTACCCTGCTGGAATCTCCCCATGACCAGGGGGTCAAACCCCCTCACCACCGGCTGAACCCCTGTCTGAGCTCCCTGCTGTGCGTACCGGGAACCCCGTACAGCGGCAGCCAATCCCTGATTTTGGCCAGGTACGGCAGCATGGACCCCACCCCCCGGCGAGGTGGCGGCGGGTCTCCGCCAGCTATCTGGCTCACGGGGGGGCTCAGCCGGCTGCTTCTGGCTTACAGCCTCCTTCCTGGCGGTTTCCCGACCGGAACTTTGCGGTAGAGAGGAGGGAGGGGTTGCCGAGGACTGGCGCACCTCCCTGGTGCTCTTTGCACCACCTGCAGCCATGGACAGGCCTATTCAAACTTTTGCAGCTTTATGCAGCTCTTCTCTGACTCCAAGCTGTTGCAACTTCAAGCAGCTTCCACGGGTCCAAGTAGCTTATTCAAGTCTGAAGGCTCTCATGCAAGCCCATGCTTTTTTGCCCAAATTAATGCTGTCTCCTCTATGACAGGCAATACTCTCCCCCCTCACACCTACATTTGAGGACCGCCCCAGCTTACGGGTTACTTTTGTTGCACATTGAAGTTCAGAGCTGGGGTCAAATCTCCCCACCATCAGCTTCCCAGGTGTGGTTGAGGATGAGGGATATGAAACTCAAGAGGCTAGTCTGATACCCTTCAAAATGAAAGATGCCTGGCTTGAATCTGCAGTGACATCCGCAAGGGTGAATCACCTGCTGGGTTGGGCCGGACAGTGGCCTTCTTCTCACGTCCACCCTGCAAGTCTGCAGCGTTGCCACCTTTCCCATCCCCACCTCTTGCCGGGGAGGGCTCCACTGGGCGCTGCCTCCCCCCTCGCCTGGGAGAGACGCTTGGGTCCCTGGCTCTCGGAGGCTGATTGCCATCCACGGAGGGGTTTTGCCGCGGTTTTCTGCCCGCCAGGGGCCCCTGCTGCTGATTTTTGTCCGCAAGGGGTGTCTCCTTCTGGGGCTCGCTGCGAGGGGCGGGTGCTATGGTGACCGTGTTCCAATCCTCTTCCGTAAAGGAATTCCAGTCGTGGCTGGATCCTGCATTAGACTTTGCTGTTTGATAACATTTTCCACAGGCACGTCTATATGTACAAATCCTTGCAATACAGTCGATGCCCCCCGCCCCCCCCCCTTGGTGCTCGGCAGGTTCAGTCAGACAGGAGGCGAATCTTTGAAAACTTGTTCATTTGACCATTTCATTGCGCAGTGCGTGGCTGCCTTGTACAGCACCACTAGCAACTCTCACTCAGCAGCATCATCGCCGCCTTCTCGTGCAAGTGCCACACTGGCGCTGAGCCCAAGAGAGGCTGGTTCTGAGGTTCGTGACGCAAATGAGTTCACCTGCCCCTCCCTCTTCAGATGTCGATGACCCTCGCTGTATCTGATGGGCGTTCTGGCTGGGCAGCTCCGTAGAACCTGCTGGCGCTCCACCCCTCCCTGTCTGCCCACCCCTCTTGCCTTTCTTGGCCTTGGGAACCTTGGAGGAAGCCCTGGGGGTACCCAGACCTATGGCCCCCTTGGGCAGCCACTCCTGCGCTCTCTGCAGGCAGGACATGGGAGGTTTGCTTTGACTCGTGCATGGTTTGGGGGCTAGAAAACTCGGAATTCGGGTGAGTGTTGTTTTGAGGCGGGATGGGAAGGGGAAGCATGTTCGGCTGAAAAGCCAGGCGAGTGCGATGAGCTGTCACTGGCATGAGACGCTTTTCAAGATTAGAGTGCCGCCCTGATCGACAAAGTTTTAAAGCAAGCAAGAATATTGCCCTTGCTGGGAGGCTGTGACTTCACAACGATTCTGCCAAGCTGTTTCCTTCGCCAAGCTCCTTCTTCAAGGTAAATCTACAGTATGAATTCTGGACATCCCCTACCATCGATATTTGACTCCCTTCTCCACTCCTCGTCCTGCCTGGCTGCCCTTGCATTATAGAGCAGGAACATGAATGAGAAGGGGAAGGGG
>QAXI01000434.1:1116219-1146091 GCA_004335615.1 Chloroidium sp. JM
CAACGTCTTTGTTAAAAGAGTATCGAGGCGTAAAGGGGGTGGGGGGGGAGAACCCACCCTCAAGGCCGCCCTGGTGGCGTACCAGATGGCCCCTGCCATGCTAATACAGATGCCGATGGTGTTCCAGCGGTGGTACAGGAAGTCACCAAACGCGAAGACCCCCACAGCGGTCATGAGCACGTTCTTGAGATTGCCAGCGACGCTGGTGGTCAGAGGGTCGTTGTAGCGTGTGCAGACAAAGGTGGAGTGGTTTATCGTCAGCCCCAGCGCACAGCTCAGCATGAGGGTCGCCTGCAGCAGCCGCCTGTGAGACGGGGAGGACGAGGGACTCTCATGGAGTTTTGGTACTGATGAGCGGGCTTGACGAGCTCAGAGCAAGCTTGGAAAAAGCGCAGACAGGCAAGAAGTGCTGCAGAGTCAACACCCATAGACAGTCAAGCACAAGAATTGCCAGAGTCTCTGCCCAAATTTTCATTGGCAGATCCTTAATGGCATCGCATTGTTGCGACATGAACACCATACTGCAGCCAGGATCCCACACCATTGGTCGGCAAACTTTTCTGAGACTGCGTGTCTTGTCGTTGTCATATATCCAAAAGCAGGCTCCACTGAAAGAGGCACTGCGATCTTGAAATTCTGGACTGAAGGCTCAGGCTTTTTCACTCACCCTGAAGCTTCGGCTGTAGAGGTCTGGGAAGTGCACCAGGTGCCAGGGCTCCCGAGCAACGACGAGCGCCACAGCCAAGGCAGGCATGCTGAGCACGGCATTGTAGAACAGGATACCTGTCGTTGTCAGGCCCTGCATGTAGCCACAGCAGACCATTCAGGATGAGTAATTCAGCCCATAACCAAATGGGTCCATACACATCAGGGACCTTGAGCTTATTCCTCTCGGCCCAGTGCTGTGACTTGTTTGTTCTGTTTTCTTCCATCAAGGAGGGCTCATGCTTCTACGACAAGAATGGGGGCGCGGTGCCTCATACTCCATTTGCAAACATGTGATTAGGGTGAAAATTGCATCTTTGAAGCAGATGGATTTAATGGATTGTGTGCGCTCAGTGGGTGAGTCGAATCACTGAGGAGTAAATCGATTGTCTGTGTTCATTGGGTGAGTCATCAGTGAGGGCAGGGTCCCATTTTTCAGCAGCGCTCCCATGAGTAATCTCGTGACATGATGTGTGATGTGTTAAGTAGCATTACCCTCCAATCATCGTTTGACATCAGCAATTAAATACGGAAGTTCACTCAGATCCCATCAAACCACTCATGAGGACCTTAGCCTGTCCCATTTCCACACACACCAACCCAGTCTCATTTGTTTCCCTATTAGTGAAACCATTGAAAGGAGAAGATGAAAGGGGAAGGGGGGTGGTCACCTGGGTGGCAGGACTGCGCTTGACCATGACCAGGTACAGGGCGGTCAGAAAGTCGTTCAAACCCACAGAAACATAGCCATAGGGATTGAAGGTCAGGTCCGTGGATGCAGCGACGAGCGCTCCTGCAGAGGAGGTCCACGCAAATCTCAGTGCTCAGGTCGCCACTTATTCCATGTTCACGATTTCCCTTCAATTCCTCTTGATTCCTCTTCACCACAGTCGTTCCTGATGCAGCATGGAAAGATACAGCTGAAAACATAATGCGCCTCTTTCGAGACCACGGGACCCCTTGCACTCATGCAGATACCTGCTTTGGGCAAGCGATGTGACACTGTCTGGCATGTAGGGTATAGCCATTTTTGATGCCATGCCTTGTACGGCTTGTCCTAGAATAAGTGATTGAGAAATGGAGAAGAATAAGGCTGGCGGACACGCACTGGAAGCGACAAGAGGGGAGGGGGGGGGGAACCTCCTATCATGATGCCCACAGCACCCCAGGTCGATCGGTCATGGTTCTTGTGCAGCAGAACTCTCTCCAGGACTATGGTACAGAGCAGCGTGAACCGCCGCAGGGCGATGAACATCGGCACGTTCAGACCCGCGGTGCCTGCAATGCATCTCCTATGGATTGTTCCTTCCGTGGATTCTTCAAATGACATCAATTCGCTGGCTAGGGCAGGCCTGTCACATTCCATTCTTTACCCAAAGCAGATCAGGAAGTCCTGAATCAATGAATAGCACATATCAAGCAGTCTCTTGACAATCGCTAGGGAAGATGCTGTATATATTTATCACAGAAGGCTCTGGTGTCCTACAGAGTCACTACAGGCGCAACCCCTCCAGCTTAGTCGCTTGACATTGGACTCCCCTCGAATCTGCCTTGGTGTGTCCTTTCTGCCACACCGCCATCTCAACCCATCCACATACCATAGCGGCACCCCATATGGACTCAGCGCCATCTTCAAAGCAAACATTACACATTCGGGCCTGAGACAGCAACATCATTGCAAGGCAGTGATTGTCAATGTCGATCACAGAGGAGTCCAGGACAGAAACCAATCCCCTTGCTATGCTGGAAAGGATGCCGCATAGAAGTCTGCAGTGCGTCCAGGGGGGCGAACTCACCCATGAGACCGCTGATGACGTTCAGTACGTTGACCATCGACAGGGGTATGAACGCGCGGGCCACCCCCCAATCCAGCTTGGGCTTGGCCACGGCATAGCAGACCGGAGCAATCACGGCCATTTGCAGCAGGGTGACGGTCAGGGGGTAGTGGAAGTTGTACAGGGTGAAGAGGGCCTGCAAAGCGTGGCTGTAATGGTGGCAATGGCCATACAAGAGAAGCACCAAGGGATGCATAGGGCTTCAGCTGCACTCCCCAGAGTCTGTGAGGCTCTCAGCTGGAAGACTACATACAGCAATATTGGGGCAGCGAGAAGTCTCCAATCAGGTCTCTGATCAGCTTCGTGAAGTGCTGAGGCTGTGTTGTTGTGTGGTGTCCAAAGCACATTCAGGGGCAAATTGGGAGCTTGCCATTTGCCCTGATTTGGGCTTGATTCCATAAACACTGGTTTCAGTGGAGTATGGTGATGAGGCAGACAGGAGTGACATGCATTCTGGCTTGGCTATTTTCGCCGGTCAAACATGCCTACGAGATGTCAACGTAATCTGTTGACTGTGTTTCTAGATAGCAGGGATCTGATAAAGAAAGGGGGCAGCATTGTACCTTGTTGACAAACTGTACTGCCATGGAAGCACCGCAGTAGTAGGCTGCGGTGCCCAGCTTGAGCCATCCTGAGGTTCCCCTTTCCTCACCCGCAAGCTCTGAACTCATCACCAGATAAGAATGGGCTGTTACTGCTCAGCCCGCTCCGGAGGTAGCAGGCTGCTCTAGCGCTTTTGCACGGCTGAAATCACTTCGGTAGCTTAAAGTCATGGGAGTTGGAGTCCGTCGGCAAAAGAATGCTAAATCTTGCCCCCTTTTCAGCATCAACTGGTGAAGATTGGATACCCGTGTTGCGAGGCACAATTGCGATGAACATTGTCGATTAGCTCGACCTGCTAATTTTGAGCCTGTTTTGCCGCCGCTCACCCCCCGAGAAATGAAGGGCTGGGAGGTCTTCCTCGCTTCAATCTCTTCTGCAAATAAGACCTCGTGCAGGACAACCAGCCTTCTATTGAATTGAGAGAGGGCTGAGCACATAAGCGGATGTAGAGACAAACAAACCGTTGCTGTTGATCGTCTCTTGCCTATTGCACTCTGTCCTGGGCATACAGTCTGCATGACTTCAATTGCCCATCCTCCTGAATTTGAAAATACACCAACAGTTCAGATCCATGAACACAGCCAAGAACTGGCAGCAATGACGTCACCCCTCTATTCCCTTCATCAAGACCACACTCTGTGCAAGTGCCATCACAAACCTATGAGTAGTAAAGTTCAAAGCTGTTCAGCTCCCGCCCCTCATCCTCCTGCTACACAATCAACCAATCACGGCAAGCCACAATGTCATCTGACAGCACAATGTACCAGCTCTACCCCCCGCCCCCAATAGGCATCATATTACTGCTGGGCCACGGCGATGCCACACTTGCAAGCCTCCATCAACGCTTTGTTCTCGGCATGCAGGGCCCCCATCCTCAACTCCGTGGCGTTGATCTGGGCCTCCAGCTGCTCAAGTTCCATGTCCAGCCCGGTCTTCTTGTCCTTCAGTCCCTGCAATTCCATATCAAACATCAATCCCTACACCGATTGCGGCAGGCCAAAGCAGACCGACTCATTGTCGAACCCCATTTCCTTGTCCTCTGGCTTCTGCAAGCCGGGGCCTCCTGAGACATGCTTGCTGGTGGCAAAAGGGAGTCTCACACACCAAAAATCATCTTGAGCTGCAGCTTTTTATCCTGATCTGAGGATACTTGCCAGAAAATACCACACGCTCTCACTCCTTGACAACAACCCCATCTCTAGTCCCCTACTGCACCCAGAAATGTGACTTCTTCACATGGAATGAAAATCTCCTAGCCATTGAATTCAATGCGACATATCTCTGTCCTTGGGCACGGATCAGCAGATGCTTGAAATTGTTTGATTCTTTCGACCTAAACCTCTGGCATCCCTTGACACTCAAATTCAAAAATTAGAAATCTTAGACTAATTGCAGATCCTGCCAGGTGTTGTCCTGACCTTTCCCCTCCTTGCCCGCACAGATGATAAATTCTTTAGTCTTGCGAGCTGTCGTGGAGACTCCTTTCGTCTTGCCCGAGGTCTTGACTGCTGATACTCACCTGGAATTGTTGCTTCTTTTTGGCCTTGGACCGAGTTGCAGCTTGCCTGTTCCTCAGGACCCTCTGTTTCGACCTGTCAGCATGAGAGGCAGTGAGAGGTGCAGCAGCAGAAAGAAGCCTTTGCATAACATTTTATGAGAATATGTTATACAGGCGATGAATGCCCATTCCCCAATCTGCCATTGACACATACCCGCTTATGGAAACCCACTTATGGAAATGGAAAATGAAGTGCACAGAACTGAATTTGGAAAAGGTATAGGAATGGGGAGAGACAGGGATACTCCACATTTTAAAGTCAGTGATTCTGCAGGCTTTGGAGCAACACTGAGCAGCCAAATGCAGGAAAGACCCTGAAAATTTGCTTTGAAGAGTCGGCTTTCGAGCCTTATATATCGAAAAACAAACAGCAGGAAGCACTCCTGGAATCATGCTCGTACAAGTCCTCTGGATGCTTACTTGGGACTGAGGCGCTCCAGATTGATGGGCTTGAACTTGGCAGGGGGATCGTCCCCCTCAGCACCCTCCATACCTCCCTCCTGGCCCTGCGGCATGGCCTGCAGCTGTGGGAGGCCCGCTGGCACCCCGAGCATGTGGGCATGCTCCCCCTGTGCCATTGCGGCCATGTTCGGGTCCATCATTTGGCCTGCAATATCAAGCTGGAGTGGCTGATCTTGAAATTGTCAAATTCAACTGCATGTGTGGGCTTTGATATGATAGCAACCTGCTGGATTGGCAGTTATAACATAACAGACCGACAGCAACACGTCATTTTGTCTTCATTATTGAACTTGTATGACTGCCTGTGGTCATATGAGTCCTTTAGATGAAAGACTTGCACTCGTCCTGCTGTGTGATAAAGCACGCGTGGCAAATATAGTCTTGGGAACAATACACTCTTCAAATTTGGCAAGTTAAGATTGGCGGGTCTGTGTGCAAAAGCACAGAAACTTGCCTTGTAGGTGGGCCTCTGGATGTTGTAGATGGGCTTCGTTGCCCTGCATGTGCTGCTCGTACGCCTGCACCCCTTCCATAGGCATCTGCTCTATTTGCGGTTGCATCTGGTGGTGCTCCATCTGCGATTGGAGTTGGAGCTGCTCCGGCTGCGTCGCTTCTGCCTGATTATGGATTGCGGGACCTGGTCCTTCTGCTTCCATGGTAGTGAAGCACAACTGTAAATCCCCTTGCCACCCACTTGAGAGTCTCAGTTCTCGAAAATGAAAATACTCGCAATTTACGACTTACAGCTCTGTGAATCTTGAAGTTTGTGGAGTCTTGACGGACGCTTTTTCACCTTCTCGATCGAACGTAAAGTTGAGCAAAGACCAGAACTTTGGGGGGGATTTCCGAGCAGGCAAAGCTCAATGGCCGCCTAGTGCACAAGAAGAGCCTTACCATTCACAGTGTGCTGTGATTCAGTGGCGACGAAAAGCGTCACTAGGCACCTTTGTATTATAGCGGCCAGGGGCCGCCTGCATGCCTTTAACCTTGGACTCGCTTTTCAGCTGCAGCGATAATCATTGAAAATGGCACCAACGACCGACACCAACCTCCTTGCCCTACAGGTAAATTTCTTGCACGTTTGCTGAATTCCATGCGCAGTCACTCCTTTCTCACCTGCTATCCCCTGCTGATGAAGGTCTTGCTTGCAGGGAAACGTCAAGAGAGATCCGGAGAGCTATGAGGAGGAGTTCAAATTGCAGGTACTACTCATTTTCATAGTGGTTGTGAGCTGATGAACAGTCTTGCTGCTCTCCCATACTCTCCTTAAACAGCGCTTTGCAACCTGACTCTGTCGAGTCGCGTTGCCAAGCTCTTGCCATTCACGGCAGCTCCTTAAGCAGCTCGCATTCTTGCAGTTCAGGCACTACCAAGCATGCCTGGCAGTCTTCTCGATGAAGCCCAGCGAGGAATCCCAGCAATTTGCAAATCTGGTGACATTTGTGGCCCAGGTGATGAGCCTTGCTCTCAGCTTTGCCAGCCCTGGCTTTACCGCCTCCCTGTGTTGCCTTGAAGACAAAGATGCATGCTCAATGCTTCAAAGCTAGGTGCAGTACCAATCTAGGGATTCTGCAGGGTCTGGAGGAAGGGGAAGGGTATAGGAGGGTTTATGAGTTCGTTTGTGCTTTTCATGCACATGCATCCTGAGGAAGCATTTTTGCCAGTACGCAAGCCGAAACAATGGCTTTTCCCTGGGGGTTTGAAGAACTCAAAACGGATTGTCAAAATCTATAAAGGAGGCCTCAAGGTGAATGCTGTTGCTGCAGGTGGCATCCTGCTATCCAGACCTGACGGCTGACTTTGCGAGCGACATTTCCAATATGTTGGACAAGCACTACGCCATCCTGAACCCCTCCCTGCGGCAGACGCTCGTGAAGGCCCTCATCCTGCTCAGGAACCGCAAGCAGGTCGGCTGCACACACGTGCAATCTCTTGGCAACTGGTCACTTCAAAGAGCTTGCCTTTCCCTCTTCTTTGCTGCAACCTAGAATGGCTCAAATTGACATGATTTCATCATCTACTGCTGCATGCAAGCTTACCCATGCGGGGATTCTGCAACACTGGTCTCCCTATCCTCCTCCGATCCCTGATTGTTTTACCTTTCATGGTATACACACGTCTCGCATACGCATGGAGGGCAATCTCTGCCACCTGTCGGGTCCATACGGTCAGATGTCAGGCTTCCGAATCGAGGCATTCCCAGTGGACATGGCTTTCTGCGCACTCTTCCTGCCATGACCAGGGTTTCCCCTCAGGTGGCTGCACTGGACCTGCTGCCCCTCTTCTTTCGGCTGTTCCGATGCCAGGACAAGAGCCTCAGGCAGCTGCTCTTCCGTCACATCATCGCAGGCACCTTCCTCAATTCCTGCCCACTGTCACCCACTCACACCTGCTTCGCTTGCTCTCGCTCTTCCCATGCAGTGTCTTGACTGGCCTCAGAACATGCTTCCTTACAACCAGGCATTGCGGCTGCCTGCCAAAATGCACATGCAGAACGCTGATGATTCTTGCGATCTCGACGACTCTGGTCGACAACCTCAATTGATCCTGAGCAGCGGCTTGCCTGCCTGCAGACATCAAGGCGGCCAACCAGAAGCACGCCAACGTGCAGCTCAACCGCTCCCTGCAGAACTTCCTGTACAGCGCGTTGGAGGACCCTCACGAGGCCGCGGCCAAGAAGTCGCTGGCCGTGCTCATCGAGCTGTGGCAGCGTCAGGTCTGGAGGGACGCCCGTACCGTCAACGTCATAGGTGTGGACCCCCCCCCCCTCCCCCCCGCTTCCCCCCGGGTGTCCCCTTTTGTCAACCTCAAAGCATCAACACAGTACTCATTTGCAGACGAAGAGGCGGCAGTGCCCCTGGAGTACGAGCGCATACTGACGGAGGAGGACTTTGCCCGCATCCGGGAGCTGCGCCACAAGAAGATGGTGGGCCAGCTCATGCGCAAGCACGGACTGAAGAGCAGCTCCAAGCGTGACCGCCTGCTGGCGGCTGCGGAGGAGGAAGCGGACGAGGCCCTCGAGAAACAGGTTCCGTTTTCTCCTCCTCCCCCTTCAAATTCAGTTCTACATCGCAACTCCTCCCACTGCACCAAGTCATGCTAAATTTGAACTGCTCTACAGAAGATTGGCCTTTGTATCCATTTTCTAGAGGCGCTGCGGCGAAATTTGCAGGGCTGCGCTCCCAACCAAGACGTGCAGCTGTAGTGTATTCACCAGCATTGTGGTAGCATTGTGGTCGCTCGGGAGAGCTATCTCGCATTGAAAGTAGGGCAGGCTTATGCAATCAGAATCGAGATGAGAAAGCCGGGGCACAAGGCGGACAGTTTCAGGAATAAAGGGATAAGTGCCAAATTGCTTCGAACCGAGGCTCTTGCGAGCAAATAATTCTTGTCCCAACTGCATTCTGGGAAAGGTTAGAATGGAGAGGGGTGACACACCCTGGCTGGAAGGCCACAGAATCCCAATGGTGGGCATCGTTGTTCTGTAGGAGGACATTGTTCCCTCACAATGCTGTGCTGAAAATTTCTGGCCCTGCAGGACAAGCGGTCCTCGGTTGCGGAGCAGCGGATGAACCCTGACGATCTGCGGGGAAAGCACAAGTCGCGCACGAGCAAGGCGGAGAAGCTGGCCAGCGTCGTGGAGGGGCGCCAGGGGCGGGATTTCGGGGCCGCTCAGTCCCGGAAGAACAAGAAGACGGGGGGCAAATCCAACAAGGAAAAGCTCAAGGGCAAGAACCTGCCGCTGGGGGCGCGCAAGAACGTGGTGCGGCGGCGGAACAACAAGCAGAAGGTCGGCAAGAAGAACTTCTCATCCAAGAAGACGCTGCGGTAGCAGGGCGTGTTGCATTTGTATCTTGTATGTGTATTGTAAAGCATTGGTGTTGCCCCTGTGTGTACTCTGGATAGATTCTGCTTGAGAACAAAGCTTTGAAAAGGGGTGTTTTGACCTTGGATAATTGCCGGACTGATCTTTTGATTCTTGAATTTTGAGCTCATACTCTCAAGACACTGCAAATCGACTAGTGCATGATCTCATGCAATGTATGACTTCACAGCTGAGCGGTATCTCCTGTGAATGATTGAATGAATGTTGCCAGGAATGACTCATGTACTCAGAAAAGGCTAGGCATCAGCCACAAACATCCTAGGCAATACAGCCATCATACTCAAATCTGGCAGAAGCCTTTGGTCTATGAGTCCCCATGTATCATACCACCCGGGAGCACATATCATGTAAAATTTTAAAATAAATTCATGACAAACTGTAATCAACAAATAAATACCGTCGCCACATTAAAGATCAGGCCTTATTTGAATTTGTACGTGCTGTCGACAATTTAGGCGCATGACTTTTGATAACAATCGAACTCGAGAAAGGATATGATTACATCTTCCAGTCACATTAGGCTGATTAGATGGACACATTGACCAGTGTCATGGAACACCGTGAAGAGCGCAGACAAGAGCGACGCAGAACGATGGTGTGTGGAGTAGGTCCTAGATTTGGCAGGGTGCACGACTGCAGGGGGAGTGTGTCGAGCCGAGTATGTTCGTAAGGATCCC
The DNA here is from genome assembly GCA_004335615.1 of Chloroidium sp. JM. NCBI lineage: Eukaryota > Viridiplantae > Chlorophyta > Trebouxiophyceae > Watanabeales > Watanabeaceae > Chloroidium > Chloroidium sp. JM. The sequence goes on from QAXI01000434.1 coordinate 1,125,946, forward strand.
CAGCAATCCCTCGAATGCATGGACACTGAATATTACCAGCTGATTTAATGATGATTATTGTGCGCTTAATTTGACCACTCGACTTGAGCTTAATAAAGTTGGGCTAATCAAGGTGGTGACAGTATAAGTTTTTAAATTGAATACTTATTATTAAAATGATGACTAATGAATAAGTATTGAATGATACCTAGCTTCTCTTGGACGGAACAATCTTGGGACAGACAACCCAAAACTCTTGGACAGTCCAAAAGTCTTCAAATCCCCTAAAATTCTTGGCCAGATAAGCCAACATTCTCGGACGGTCCAAAAATTCATGAAATCCCCTAAAATTCTTGGCCAGATAAGCCAAAATTCTCGGACGGCCCAAAAACGTTCAAATCCCCTAAAATTCTCGGTCAGATAAGCCAAAATTCTCGGATGGTCCAAATCCGCCGGACTTGTAAGCCAAATTTCCCAGACTTTCCATCAGACTCCTTAGCTAAGTGGTATAGCGTGTGATTCCAAATCACGAGGTCAGGCGTTCGATCCGCCTAGGGGTCATCCTTTTTCCTTTTTTTGGCGGGCATGGAAGGGCACCCCGAGCATTTTCAACGACTCTTGGCATGCAGGATAATCCATGCTTCTGTTTCACCACACCGGCTTTATCCCAGGCCAAAGACCTGTAACAAAAGGTGTGGTTTTTGCAGTTTTGGAAGGCACAATCTTGCAATATACAGTTGTATATAATAAGCATGAACCAGCCGGATACGTGTGCTATTAAACGAGGTATCTCTCAAGATTGTGATGGACTCCTGTCAAAGACAAATGGACGATGGACCACAGAAGATCTCGACTGCTGGAGATGACAAGATGACTGGAGACAACATCTTCATCTTCTTTGTATGTTGAAGAAGACATACCAATGCTATCAGTGCATGCATGCTAGCTGAGTTTGAGACTGATGTATGTATGCTAAGAGAGTGTAAGAGTGATGTGTGCTTCAAAAAGTTGCATATTTAAGTAGGCTTTAGGGTTATAGACTTGCCTAAAATTAAGGAGAAGAACATGCTAAACATGCGGTCGAGAATGGCCGGAAGCTAGGATTCGATCAGATAGTCGGGGTAAACTGGGGAGTTCCCCCTGCTTTATATTCTAGTGAATGCGGAACTCCCCAGTTCAGGAATCCAAGCACCAGGATTGAAAACGTGTGACAGAATTATTGAAACTGCAGTAAGAGCGCTCAAGAGTGGCATATCTCTGTGCCTCTTCGGCTACTTACTACCCTCTTCCCCCTCTCCTGCCACTGACTCCTGCCGTACCGACCCGATATTTCCAGCTACCAATTGAGTACTCAGCCTTCCCTGTGCATCTGCCAGAACTCAATCTCTGCCTTGCATGAGCATTACAAGTCAAGCGCAGCTCCCCAACAGGATCACACACCTCTCTTCCAAGAGAGGGCGGACTGTCTCTGGGCTGTAATTACAATCAATTGTAATCCGTGCCAATCTGTTGAAATAACGTGTCTCTATGCGATCTATCCCTGCTTTAAATAGAGCAAGAGCAATTCATACCATGTGCTGAGGAGCTTGATATACTTTCTGGAGTGAAAGCAAAAAAATTGGCTGGGCTTCCTTATTATAGAACACCCCTGTTTGAGCTTCATTCGGTTGTACAATATATGCATGTCTTATAGAACATTCACAAACAAAACAGCCAACATGTCACGTATGAGTCACAGGTACAGATATATAAATGTGTAAGCATAATGTCACATATTACGGTTACTGCGAAGCAATCACATTGCCCTCATATCTCCCAGCATTTGCTATTTGCACCAATTCCTGGAATGCTGGGCTAACGCTTTTCAGCTCTGCATAGTCCTGCAAGGAGAAACACATGAGACTCTTCACTCTTCAAGCCCCATACCCCTTGCAGTTCAATTCCCATCTTCTCAATCTTGCATGGCAAGCCCTTGCCATGCAGGGCTGGCAACTCTGCAGAGCAGTCTCGGTGGAACCCAACATTGCAACTGCAACCCTTGAAATTGACTTGTCCCCTGTGAACATAAAAGCATGCATGTGCAGCCACGGGCTTTCCCCTTCGCTGCATTTGTCTTTTTACCCAATACCTTTCCTGGCTTCAGTGATGTCAGGGGGTGCTCATGCACAGATTCACTGCCAGGCATCAAAGGAGGGAATTTTTGAGGGATCTAGTGTGGGGATCAAATTGCAATGGGAGTGTCTACTCAATAGTACTTCAAGAGTGAAAGAGTCAAGACCTGGAGCTCCCATTCAAACACTCCACTGCTGCCTGCTTCCCAGTCAACCTGCGGGTTGCCAAGGCGTCCAAGGTACATGTAAGGCGCGCCAAACCCACCCGCTCTCAGCCGAGCAAACAGCAGGACATTGAATTGGGTCTGACCGACGCTCCCCTGCATGCACAGGTTTGACTCTCACCCCAGGTGTATGGACTTAGCTGTACATCCAATAGGGCAGCTGTCATATGCTTGGACATACGATGCCTGACCACCCCAGACAAGTCGCTGAACTGGAATGTGAAGCTAAAGTAGAAGTCAGGAATCCTCCTGACTGGAGAATGCACTCAGAATCTGGGCTTCTGCCATGGCAGCTTTGGACGCTGCAGCTGAGCATGAGGAAGTAATATGGCATTACAAGCTCGTAAGCCAAACCAGGGACTGCCCGATTTCGAAACCTGCAATCGTTGAGATGGCTTTTGAATCGTGAATAGCACATCACCTGGTCTGGGAGAGGATGCAGGGGCGGCAGGTCCAGCATTTGCCTGATCACAGGGTGTCTCTCTGTCTGGCCGGGGCCAGGGAACCACACCAGCTTCCTTCCAGCTTCCGGAAAGGTGTTGGGATACGCAGTCGTCCCCTGAAGGCGAGAGACTGGCTTGATCCAAGAAGCGACTTCCATTGTGGATACATTTGAACGGTGAACCCCGGCATGGCATTGGAGATTCTCATCGAAATCCCGGCCCCTCTCATCAGGCGATACGGTGGTGTACAGTAATCTAGCCTCAAGGTGAATGGACAGCTTAGCCCAGATTGTCTGCCGTGAGGATCAGCCTTCGTAGAATGTACCTGGCTGTCGACATTGACAAACAGCATGATGCTGTCCTTCCAGCACACCACTCCGCCTCCTCGGCTGAACCTGAGCAGAATCAGACATGCAAGTCTGTGAAGTGGCCACTTGTGCTGCAGCGGAGGTGTGAATTATGACAGGAGAATGAATACTGCCCTACTCGGCGGAGATCTGCTGTTCAAAGGATCGCTGAACCCCCATTGCCAGCTCTTCGAAACCCCTACAACGACGTAATTCTTGGGCAACTCTCGCACAAACTACATGCTAGCTCTTCCTTCCCAGGGGAAAAAGGGCAAGGAAAAGGAAAGCACTTGGGTACTGCAGTGGGGATGACCCCCCAAGCATCGGCCGAGGCTACTCGCATGATGACGCTACGCCCCTTCCGCGGAAAATGCTGCCCCAGGAAGTCTCGCAAGGACGCTAAGTTGACTCCGTGCTCCCGAGCCTGGAGACATCCAACACTGTGCATCAATTCTTGCCAAATCGTTAAGGGCCAACAATTGACATTCTGAAAGAAAAAGTACTCTGTTAGTCCCTAGGTCTGGACAGGGCTTGTTTGGGGGGGGGGGTGGTGGCCTGTAAGCAAAGCAAACTCACATTAATGTAAGAAAGAGATACCGGGGCGAGACTATTCGTCAGGGCATACCATGGATAAATCATGTTGTGTGGGCTGGAGAAGGCAGGGAGGGGGGCGGGGAGGAGAAGATTTGATTCCCCACTTCAAAGGCACACCTGGCTGTCAAGACGTGGCGTTCTCTGTCGTATGCGCACAGGCAACAATGCTCGAGGGCTCTCAGGGTCAAAGTCCTCCTCTGGAAGCTCAGCTTCATGGGCTTGCCAAGACCACTGCTCCTGCAAGGCACAGATCCTGTGGAATAGGGAGGCTTGTAACGCCTTCAGACTGTTGACATACATATGAAATTGCTATTGAACGTGTTGGGGCAATGTTCTTGGGCTTGCTTGACTGAATAAACATTTCACTCACAGCATGACAAAGCTGTGTACCCCCACTCCCCCGACGGTATTCCTACTCTACTTGTAATTTGTATGCTCTCCCGTACATTTGTTGCATAAATTCCCCTTCAGATTGGTCTCTTCCTGTCCTGCGCCTGCCAAGTGAGCTTTGGAAATGGCCACCTGCTCTGTGGGAGGAGCCTCTGTGGGAGGTGTTGACGAGACACGGTGCCACAGCCAAGCACCCTGCGCCACCTCTGCGATATCCAATTCACCGGCCAGCTCCTCAGGAAACGCCCGCAGACCTTCCTGAAATACAGACGCACATTCAACAGCTTCTCTCAGCAGGAGATAGGGGAAGGGGTGCTTGCATGTCTCAGCATGCCAGGCTGTTTATAACTATTCTTCACCGGCACTTTCGCGCATTCCATAATCACAGGCATGCGTGTTGGCTGTCATGCATCAGGAATATCTACTCAGCGTGTATTGTGATACCGAGCAGGGAACTTCTATCAGTGCATTCTGCCTTGCTAGCAGCATTCTGAAATTTTTAGGATAAGAGAAAAACAGTCATCAAAAGGTGAGCATCTTGCAATTGGCAAGAGCCTCGTGATAAGATCCACATGATGATTTGCAAAATCAGCAGGGAACTTCACAAATGGGCCAGAGACCCCAGTCGCAAGCAGGTAAGGACTTCTCAGAGGTTGGAACACAGTGGACAATACTACTTTGGGGAGGAAGTCGTACTAGTCCTGATGATGCAAGCAATTGATCCAGCAGTGCAGTCAGCACATGCGCATCTGCCCCAGCATAAGCAATCTGAGCTTCCTTGAGCGGGCGCTTTCCCCAGTTGCTGAGCTGCAAGTGAGAATGACCTCAGGACACAGTGATGCATCAAGACTGTCAAGAACCTTTTTTCCAATATCCTGCATGTTTCTTACCGTCAATGGGATCGACAGCCATGGAAGCTCAATGCGGAATGTGCTGGCCATATAGCACACACAACCATCCACATGCTCTTTCATGAGCTGGTCAGCACCTCCCAGTTCAAAGAAGATGACATTATGCACTGTGGATTCAGGATTGGCTTGTGCGTACGAACAGCCTTTTCCTTTCCCCCTCCCCCTCCACAAACTCCATCTATGTGCACGATCATCAGACGGAGGATCCAAATGATGACTTGAACCAGAGGCTAAAGCTTGGAACAAAACGCACCTGTTGCCTTTTGTCAAGTGCCCTGCCAAGCACGGCTGCTGTGAGCTTTGCCAACCCCATGTGTTTGGTCAGGCGAGGGTCATGGGCGGCCAGGCGGAGCGCCAGTGCTTTCAGGTCCACATACCCCACAACTCCTTGATTGCTCTCAGCATCCTGCATGTCCAGCAACCCTGATTTGAGAGTACAAAGAAGACAACCCAAGAAGTCACCCATGACGCAAGGTAGCCTGTGCAGTTCAAACATCCAAATGCCATACGGTGCATCTGGATGAGTGCTTCTCATGTAGAGGTCTATTGGTTTGGAAACAGCAAGCATGCTTTGGATTACCACCAGAGAAGTTAGGAAATGGACACACATCATTCCCTGCCCTCTGTAGTGCTTCTATGCATGCAAGACATTATGGAAGCTTCTTCTCTTTCAGAAGGGCCAAATCATTCTGCGGAAAACCCAATCATCATTCCTCATATCAGGGGTGGGAACCATTTTTGCATGTTACCAATGGAGAAGGAAAAGGAAGTGGGGGAGGTTGGGAGGAAGGGAGGTCATCACCCGGCTGAAGCAGCTGAGGTGGGGGTAGGACCGACAGAGGTTTTTCATGTCCCCGGCCAGCTCAAAACCCGCTTTGATGATCTCCTTGGAGGACAGCAGGTCCCTCAGGAATGCGTCCAGAGCAGCTTCCTTCTGTGTCATCACAGGAAACGCCTTGCCTGCACCGGAATTGACATTACTGATGGGCAAGATACTAGCCTTCGCCAGGCCTGCAAAGGCAATGTTGTGGTGAAGACGGCGAATGAAGCCTCTATGGTGGATTTCTTCTCAAAGACAGCTTTTTGGATGTAAGCACAATGGGGGCGGGGGGGTCCCGACTGACCTGGCAGCAGGAGCGGGTAATAGCACCAGCATAAACCAAAGAAGCATAAATGAGCTTCATCAAATTCTCCCATTGGCTCTCAACTAATCAGTAAGTGAAGGTGAAAACAAATGACAATCATGTGCAAACACGAGGAAGCTGGGAAGAGCATCGCGGGGAGCAGGCTTTGAGGCTTTTGGGAGTGTGAGGGACCAGAAAATGCACCTGCTGCGGCCCATCCTTTCGGAGCAGGTCGGCAAAACCACATGAGGTCAACCAAGAACGATTTCTGGCGTGTGGCAATCTGAAGCAGCGAGACGGGCGAGAAGCCGCCAGATGGCTGCCACTCAGCATCTATGCCCACAAGTGGGAAGGTTTGCCTGGGAGCCTCAACCCCTGCCTCCTTTTCATGTCCGCCGTTTCGGTTGACATCTGGTAGACTTGTGGCTGTTGTTTGTGTGTTATGTGGCTGCTCATTCCCTGGGTACTGCCTGCGGACCCACAAGTGATGAATGGCATGATTTTGGTAGTGGAGCATTCGATCCATGCGAGGATGATTTCAAGTTGTAGCTTGGATTGTCACATGCTGGGATGAAAAAAGCGCTTTAAGTCTTGTGGAGTCTGTGGCCAAGAATCTAAAGATTCTGATGACCTGCTGGTAGCACTTTCACTTCTCCTGCAGCCCGCTGTCGAGAACGTGCATCAGGGCGGAACAGCAGCCTGGCCCGACAAATTTCAACCCCCTCACCCCAGAAACAGGTAAATGTTCCTCCTGCTGGGAGGTAGAATGCTGGGATACAAGCGTACCTTGGGGTCTGCAACACATGCTGCCTCATCTCATCCAGAGCATCGATACTGTTGACCAAGATGATTGCCTCGCTCTGCAGGCTGTAGGGCAGGACGGGTGCCTCATCCGGGTATTGCAGGGCAGGCCTTGCTGCACCGCTGTCCGCTGTACTGGCTGCTTGCGGTACGGCACGGCATCGCCAGGAGGGTTGTGAGCTGCTGGGATGCTTACCTAGGGCATGCCATAATGCCGGGCTGTGCACTGCAAGACCATTCTCTGAGACTCACAGAACAGTAATCCTTCTCACATATCGATGGAAGCTTATTTCCCTTTTGCAAGAAACCTCACATATAATGAGACAGGCATTCATGGTCAATAAATACTTGAAGTGGAGGTTTCACAGCTGGCACGGCATGCAACCTACGTGTGCTTTCAAGTTCAAAATTATTGTCCCCCTCTTGGTTCATTAGCAGCCATATCACCTGTAGAGTGAATGAACCTCCCGACAAGCAGAGCCCGCTCGCCGCTGGAGGCGAAGGCCAGAAGATGCATGCTCACTCGAATTTCGCACGCACTAAAACGGATCAATGGACGCGGCATTGATAGAATGTGATGTTTGACTTGCAATCGTTTAATTGTAAAGCTATTGCTACGGCTCGGATAATCTATAGAAACACGTTGAGGGACGCATGCAAGCACTCAATTTTAAAGTAAAGAGTAAAGTGCTGAAAAACGCATAGCAGGAGTGCAGAATCACAATGCTGTGTTCAATGTATGCTCATGTAACTGACTTACGTTGACAAGGGACTGGAGATTTGTCCCAATTGATTTGGGATGTGAGAGGGGTAAACCCTCGAAACTTGGTTGGGAAAGCAGCTAGTGCTCATTGGGCAAGACAGCAGTTTCTATTCTAGTCAAAGTCTCCATTCATCACATCTGCGTTGAATCTCTACAAGATCAATCATCTCAACAGGAAACCCCAGCCTAGCATTATCTCTACAGCAGCTACCGTAGCTCATCAACAACTCATTTTCCCCCCTCTTTTCCAGAAAGGATAACATCAAAGTTTATCTAGCAGTTCATCTCACCAGCTTGGTGCAAAATTTGGATGCAAATGCAAGAACAAATGCCCTCTGAAGGGTGCAACCCACCGCCTCCTATGTTCTACAATCCTGCCATCAATAGGCCTGCACCTCACAGCGTTTCAAAGCAACTGTGTACCTAAGGCAGTTCTCTGAGCACTGCACGATTTCGAGCAGGGGAAAATCAGTTGGAAAGTGCATCGGCGTTGGGTGCACATTCCTATCTCAGTAGGGCTCATTGGCCATCGGTATTATGAAACAAGAGGGGTGGATCTATCCATCCAGGTATGGCTCTGCCTTGAAACCCAGAGCGTCCACAGCTTCCACCAGCTTGGGAACCTGGTTCCAGGCGTCCAGAAGGTTGGGCGCGTCCACCTGCAGCCAGTATCATTGAAATAAACCAATGGCACTCATCGAATTGTGCAAATGCGAAAGATTAAGCAGACCTCGTGCAGGTACAGGGTCTTGTTTCTACAAAATTTGGATTTATTCACAGGGAACTGCATATGAGATCCAAACAGTCTGCTGTGCATGAGCAGGAAATGCACGTCACAACATATCGCCTTGCACTGCCGAGAGTTGTAGGGTGTATCTGCCCGGCCATAGGTCATATCATTGCACTCCCAGGTCCCCAAATGAAAAATTCTGTGCATGAAATGAATCTATCACCTGGATTGTGGCAATTCCACTCTCATGGGAGACCTTGGCATCTTTCACGCCTTTCATTTCCTGCAGTCAGAATCAGTGGTCAAAAGCAATTCCTCCTCTTTTTGTCAAGGTCCCTATGCTTCCTTCCAAAGTATGGCTCTTGCTGCTATGCCCTCAACCAACCATCTACCATGTTGCGGATGAGCTTTATGCTTGCACAAAGGGGTTTCCGAATCGCACAACAAGCTTTTTACTTGCAGCCAAAAAAGCTTGCAGGACTCTGAGAGAAATGCCAGCAGCGTTCACCACAGAATGAAATCATTGGACATGACAGCTCATACGCCGTGCAAGGTGTGCAGCTAGGTGTATGGTAAGAGACTTGTGCAGGTGGAGGGGCTGGCTTGAGAAAGGGCATACATTGAGAGCATTCTGTACCCTGGAGTCGCAGCTTTCGCACATCAGCCCCTCGATTTTCAGCTCCACCTCCACCAGGTCAGCTGCAAATTGCTGCTGCTGCTGGAACCGCTGACATGGAGTGGGATGCAGGGAAGGAAAGGACAACAGAGGGCCAACTGCTCATCTTTTGCAGCTCTTGACTGGCAGTAACAGCATGAAGAGGCATATCCGGAGTTTGTCGCTCGAAGAACGACAGAGCAGAGACTTGGGAAGCAGACGTGCACATACCTTCTGGTGTCGTCACAGGCGCTGTTGCCGCCAGGCGCCTGCCACGATTCGCCTTGAATAAGGCCACTCGGGGCGTCTTTGATCTCACGGCAGGGCTTACTGGGTGCAAGCTAGCTGACATGCATCGTGAAATGCTTGGAGAAGGTCTGCAGACAGTTTGCATGTCTGCGCTCAATGGAATGAAGTCAATAAACAGAGGTTGGTAGCGATATATGTAGAGGTTATTACGCAGAGGATGCGCGTACATCTAAACCTAGAGCTGAGTTGGCCCGAGGTTGGATTGAAGGAGTGTTTCGACAATCCGTTTAGAAAAGAAATCTTTCCTTTGTAAGTATTCCATTTCAGAGAGATGAAGGCATTTACAAACAAGCAGATGCTTCAACAAATCAGGAAATGGGTAAGCTCGAAGCGCATGCCACTTGCACCTGGAACTTTCGAATTCAACATAAGGTGCACCAAAACATACGTTCAGATATTGGTTTCACATCTTTGCACCCTTCTGTAATTGATTTAAACAAATTTGGGAATTGATCTTTTGGCCTTCTCCCCTTGCAAGTTTTGCCGGCACGGAAAGCAGGCCCTGGCGACACAAGCAACAGCCTACTTGGCTTCCTGCTGCTGACAAGATTTCACAACGAGAGCCCTTGTTCTATTTTGTGCAGATCCCGGCACTCAGCCCTTCGCTTGCACGTCGCTGCAGCAGATGTTTTGCCTCCGCAGACAATCCAAGCAGCACACTGCCGCCAATGAGGGCCGCCATCCTCATCATTGGCAACGAGATCCTCAGTGGCAGCGTGACGGACACTAACACCCCCTGGCTTGCCAAGCTCCTATTCAAGTGAGCTACCTTCCTCCTCCTCTACCATTGATTTCCTCCTTGTGTTCACTGTACAGACTGGTCAGCTGCAAAGCGTTTTTGCTGTGCAGCCAGGGGGTGGACCTGGTGAGGGCTGAATATGTGCCAGATGATAAGGAGGACATCGTATCGACAGGTGCCGTGCTTTCCAGAATGCAGCGATTCTGGTGGAAAGGGCGTTGAGGAAGAGGTCTCGAGGGAGCCGCGGGGCAGGGGACTCCCCTCTTCCAGAGTGTTTTGTACTACTGCTTCAGCAGCGGGCCTTTTGCAGGGGCGGCAGTATCAAACTTCTTGGAGTTGATTGGACACCATTTGAATACTTGAAGGGCTACTGCAATGATTTGCTTGCTGAAGCTACAGCCTGTCGAACGGCCTCTTGGTCTGAGGTGAGGGGAACACAAATTTATGGTCCCCCTGCTGGTCCTCATGTGGTACATCCGAGAAACGAGTGCTTCGAAAATGCAATGACAGGCTGTTCAGCCTTGCTCGAGCCCTGAGCTTACATAATGTGAATGAATTATCATATCTTCTGCAGTTCTACGACTGAAGGAGAGGGTTGGAGAGAATGGAGTGGTATTCAGCTCGGGAGGCATTGGTGAGCTTACTACCTATTCGACTGGCAGCTTGCTTCACCCTTTTTGTGGGGGAAGGAAACATCACTTGACACAGAAAGGCAGTAAGTGGAGTGCTTGGACTTGCTTGATGATTTCGTATGCTACCTATATTCCGGCTGTGGACAGCAAAAGGAAGTATTCACTTTTTTGAACACACCTGCAGGACCAACGCACGACGACATAACCTATGAGAGCCTTGCCGCTGCTTTTGGTAACCTTCAATCCCTTCCATCGACGATTTGGAGAATGTGTCTCACTTATGTCATTGAATCACTGACGCGCGCTAAAGCTGATCCATACCATCTGCAGTTCTGTTCACAAATCCCCAAGCCAGGCGCAGAAGACGTCCCCGCAGTTTGAGGTCACTGTGACACGTTCACAAATACGGCAAATGAGGTGGGCTGTACGGAATGGAGGAAGGGCGGGAGGGGGTACGAGGTTAATCCATTATCCAAAAAATAAGCGGATTATCCAACGCGGAGTGGTCGATTTTGAGCATCTTGATGATAAAAGCCTGCCGCCAGCATTTTTTAAGGGCTCATTTCCCTCAACAGAATATTTTTTGCTGCAGGAGTGGAGGTACAAGAAGACTCTGGGACAGTGAAGCTGATGCAGGAGGACTACTCCAAGAGGGGGGTAGAGTTAAATGCGTCTCGCCTGAGGATGGCACAGCTTCCAACCCCCAGCGAAGTGAGACCCTCCTCCAGCTCTCTGAAATGCCTCATCAGTCTCAGCACTTCTGCTTCCATTGCAGCTTTCCAACAATCCATGCATCTCAAAATAGATCAAAAATATGCTTGCAATGGCAATAAGCAAAATCAAGCAGCAATAGCTGCCGCTGGAGCGGGCATGATCTCGAAATCTTCTTGTTATATACTTTTCTGCAATTGAGATTCACTTGATCCCCTTATCTACTTTCCGGCTTGGTAATAGTCTAATTCTTGCAGACAAATCTTAAGAGTAAGGGAAGTCAAGTACACACCTCAAGAATGCCATGCAAAGGTGTTACATTGTGAGACAGGCCCGCAAGGTTTTCTCAACCCTGCAGGTGTTGCGGATACCAGGGCTTTGGGTTCCCCTGGTGAATCTACAGGGTGTCTACGTCCTTCCTGGCATACCCAGGCTATTTCGTCGCATGGTAGAAGCCCACAAGACGCGCTTCCAGGGACCCGCTGCTTCCACCAAAGAGTTTGGCACACATAGGGGTGAGGGCGACATCGCGGGTATTCCTACCCCCCCCCCCCCACACACACACACTGACACCCTCCTGCCTTCCTATTCTGGCCACAGGCATCACTGCTCAACTGACTGGATTTTGAACATGGGCTGCAGTGCATCATGAGTTTGACATCATCCTTCCTTGCTACCATCCTGCCTCACTACAGCCAGCGGCAGCCTATTCGATAGCAACCCCCTATATAGCCTGTGTATTGCTCTGCGATCCTGCTTATGATTCCAGTTGTCGGGCAAAACCAATTGATTGTGTTGGGCTTTGCATCTCTCAAAGCTTGCACAAAGCTGTGACTAATTTCATTGATGAATTTGTGCAGAAGCCTTGACCAAGGTAGCATCCGCTCATCCAGAAGTCACAATTGGGTCATACCCCAAAACTGAGGAGGGCCAGAAGTATGGAGTGAAGCTGACGCTGCAGTCGCGGGACACAGCTGCCTTGGAAAAAGCAAGCGAAGATGTCAGACAGAACATCGATGTCTTCACCTTGGCTAGCTGACATCACATTGGGTATCTTCTTTTTGCATGGCCAATTTAGAGCAGGCTTCTTTATTTCAAGGGTGCAGTCCAGTCAGCTTGGCATAACACCTGACTGGGATCATAATGTGTAGGGTCAGGCAGATACTTATTGCTACACATGTTGTATGCATACGTAGCTGTGACTAGCATCTCTGTGTAACTGTAATGCATGAGCTCAGCCAAGGACTGGAATTCTTTCATGCTGGTGGATCAGTGAGAAGATTGCCGGAGGTCAGTGGGCCAATGACAGAAGTCTATAGTTACTACATGGTGTGTCAATCAATGCCAAGATTTTGCGTTCTGCATAGGCGATTCAGCAAGTCCTAAAACTTGCTATACCGTTCTACAGTGCATTTGCATCCCAATCTGCTGAGACACTGTGACATTATGCATTGCCTTGACTACCTCAATCTGGCTCTACCAGGCCTATCAGCAAGTGTTGTAAAATCCAAGATTACAAAATCAAATCTGTCCTATGTACTTACCTTATCAACTGCATTCCTTTCATCAATGTTGTGATTGGCAAAATGGCAATATCATACTCGTTTCATCAAAAGCAAAACAAGGTCATACAGCCACATCTGAGCGACCGGTCCGCCATCAACAGGTTAGGGTTCCAGGAGCATTTCAGCTCGTCTGGCAGTCCTGCAGAGGCAGGTAGACCCCAGTACCATCAGTGCCATCCAGAGGCTCTCCCCTGGGCCCGGAGGCAGGGGTAGGTGCTTCATCGGCGTGGGAGGTCCTGGGAGTAGGGTTGACAAGCCTGGAAAAGCCCGCCTGCACCTGAAAGCTGGATCTGACACCCTCTGCAAGATCCACAAATCATGCCTTAAGCAGAGACTACCAGCTCTTCAGTGAATGGTGCCGCTGATCCGGGTTGTCGGTGGGTGTGTATGAAGAAAAAGACACATCGGTGGCCTGAGGTGCTTTGCGGGCAATTTTCCGTAGGATGTCCCATATCTGAATTCATTAGTAATCAGCGGCACTGTCCGAATGTGCTCAGAGTGGGTTACCATCATCCCAAAAGGTTCTTCTGGGCTACTGGAGCTGAAATCAAGCGAACACAGAACAGACCCTCTTCCTCCTTGTCCTTGACTCTTTATGGACAAAGATATTAAAGCAAATGCACTATTTGCAAACTGGAAAGGGATTTGAGGGCAGGGGAAAAGGGGATGACCATGTGCTGAGGCTGATTGTACTGGAAGATGGCCCGCATCGGGTCCCTGTAGTAGCATGGCGGTCCAGCAGATGACCAGTACCCTGGCCCCATGTGCACCTGCATGTGTCCCTACCACAAACTTTGGATTCCTCCTAGATAATAGGAGCTTCTGTCACGAAGGGGAAGAGGGAAAGATGAGGGGCAGGGATGCGCATCTTTGGGCTTCTGCCTTTCAGGTGACGCATGTCCAAGCGCGTTTGGTCTCCCTCCAAGGATGCATTTGTACATGCCTTATGGCTGCTAGATGCGACTGCCTAGAGATGGATGTGCCGTGCTGAACCGTTGCTACACCCCCTTCTTTACTGCCGCAAAACTCTGGACGTCTGTCTCACCTGGGGGTTCATGTGAGGCGGCATGTGCTCCGGGCGGCCCATCTGCCTCTCTGGGCAGGGGATGAACAGGCGGCGGTACCCCAGCGCCTGCTCCCTGGCTGTCTCACGCTTGTTCCTGTTCCTGCTTTTGCCGGCCTTGCCTCTGCACGAAATGCTGTGTTTTTCCAGATGAACCAGGATTTGGCATACGAGAGTACTCCTATGGACAGGTCTTAGTGTACAGGAGGTGGATGAGGTTGGAATTCCCCCAACCAGTTACCAGATTATATATACCCTGCTTCTGCGATCTGGCGCATGACGGTAACAAAGCACCGAATTGAAGTGTGCGGGGCTTGGGGGGTGGGGTCATGCGTCCAATCAGCCCCCAAGGGTGAGCCGCTGGGGACTGGGTTCTGACTGCCGCGAGCACCAACAAAGCTGCGTGCCTGTTCGGGGTTCACTCCCAAATCAGAGGGCAGCTGGGGGGTGCATGGCCAGAGATTTTCCCCTCCAATAGCAGAATCGGGCTCTTGTCCGGGAGAGTTGGCGGGGGTTGGGGGTGTGGCTCCCTGGTGGCCGTTCGGGTAGGGTTTGCTGGGTGGGAAGGGCCTGGGGGCTGCCACTGCTGGAGGGGCGCTCCAAGGGAAGGGTGAGGGAAAGGCCTGAGCAAGGTAGGGGCCGCGGCAGTAGAGGGCAGGGTCTGGCATCTGGCCATACAGGGGATGGGGGAAGTCCTCAAAGAAGACCTGAAGGCAGGAACTTTCAAGGTTTCTGGGCATCCTGTGTATCTGGCTGTACACCTCCCAGACAAAATATCAACAGGACTCGAGGTACAGATCAAGGAGTGTTGACTAGACGTGCCTGTTGAGAGTCGAGTTTGAGGAAGATCTCAGTTTTTGATGGCCAGGTAGGTTCGATGTCAGACAGCATGAGGTCGTACAATCAATCTTGCCTGTTCATCAAATACAGAGTCCTTTCTCAGACTCGAATCGTGCTGATCTCCTGACAACAAGCTGCTGCAAGGGTGATCCTTTGATCTTCCAAGCGTCATTAATAATGAAATAACTCCCTTCAAAGGCACATTCATCGAGACAGATGCAGTCCATTGTGATCATGATGTGGCCCATCATTGCAGCAGATGCATGCATATGAATGAAAAAATGATAAATGTATAGAACAGTTGGGTCACCCATAGCAGGGAAAACAACTTTTTTGCTGCAGAGATTGCAAGGGAAAGCAGTATCGGCTACTGCAGAGAACTGCAAGCCAGTGAAGGGGTATGAGCCGTACATCTCAACGAAGAAAGAGACCCCATCCCCTTACCTGCTCCACCATCCTCTCCTGCCATGGCTTGGGCTTGGCGCGTGCCTTATCATGGCGCCTGCCACGGCTCCCCTTGCTGATTCGTCCCGGCATAGGGGTGGGGGTTGCGTCCTTGTTGGTCTTGAAGCTGGGCACAAAGGGGTCCGCAGCCCTAATTGAAACCCACAAACCTGTCCTTAGGGAGACATGCAGGAAGAGATTTGGAGGCATCCACTGGTGAAAATCAGGTCGACACATGCCCTTGGCCTTGCATCTGTGCACTACAAGAGCACACATGAATTTGCATACACCCACAGGCTGTCGGTTGGGTGCGATAAGGAACGAGCATCATCTCTGATACGGGAGATTCTCGTGAGAATGTCGAGAATGTGTCAATTCCTCATTATGATGTGCTTCTGAAGGTCTGAGATTTGAGAGGATTCTCCGCGCCTTGTCATTAGAGAGGACTTGAAGGAGCCTCAGTCAAAGATGCAGCAGCCAATAGGGTTGCGCACCTCTTCAATGCCGATTCTGTCAGCACCTGCTGTGTGTCCACCTGTGCCCCAGACGCCAAGGACTTGGATGTACCCAGGGGCGACTGCATACTGGCATTTGGGGAAAAGTGGGTGCCCTCCTTCCCTGCCTTTTTGACCACTTCCTTGGGTGGGGAGTCCTGTTCAGAGGAGCTGTACCAGGTCGCCAGGCCGACATTCTCCTTGCTAAAGGCAGGGGAGAATTCCCTCGGGATGCTCTGGGACAGTTCTGGGTTGGCATGGGGGTGGGGGTATTTGTTGCGTTTGGTGGGCTCGGGGCTGGCTGTGTAGCTGGGAGGGCTTTCTGGCGATTTCCGCCTGTGCAGGGTCTGGGGAAAGGCATTGTTGGAGTTGAAGACCGAGGCTGAGGTCAGGATGCCCCTCCTGCTGCTTGCATCAGAGCTCTTGGGGGAGGAGGAGATTGCAATTGGAGAGCCGTTTGTGTGGCCTGGACTTGCTGCTTCTGCCATCGTTCGCCAAACGTGCTCACTGTCTCGCCGTTATTTGACGCTGGCTGCAAACACAATATGTCTGTGTCAAATTTTAAGTTTGACTGGAATTTTTCGACCCAATACAGCAGCCGATGGCAGAGGCACGAATTTGAAATTTCTGGCTTTCTATGCCTTTCAATGTTTCGTTGAAGTCTATCCTCTCTAGGAAAGGCGGGCACACAAGGTTCCAACTTGAGGGCCTTTTCATAAATCTGGGCAACAGTGCTACGCTGATGTTCCTCAAGTACAGTGATCGCAGTACATGCCAACGAAACAGCAGCCAAACAGGTTTCAAAGCAGGCATGTCTAATCCAGATCGATCTGGGCCTCACCTCAGCCGGAGCAGTCTGTATGTCCGCCTGTCCTGAGGGGGCTGACTTATTTGTCAGGCCACAACCTCTCAGGACTTCCTTGCCTTGCTACTCAAACCTCTGAATTGAAAGTTTTGCAGCGCCAAGACGACCTGAATCTGATGAGCACAGGGTGGCAAAAGCGGTGAGAACTTCAACCTGTGGGATGTTTTGAAAGCATCGATCAAGAAGCTCACAATTGATAAGGTTGACATTCACCTTTTAAAATCCTACACTCTCCTGTCGCCAATAGAGGCCAGTGGAAAATTGACATGCTCTACTGTCCCTGGCATGCACCACCGAAACTCACTAGCAACAACGCTCACGTCAGCATTCAGGCCTCCCTGCCAAGGGCACAGAGTCTGGGTCTTATAGGGCTGCATAACAAAGCGCAAACTCACGCTAGAGCTCCTAGGCACCACTGCTGTGCAAAGGCCCCGACCGATCAAGGTCAATCCTGCACGGCTATCCTTGTGGAACACAGCTTGCAATCTCAGCCAGGTACCTAACAGGCCTGACTGACATTTCAGCTGATGCAATCCTGCAGAGACAAACAAGGCGGATGGAGGTCCAAAGTTTGATCCCCAAGACCCAGCGCAAGTGGTGGCATGGGGCGGAAGACTTCCATCCAGGCGCAGAGCCGTGACAGGCTTCCTCTCTGGCCTGAGCATAGGTAAGGCTCTTAGGCTCAAAGAGCACTGGACCCAGCACCACATCAATCATGTCCATGCATCCAAGATGCTTGCAACACTGGATGCAGTCAGTCAAGACATGGACAAATATTTTGTAGTATACATCGAGGGGTCTGTCCTTGCCAATGGAACGTTGTCCTCGCTTCCTGCAACATATAAGTGGCTTCTGATGCACTTCAGAGGCCTTCACATGCCTGCTTCTCCCTCCAAAAAATGAAGACATGTGCAGTGCTGGTGAGCAATCTGGGTGGTTCCACTGGGGCACTGCTGTCGCTGGACAACGGCAACCTGGCCGGAAAGCTGCACCTGGATGTTTTGTACCCTGTCAAAGGCTTCAAGCGCTGCTTGGACGGCCAAAACGGCTTTGGTAAGAATCAAGCAGCACTTCACTTTTCCCTTCATTTCTTCCCCTGCAGCGGAGCAGCATTGCTTCGTAGAAGCTTGAAGCACATCACCTCCCATCTTGCTATCTTGAAATGCTGGCAAGTCTTCACAGAATGCTGCAATATGACAGCTTCTGATGTGTTGAACGATGCGAGGTGTGCAGAGATCCAGCAGTTGAATGGATACAGCTGGAGCTTCGTATAGTCCCTGAATGCATGTGCAGAGTTCATCTTCCCCGCCACCTGGCTTGCAGACCAGAGGATGTACCGCCGAAATGCGGAGCGCGGCGAGTCACTGCGAGGGTTAGATCTCCCTGCAGCCAGGTCAGCCCCCTCCCCACCATACCATGCAACTTTCAAAGACCAGCTGCAATAGCTGAGATAATTTCCGAGCTGCTCCCTGCACTTCAGGCCGCAGAAGCGAAGCGTCGCAGAACCCGTGGCGGCGTTTGGCCCCCCAGGGAGCTCGGGGGAGCTCAACGTGAGCGTGATCGTGGCGCCCATCGAGGAGTCCTTCACCCTGGCCAGCCTGGGGAACCCCCGGGAGGCGGGGGCCAAATTCCTGAGCACCAGCATCGCACCCGAGGGCTCTCCCCTCAAGGCAACCCTCTTGGACGCCTCTGAGAGGTCAGCATCAGCCTACATGTGATGCCCAAATCAAATTTAATGACAGGGATTCCTTCAGCTTCTGTTGTTCGGAGAAGGTGGAGATCCATCCATAGTCCCAATCTACAAAAGGGAATTGTGGAGAATCGCAGTATCTCAAAGAGGTCAGGCACAGCAGGCTGTCCCTATCCCTTCGGCTGCCCTGTTTGGAGGAAGGGGCTCTCGTGAAGATGGTTGGACAGAGCGTCAGCATTGTCAGTGCTTGCCCTTGAACGAAAGGGTTGACCAAGCAAAGGTCATGATCAGGTTCCAATCTCAACATGAAGCGTATGATATTGCCTCCAGTGGCATTAAGAAACGCGAGAGCTTGCTGTATGTGCAGGAGGGATGACGCTGGCCAAGTCTACTACTACCTGGAGTATATGGTGGAGCGGCCAGGAAGCTTTTTCAGACACAATGTCTCCACATACGCCGCCAGGTCTGCTCATTTCCTGAAAATTTATGCAGCAGTACACACTCGCTGTGTTTGGGAGGAGCACATTGCAAATCCTCACTTGCAGGCACGCATTGCAGCATCGCTGCCTGATTTCCTGTGAGTCATGGATTGGATGTTTGGGGTGGGAGAATACACAATGTGTGATCATCTGGTGGTCCATGTACTTGCAGGTATGGAACGCTGTACACGCTGAATGCTCAATGCGCCGAATCAAGTTGGGAAGAGAACAAAGAGGCTCTGCGGAAAACAGCAGCCTCCTTCCAGGTCTCCAACTCCAGGCCTGTGAATGCGATGACAGCGCGCAGGAGATGACCAAGCTGTTTGATTGCATTTGTATGTATTTTTGTGGGCCTCCATTTTTGAGACCTTTCAGGTGGCATCAATTGGAATTCTGCTGTGATTCGAGTGCTGCTGTGCGGATTTTGCGAGACAGGTTGAGCTGTTTTTGGCATTCTGTATCTGCTGATCCTGTGGATGAAGGTTTCCTCAGCAAGCTCGTATTGCAATTATTGCATATGTATTTGCAGCTATTGCTTGTAAGCTGACACTTCCCATTACACTTTGACCTCACACTCTTCAGATGTGGAAAACATCTCATTTCCATGCTAACCAAGTGGAGCTCATTCTGCAAATCACACATTTGCAACAAGCTATTTGACTATGCCAGCAACTTGCAGATTGGTACGAAAACAAATCTACGTCACTATGGTACCTCTTAAGCTAAGCAGGCCTATCTGGGTTGATTCTGTATTTCAATCAAATGTCTGATGTGAGAGCTGTTTGGATTTGTGACGGCAAAAATACGCAAGGCCCTTGCTGCACTGCTGGACGCCTCGTCAGAGTCGCCCAAGAGGTCAGCAATCTTTGCAATGGCAGCCTCATGCAGCGCTCTCAAAGGGTACACCTGCGCAAAGAGACTTTTGTCCGACCTGTTGCCCATCTGTCAGCCAGAAATATCACTTTGGAGGAGGGGAAGGGTAAGCATGCTTGGCAATTGTAGCTTGCAGGCTGATATTGCATTCCACTGTCAAGCATCTGCAGAATCACTTCATCAGAGCAGGAGGAGGGACCTTGGGGTAGACCAGATTGTAGAAGGGTTGCAAAGCCACGCCATATTCCAGCGCCTGCTGCCACTGGCCTGTTTGCTGGGCAATTCTGAACTTTGCCTGCAGCGTCAAGTTCTGCATCAACTTCTACATGCCACTGCAGAGGGAATTCAGTGTTGTTGCCCCCCCCCCCCT
>QAXI01000434.1:1202388-1222670 GCA_004335615.1 Chloroidium sp. JM
GTTTCCCCCCCCCCCCCCTTTCTCCTGGACGATCTGCTCGCTCAGCCAAGGCCCAAAGACCGATAGGAGCGTGAGGAGGGCATTTCTGTCCCCTGCACAGGCGCCGCCCTTGAGGACTCATGGAGGGCAAATCAGCGGCCAGATTGTGTGCTGCTTCTCATACAGGGAGTACCCCGAGGGCATGCATGTGGTGGTGACGGGATTCGTGGACAACATGGCTGAGTGGATGTCGGCGTGCGACACCATCATCACTAAGGCAGGCCCGGGGACCATCGCAGAGAGCCTCATCTGTGGACTGCCCCTGCTGCTCAACGGCTTCGTGCCCTGCCAGGAAGCCGGCAACGTGCCCTTCGTGCTGGACAACAAGGCGGGTCTTTCCTTCCTGCAATCCTCCATGCTGCGTTTTCTTTGCGCATCTTTCGTAAGGGGGATCGAGGGGCAATTTCTGCTGGGAGGCGGGCAAAATGCCCCTCATTTTCCAGAGCAAAGCGGCTCTTGTCTTCCCTTTCTCGCTTCAAGCATGAATTTTAACACTCCACAAGTGTGCAGACTGAGATCATCTATGATGCCCCAAAGCGACACTGTGAAAGCTTGCTGACTGTCTCACACGGTATCCCAAACCCAAAGATGAACAACAAAATGAAAAGCAGGAGTGTGGATCTGATGGGTAACAATTCCAACAGGTGGGGGCATTCGAGAGGAAGCCGGCCAAGATCGCGGAGGTCCTGGCGTCCTGGCTGGGCCCAGAGAAGGCGGAATTCGACGCCATGGCCGTGCGTGCCAAGGTGATCGGGGAGAAGTGGCAGGGAGCGCTGTTCCGCATCGTGCGGGACCTGGCCTCCATGGTCCAGGAGGACCCCAATCCCAACAGCGTCGCCCGCAACAGCACCTGGCACCTCAGGCGGAGAGCGGAGCCCATGGTGGTCGGCAGCTAGGTTGGAGGGGTTGGCGGCGATTTCGCCAGAGCAAAGGGATGGTAGGGTGGGGGGGAGTGGGGGGGTGGAAGAAGCAGAGATGCCAGATCAGATTTGGTGAACACTTTGAGGCATGAGTGCGTCCCAAGAGCTGTCTGAATATAAAATGGACGCAAAGGGATTCCGCAGAGTACATACGACAAAAATTTGTTCAGCTCTCCAAATTTTTACCTCTTGACCGAAGGCCAACTCTTATTAATGCATGCTGGACTTTTGACACTGCATTTTTTCCGTATGGGACCCCGGATGCTCTGGCAGTTCCGAGACGCCGTAACAGGGAGTGTGACACAAAGGAATTGTACAAAAAGTGCGAGGCAGTGTTTACAGCAAGATTATTCAGGCCGTGTTGCAAAAGGGTGTGAGGAGGGCCATCTATAAGGAAGGCCACCCAAGCAAGTCGATTAAGGCCTTAAATTGCACTGCAAATCTCAAGCCTTTCATTCCAGAGGGCCAAGATCACACATGCTTGTCCACTTCACTGTTTGTTGTATTCACACAGACAAATGGGGTATCTCAATATTGCTTCTTTGTCAGATAGTGCTCATGGACCCTAGGCACATCATTGACGTGCTTCAAATTTCGATTACCGAGATAAAGTGTAATCTGAGGCTTCTTCATAGGTGCCATGCACTACAGAGGCAGTCTTCCAAAACACCACAACTGCATTTTGTCTTCACTGGAAGCACTGCATGATCCAGGGGAACAGAGAGGCGCAGAGGGATTGCTTAAGCGAGAGCCACCGTATGCCCCTTGTCTTCGGGCTCCGGTTCCATGAACAGAACAAAGCTTGCTTTCAAAACTGTGCGAAAACCTGCCTGATTGGAACCAATCGATAGTGTGCTAAAAATGAAATGCAGAGAGTGTGGGTAAGCAAGAAAAGTGGTCGGGGCCTCGTTTCTTCCCGCAAGAAGAAAACTCGAATTATCCTCTTATGACAAGTGTTTCTTACAGAAATTGCATGAACAAAAGGTTTCTGCTGCCAAAGTTCTTCTCTTGCTATCATCACGTACACTTGCATTCAGCCTTCGAGTCTTTACATCGTACATTTACCTACACGAATCAGCCAGAGAAGCAACAGTCCAGGTATTCGGAGAGGAGTGTACCTGCGTTCAGTGCACTCCCGGGGCCACCTGCTGTATGACTTCACGCAAGGGAAGAACATCTCTGAAGGTAAGCATCGCCCTGTGCTTTGTTGACGGAAGCCTCGTGCACTGTATTCGTCCATGGCATCGAGAACGTCAGAGTAATAACACCTAAATCGCTAGGGAAGCATGCACATTGGGGTAGTCGAGGCACTTAAAACGCCAATGCAGCGAAGTACTGCGCAATAGCAGCCGTAGTTCGGTCGCACATCGAAGGGATGCACTTCTGACGAGCATGTGTTTTAGAGCAAAATTACACCAGGAAAGAGTCAAATGTCGCTGGATTTTGATGTTTTGAGCGCAGAAATAGTGTTGACACATCAACTTCTGACTTTGCAACATCGCGTCAGAGCATCGGCGTCAGCACTTTTGGCAAAATCGCAAATTTCCCGCTGCAGATCGTCACCTGTCAATCTTCATGAAATCCAAGGCAACATGAGTGATTATGGAAGCCAGGGTCATGACATGTCCAAATCATATAACAAGTATAACAAGAGTTTGCTTTGCCCTGCAGGCGGTGGGGAGCGCTGGGGAGGATGATGCGCTCTCCGCTGGGACCAGGCCCCCACCGCCAGAGTGGGCTGCGATGGAGGAAGCAGCCCACAGGATGACGACCAGTACTGCACCACCAGCACCTCACATTACAGCATCACGGAGGGGCGCGCCTGTTACGGGGCGGTGGTAGTGGTGGACAGGCGCGGGACGTGGGCGAGCGCCGAGGCTGGCCTGGCGGGGGACAACAGGGGTGCTGACCCCCGCAGGACCTATAGGGACAGGCTCGAGTACGACCGTGAGGTTGCCAGGGCGGCCAGGTGTACCCTGTGTGCTGCTGCTGCCGCACCTACCGCCGCACAGCCATTCAGCCCCAGGCCATACAGCTTCGTACGCGGCCAGGCCTCAGAACCCCTGACTGGCTCCGACCTGCTCAGTGCAGGTGAGAACAGCGCTCCCTCAGATGTTATTGATGCACATCTTGAGACCAAGCAATGTCCTGGAAATTGACATCCCCTGGAGCCAATGATCACAAGGCATGCTTCAATGAATCGTGCCTAAGCAGCTGTTTGTCTTTCTTCCAATTAATTGGACTTTCTCGTTTCTGGCTTGGGCAAGCGGGTCAGTCCTTGCCTGCTTTCCAATGCTGTGAGCAGCGGTGCGGATAATGATTTCCTGTTAACCATGGACCAGAAAGGGTCATCCACAATTTCCATATCGATTATAAAGAATTCGTTGCACCTTGTCACCCATACCCTGGCCACTTTACCCCATGAGTTGAACTATTATTTCCATTCAGCTTGACCATCTGTCGACATCCAGCCACAAGCGCTTTTGGTCTGTGCCTCCAGATAGCCTCTCCAATGTGCTGTTTCATGTGCAGGGTTCAGGGTTCTGACTCGCCTGCCCTTCTGCCGTCGCTGGAGGCGCAGGTCACCTTCTCCGTCCGCTGCCGCACCTGCGCTGCCCACTCGAGTGGCACACGGCGCAACGTCGACCAGAGCTGAGGACGTTCTGCCATCCTCCCACCCTCTGCCCAAGCGCTGCCCCCACATGGTGCCCAGGCAACCCCTCATCAGCGTCCTGCGAGCCGTACCTGCCACTCTGGCACCCCCCATGCCGCCCATCCCCGCCAGCGCCCGCGGTGAGCTCCCCTACAACCCCACCTTCCCCTCCTTTTGCCTTGGAAAGCTTCCTGATCCCCGACCAGCCAAGCGATCTGTCAAGAAACCTCCCACCTCCTCTCTCGTTGCTCAATGCATGGGAGTCCTCACATATCTTGCCCAGATTGCGTATGGCGTTACAGGCTTCGAGCCCCTGCATACAGCCCACGAATCGCAGCCTGCCCAGAGCCTACCGGCAGTGAGTAGCACCTCATGACTCTGACAATGAGAGGCTGATGTGCCCCTGCAGGCAGCAGCACGCCGCCAGAGCTGCGCATCCGGAGCCGCCGGTATGCCGGCAGTCGTCACTGGAGGGCCGCGGAGCAGGCGTGCTTCGACCGAGGCCTCCTGCTGGACCAGAAGCAGGTGACTTGCACACACCAGCCTGACACCTGTTTTGCTGCACACTTCCTGCTGTGGGAACCAAAATGTGCAGCGGCCTTTGAATCAGACTGTCATGGCAGCGTCCTGAACCGCATGCCTAAGCTTTCAGGGTCTGACGAGGCAGGGGATCAGAATGGTCAAGAGACTTTTGGAGGTATTTATTGTGAAGCATGAGCAGCACTGTCACTGACAGCAACATCAGTCCCCTCTCAAAATCCTCTGTAGAGATCAAGAATGAAGCAACACTTAGCAAGGAGGCAAAATCAGGTGGACGGACAGAAATTTCTCAAATCTGTTGCGTGCAGATGATCGTCCAGGAAAGGCTGGGCGCAGGCGGCTTCGGCACGGTGTTCCGGGGGTACTACGGGCCCTACCCCGTAGCCGTGAAGCGCCTGGAGAAGGTGGACGAGAGGCCGAAGACAGCACTGCAAGTTCTGCTGTACGAGCTGCAAATCCTGCACCAGCTGCCCACGCACCCCAACGTCCTGCGCTTCAAGGGTGAGAGCACTGCCCTGTGTGACAGGCGGCATCCTCAATGGCGGGGTCGGGGCAGAACGTGTGAGGAGAATAGCAATTACAGGTATTGGGCTTCTAGGCGCAGAGCGCAATGGCGTTGAATGTCAAGGGGATTGGGTAGGTTGATTCTAATTGCCCTGAGAATCCCCATCAATTGTGCACACATGAATTCTGGCTCACCAGTACGAGAGCGATCAGTGGCAGTGCGTTTTTGGTTGGTGCCCTAGTGTTGCCAGACCTTGGAATCAAACGTCCCAGCAAGCTCAAACAGCATTCAAGATGATCGCTTTCCCTACATGGGGAAGAAAACATGGGCATGATTATGGTACACCAAATGCCCTGAAGCATTATTTGCTTCATATCTGCCGGCCAGAATGAATGGTACTGTGTGTGTGCAGGCGTTTCCCTGCAGCCCCCCAGCAGGGTGGAGATGGTTGTTGAGTTGGCGGACTGCCACCTGTACCAGTGGCTCGGCAAGGAGAGGTGAAAGACCTGACACTGCTGGTCCAGCACTGCGAGGATGCCCTGCTGACCTCATGCACAACGGAGTCATTGAGCAAAATGTTGGCCAGGGAGTGAAATTTGAAAGCGCTTGCTTTTGATGGACAAGCTTGGGGACGGAGGGGGAAAATATGGTGGTCACACTCATCCTGCACTGAGCATCCCTATACACTATGCAGAGAATCCCAGGCCTGTGCACGCTTGCGGCTTGACCCAAATACTCGTGGTATGAGTACATACCAACACAGGTGAAGCTCGTCTCAGCAAGCAATGTGATGTAACAATCTTGCATGACATGAGATGCCGCCATGCAGGCGGTCGGAGCGGGAGCGGCTGGAGATGTTGGCGGGGATCGCGAGGGGGTTCAGGGCCCTGCAGGCGGCGGACCCCCCCATCCTGCACCGCGACGGCAAGGGAGACAACATCCTGATCGCCAAGGACGGCCGCCCGATGATATCCGACTTCGGGCTGGCCCGCCAGCACTACCCCGGCTGGGAGAGGGACTTCCACTCCGGGGTCTGCGGCAACAGGATCCACATGGTGATCCCTGCCGCGATAGTGCTGGAATCATCGAGGTTTTTGCTGGCCCTTTGTTTCCATGGCTTTGACACAGCTCCAGGGTCATTACTGACTCTCCTCATGCCTTTTAGTGCCAGTATCGGTGATTCGAGCAGGCACTGGCCATGGCAGCCCGCACCTCGTGTCTTATAGTGATCCAGGCAACGTCCTTGCATTCCCTGCCTGCCGCTCTCGTCCATCGATCATGACAAGCTCATGATTTGCAAGCCAGAATTCCAGCAGGCGTGTTGCTCAAGCTGTGTTGTGTCTGCAAATGCAGCCCCCTGAGATGTGGCTGAGGAAGGAGTGCGGTCTGGCCTCCGACGTCTACAGGTGCCATTCTCTTCGACTCCACAAGCCTGGTTGCCATCACGTCTTGCTCAGATTATATGTAGACTGCAACAGACTCACAGTGCTCATCACTCCTCACTGCTGGTGACTTTGTGAGTCCATCCGTCCTCAATGCTCCACTTGCGTCTCAACAAATGACAGCAGCATTTGCAAGAAAGACAGCAGTGGAATGGTGGGCCTCACTGCACATCGCTGCTGAATCAGATCACCTTTTCAGAGAAGCACATCATCAGATTTTCCTCCTTGATCCCCTTTCCCTGCTGCGTGCAGCTTCGGAGTGCTGATGTACGGGGTGCCCACCGATGAGCAGGTCTACTGGCAGGAGATGGCCCAAGGCAAGGACAAGGACGAGGTGAGCATTGCAGTGTCTTTCTCATTGTTTGTCAGATGAAATAAGGTGCACTGGCATCATACCCCTCGTGCCCTGCGTGACCTTATCCTTGGCACCTCCAGCACACAAAGAAAGCATTGCTTGGAGTTCAATGAATCGTTTGGGCCCGCCAACAGAAGCCATGGCTGGCAAAAAGACCTTCTGTGCTCAATGTGAACCCAGATTCAACCTCCAAAGCACCACTCTAGAGAAGGCCTTTGCGGAAGGGACAACACCCTCCTTCACGGGACAATACATCGACTGTCTCCTCCCCATCCCCCAATCCAAAGGCCATGCCCCTGTCTGCAGATCGCCCACATGGTCGCCACCCAGGGCCTCCGGCCAGGCAGACTCCCCTGGAACTTTGGGGCGCTCAGGCCCCTCCTGGAGCGCTGCTGGCACGATGACCCGGCGGAGCGGCCCGAGTTCGACGACATAGTGGCCCTGCTCCAGTCGCGCCTGGAGCGGGGCCACTGGTCCCAGTCCCACCTGTAGCCCACCCCTTCTTTGCACCCCCAGGACCCGCTCAAGCCTTCAAGCCCCCAGCTTACCACCACGCCATGCTCAGATGGAGAGCCAAGTAAGACCGACCCATCGCCCAGCTCAAAAACACCAGCCAGATCAGAAACACCCTGCCGCCAGCGCAGACCAGGAAACCCCAGCCGTCCCTCTTTCCAGCGCGAACACCAGTGCCGCGCAGCCCCTGCCGATCGTCCTGCCAGAGGACATCTCGGCCCGCCCGAACCTCCCAGAGGAGGAGAAGCAGATCAGCCATGATGGCCCGAGTGCCCCTTGCTGACCTTTCCCCAGAAGTCCTTCCAGCCACCCAGCCTCCAATTTTCCTGAAAAGTTTCCAGCTGGGCAGAGTGAGCCCACTCACTCTGCATGACTGGGCATTCTTGAGGAGCTATCTGAACCTCCGCCAGGCCCGCAAGCACAAATGGATAGGCCCCCTGGCCAAAATCACAAGCCAAAATAGCCTCCATGGCTGTGAGCACAAGTCAAAAAGGTCCCCTGCTCGCAAGCAAACACAAGGAAGCTTTGGCTCCTATACCCGCCTAGCGCGGGCTCCACAGCCCCCCAAGTCTCCTGTCAGCCATTACCCCGGCCTGTCTGGACCTCCCCACGGAGGATAAGCTGAAAAGTCATCCCAGCAGATAGTAGCCCATGCCAAATCCAGACAAACAAGATTCAGCCTCAATCAAAGGATGCTTCCAGCGGTGTTGCTGCTAGCAATGTCAATGGTGAGCACACAAGCAATCACTGTGGCTGGCATGCAAGAGATAGAACCTGTGCTTGAGTCCTGTCACTGTAAATGTTTCCTTTTGTTCATCTGTGTGTGTCTGCAGGATGGCTTATGTCTGTCCTGTCACAATCCTGCTTTGGGAACCCCTCTGAGCCAAGCCAAAAGGTAAGCTAGCCGTTTCTTCCTCTCCTACTGGTCATCTACAGTGAATGGACTGATCAAGTGCATTTGAGAAAAAATTAGTACCGTATCAAATCTGGAGGAAGAGCAATTTACACAAGAATTGGAGATATCTCCTTTGTGATTGTCAGCAACTATATGTGTCTGCAATTGCTTTGGCATCCACATCCCAATGCAGCAATGAAATGACTGTCTTGTGTTTGCAGTGATCATCAACTTGTCTTTCACGCTCGCCAATCCCCCTCTTAGTTCCACAGCAGTCAGCCCTGTCAAAATGCTCAATCACTGCTTGGAGGTCCGGGTGAAGCCTTGGTACCTGCAGTCTACCCATCCAACTTCAACCTCAGGTCGGGACATTCCTGCCTGATTCTCCCATCGCAGAATTGTGTTTTGCCATTGCATGCTTGGTCATCACCTCCTGTGATCATGAAACGTTGCTTACTCTTGACAGTGCAACACCCTTCACACATCTCTTCAAGCAGTATGACTCCTACTCCAGCATATGGATGTATCGAACAAAGCAAGTATATACTAAGATCACATCATATGATCTCTGGTAATCTGCCATGACCTGAATCCTGTCGTGCAGATGACACAACAGCAAGGCTGCAGACAACCTCTCCATCCCCTGTCCTTGGCTAGCCCGTTGAGTTCATGTTCAACACCACAAAGAATGGCCAAATCTTCAACCCCCTCCTGACCCCCCTCCGCCTGCCGGGGCACCGCCCGCGTCTGTGCCCGGACCAATCGTCCCTTCGCCTCCTCCAGTGCCACCCGCACTACCTCCTGCATCTCAGTCCAGCTTCAGGCTGCCAGACGTCCCTTTCTCACCCCTGTCAGCCCTCGCCATCACCCCGTCCGCCGGATGCCGCGAGCTCCTACAGGAGACCACCACTGCCCAGGACTGTTGACCACCACCGACGCCACCTCCCTTGCACTCCCCGTGAGTCCCCCCCCCCCACCCCCAGCGTGTGCTTATCAGATGCTAATCTCCTCCATGCCCACAACTCCCCTGCCTCATACCACGATTGACTCTCTTAGTCGCCATGCACTGTACAAGAACTCGCTTCCGATGTGGAAAAGTTTTCATGAATTATGTGCCCTGTGAGGAAAGTCGGCCAATCCAGCTGTCTTTCTTTGAATGCTTTTGACGAGACTGTGCCTTTCATATTGCTACACATCGTATCCACCCAGACCCTTCCTTGCGCCGTCGACAATAGGCTCTCATCACAGATGGTGTGAGGATGTGACTGGAGGCAGGGGTTTGACTACGAGACTGGTGACAGGATGGCCCAGGAATGGATTCCCAAATACGCCGAGCCGACGATTTTCTCCCAGATCGGCTAATATTGTCTACCCCCAGCATTTGCTGGGATTCATTCGCCCCTATTCCACTGCCATCCAGGTATATGAAACAGCATTCTCACCTTTAATTGCTGTTCAAGACATTTTCCTCTTGTGCAATTCCAAATTTTAAGACAGCCTTTGAGCATTTACAACCAATAATAAACAAACATGATGCATTCTTCCCTCACCCTCCATCCCTTTCGGCCGCAGTACAGACCCGTCCATAGACTCTTAAGATTGTAGCTGCCCCTCCTGTTACAGGACCAAAATGCAAAATGGAGCTTGCCGAAAATCTGTATGATTCCTGCAGATATGCTGACCTTGCATTGACATACAAGGCTCAGGACCAGGACATGCAGCTTCGACTCGCTTGCCCATATTAAGGTGCCCCACCCCCTCTCCTTGTGTGACACTTCAGTTTCTGCCTCTCACTCGGGTAGTCTCCAAATCAATCCAGATTTCTTAAGTGAAGAAGGGTTTTTTTTGTGGTTTCAAGCCCTCCAAATTCTCCAGCACCACCGTGATGCTCACCAACTAACATTCCCTTCCACTTGCAGGAATTTGTCCAACCTTGTTCAACCTTATAGCTACAACCCAACAATAGCTTGAACCCAGGGCTCTCCGGCGACCTGTTGCTGTCCCCAGCATTGGAATGAAATGTGCATTGGCTGGCTGCCATCTGACACCACCCTCAACAGGTGCACAATTTTCTGTGATTTTGATTTTCCCATCAAGGGTTGGTTCTGCTTCTGAACCAATGTTGTAAGAGTTGCGATGTTCAGCAAGCTGACGGTTCATATTGCATGCACAGGAATTGGCTTTGGAATCAACCCCGCCATCCACATCAAGAATGACGATTGCCTTTACAATGCACTGATCAAGCTCCCCTATCTGGCCCCCTAGCCCGCTGTCAAGACCGCCACCATCATCACGTCTCACGTTCATGGAAATTCCGTTATAGGTGTGCCCTCATCCAGCCTGCCCATCTCAACACTCACACCCATTGCCTTGTTTTGAAACGACGAGTTGCAACTCTACAGTATCCTTCCAAAGGGGCTCAAAGCAGCTGTGACTCACTTGATCAATGGACGTTGCAGAACAGCAAGGCCTGCGCATAAGAAATGGTGAAATGGAGGATGGACAATTGGAGAGGGCAACACCAACTGGAGCAATCCCGTTTTGCCGTATGCAACCTAGTACAGCTATTTTGCCTGCCTCAGGCTGAAACACATCCAGGATGGTAGGGCTGAAGTCACTTTGCACCTTTGTAGTGCGCCACTTTTCTGCAAGCCAGGAGCAGCATATGAACTTTTAACCTTTCCAGATTTGTGTGAAGAGATCGCATTGTGCTGCAAAACATTCCAGTGCCGTGCAGTGACCAAAGTTGAGAAAGAATTGCAGTCACCTTGTCCCCTTGCAGGCCTCGTCTGCTTTTACTCTATAAATGAGAAAATTTAGCAGCCTTCAGATCCAGAGGGCTGGCGAACTTCACAATGGTACGGCTGTAGCCACTTTCCACTTGCAGGACCACTGTACAGGCTTCATATTTTTGTGGGTCCTTAGCATACTTGAATGACCTGACGTGTTATTTGGCCTGGCTGATAGTGCAGCCTTTGTGACTTGCAGGGTTGATGAGACTTACAGCAGCGATGAGAAGAGACCTGCAGATGAATGATGAATCTCCTACTTTGATGTTGATCATGCAGACTTGCTAAAGCAACTACAGAGCATGTGCTTTGTATGATTGTGATAAGCGAATTTGCTCTTAGTTTCAGGATGGTACTTTTGACTTGTTATATGTATGTTCGTGCATTGTAGGTAGGATGGGTTGTGATCTGTACAGTGTGTGCTTCGGATGCTCATGAGGTGTAGGAATACCTGTAACGTCTCACTGCTTCAAAATCCCAGGCCTCTGCTTACCAACAGTACCACCGTCTTGCCAAACAACCTCTGTAGGATGAATGCACACGCTGTAATCCTCAGTCTTTCTCTCTTTCAGTGATTATAGGTTGCAACGGGGGAAAAGTGGCGGAATTGCAATCTGGGACGTGAACAGATCCTCCCCCACTCTTGTAAATCTCTCTGCTGGTCCCTTCCTGCTTATTATTGAGATATCCAACTTCTCCTCTCTTGGCGAGCATTTATCTGGCTTCCTCACAAAAGAAATCAGTGCGATTTTGGCACGGGGGGGGGGGGGTAGAATCAAGGAGATCTTATGTTCAGGATTTATGAAGTGAGTGAATCGCACTCACGTTGGCTTTCCTCGCTTCTCTTCTGCTTGACATTCGGAAATCTAGAATGGGATGGGATCGCAAGCACAATTGTGAAAGCGCGCGCCTCAGATGGCGCATGCAAAGCAAGTGCACTCGAGCAGACTCGTAGGATCGGTCTGAATCGATCGGTACTGGTGTGAGGCTCGAATGTGATCTTGCTGGGCCTAGGCATCGCGAGTCCCACCATCGCATACTATAAGATGGGGTTCAAACGCCAGGAGGTCTTAATTCCAGGAAACCTGCTGCCAATTCCTGAGCTTGGACGATTCCATGTAATCCTATCCTCCAGCTTACTGTGAAAAGCTCAACTCCGGATATGTTTTGCCCTAGTTTGCTCAGGCTGTTATGCTTGCTAAAACCCACAGGCCTAGCGCAGGTCATTAACTAGGTGGATGTGCGATTGTTGTGATTTCTTGCAGCATGTCTGCAAGGGAAGGCCGATCACAGTGTCTGCAAGCTGCTTGGCCCTGTGGGGTTACATGGACAATCAACTGGTGTTGCTGCAGGGGGTAATCACTGGGATATCATGGAGTGATGAGCTTGGACAGGAGGTCGCAAATGTCAAGCTGAGTGATGAGAAGATCAAATTGGAGGTGCCCAGCGATGAAGTCCTCCAGTACGTGTTAGACCAGCCAGGTAAGCGCCAGTTAATGGCAGCAGTTGGCTAAGGGGGAAATGGGGGAGGAGGGGTGAATGAGATGCTATGCATCTATTTGGTTTGTATTCTACCCATACATTGCTCTTTCAAAGGTTGATGGCAAAGGAGGCAATATGATGCTGCATTCGAGAGACGAAAGCCCGTCTCTAAGCAATACGTGCCTACATCAAAACGCCAGAATTCAAACTGCCTAGGTTTGCAGCGAGGAAATAGGTTGCCTACATACAATTGAAGCAGCTGTGTCAGCTCTGCTCACCTAATTAAAACAATCAACCATGCAGTACATGCCCCGCGCAAGAGAGCTAGGGGTGAAGAAGCCAGCTTTGGATCTGTTCTACCATTTGGTTCCAAGGTATGCGATCAAAGCTGGACCACATCAGTGACATTAATTCACAGATGAAGTTGTTAGAAATACAGTCATCTGCAATTCAAATAAATCCGCTGAAGGTGCAATGGTTGTCTGGGTGTCCTGCTGGAGAGGATATGCGAGGGGTTGACAGAGCTGCTGGAATCAAGTTCAGACAAAAGCTGCTGTTGCAGTTTGCCAGCAGGCCTCCCCTGCCCAGGAAAGTCAGGCCGCCACCAGACCCAACGCGGAGCGGCGACTTGCTGCTGGAGAGGATTGCGGTCCTGTTTGCCGTGTGCTCAGAGAGGTACGCTGAACGATGGGACTAGCCCTTCCCCTCTCTCGCTTTCTTGAAATTGAATTTTTGCGACAGACAAGCATCAAGGGTCATCTGGTTTGAGCTTTAATGCGCAAATATGAGGCTACAGTGACTGCAAAGAAAAGTGTGAGCCCCTGGTCGGATGGGATGACTTGTCTTGTTACAGCTCTTCAAGTCGAGAAGCTGATCACTTGTGATGAAGTATGTCACAGCTGCATTGCCGGCGGTATCTTGTTCTTTACATGGAAAAGACTTGTTTTTCAAATGGAAAGGCAGATGTGGGACGAAGCAAGCATAAGTGTGAAGGCATGAAAGGTTGTGAAGACAGATGCGGTGTTGATGGAAGGCACTGGAATGCGCAGGTGGCCTGTGGGGACGCAATTGTGGCTGAAGCTGCGAGGAAGCTGCCCTTGGCCGGTGCTGATGTGGTCTGCACAGCTGTGCCGCAAAAGAGACATGGCTCAACTTCTCACACTGTACAGGCCGGGTCAGCCCCTTTCTTCTCTAGCTAGACAGGCCTGCAACACATCTTGCATCACCAACAGACACCAGTATCTTAGGCGTCAATGCTGCTTGAGAACTCCCACATGGACCAACAGTCAGCTTGTGTTTTCAAGGTGAATGCTCTACAGGGTAATTTGGGCTCAATTCAGCAGTGGTTCTTGCACTGACCATCCTCCAGGGCCGCCCTGCTCCCCTTGAATGTGCCATCAAAGCTACTCCTATTTCATAATAGGTACCAGAGCCATGAATATCAAACCATTCCCAGGGCTGAAGCATCTGCCTTTTAGAAGGCCCATATTAAATTGCTGACTCTGCCTTCGCCACGCTCAGAAACAGGTGGTGCGCACTGCAGGCCTGGTGCTGGTGAGGTTCTACGGGGAGCACTCCTCCATGTGGGTCAGGGAGGAGGAGCTGGTCCCCCTGGACATGGAGGACTACACCAAGCTGCACGACCTCAAAGCCTGGGGACGGCACCACCACAAGTGCGCCCACCATTCCACTGTCCTAGCATGGAGGGTCGAGGGGCGACGTGCGGGAGGAAGGGGGGGGGGGTGGTCAGCAGAAGCGGAGATAACGATTCCAGAAGTGGTATCTTCAAAATGGACTTTTCATGCTGCTGATCTCGAGTGTAGATAGTCACCCTTCGCTTTTGGGTGTGAGCAATGGAGAGCCGCTTGAAGAGAAGAAATTCCTCTGAAGCCCCTTCCTCTTCCTCATGGCTTGAAGAATCCAGCAAAGCTTTCGATTTCTTCTATGCAATCAACACAGGATGTGGCAAATTGGGGGTCACTCCGGAAGAGCGCCACCCATCTGCAACGTCCCAATCGATACCTCCTGCTGCATTCACAGCAGGCTAGCCTGATCCAGCTTCTGAAGGGCGCCATCCCACGTAAGAATCCAAGCCAATCATTAACTCAATGCCGTCACCCAAACCAAACAGTCATGCAGGTGGACGCAGTTTTGCTCCTCTGCCGCAACAGCACAGACACCGCATACTTCCAGCGCCTCCGCCCCTACCCTCGAGTCATGCTGCGCCGGGTCTACACCCGCTTCAAAGGTGCCCCTATTCCCTCAACATACCTTCAGCGCCCTAGATGAATAGCATGCCATCTCCACACTCTTCAAGCTTACGAGAGGAGGTGCTCAAATTTATCTGGCATGTCCTACGTTCTCAATCGTATGTTATCCAATGGCAACCCCATGCATGTCAGTGATCCCTCTGAGCAAGTGCACATCTAAAATCTGATATCTCCCATGTCCTCTGCAGATTACAATAAGACACCGATCGGGTTCGGAATCTGCATGTTTGCTATCGCCAAATCCTCCTGCAGGTTTGCTACACTCTTCAGCCATTGCTTCATTCATTGATGGCACATTTATTGCTCCATGTCTTCATTCTCATCAGGTCACATCTTGTCATACATGATGATGCCTATCCATTTGCAGGGAGCTGTATGCCCGCTTCTATGAGGCCTTCTACGAGTATGGGGAGACCAACATTTGCATCGACAGCATGATGATGCGCTCAGATGCTTTCCAAGACCTACTGGAGCGGCTGCGCTTGCATGCCGACGAGCATTTCAGGGACCACTGGTTGGCCCCTCCCCCCTCCCCAATCCCCCAACCCACCCCACCCACTTCTCCCCTTCCTGTAATGATCTGCTGAAGTCGTGCTGTGTGAAGTTGCATCCATTAAGATCTCGCTCAATTTCGGAGGGAGTCAAAGGGTAGAGCAGCCTGAACAAGCAATTTGCTTGCCTAGTTTTCTGTTGACTCTGTCAAATGATGCAACCCTTTCAGGAGGATGACGGGTGAGAGGGAAACAACGAATAAAAACCGTTGCAAACTTCTGGCATAGACCTGCCCTCCAAGGCAGGGAAGAGGACTCGGACAGAGGGAGTATTGTAAAGGAGAGCGATTCTAATCGAGTTGGAATCAAGCCTATTGAAACGTGCTGAGAATGCGTGCATGCAGGATCCAGTGCAACATCTGCCGGAAATGGCGCAT
The DNA here is from genome assembly GCA_004335615.1 of Chloroidium sp. JM. NCBI lineage: Eukaryota > Viridiplantae > Chlorophyta > Trebouxiophyceae > Watanabeales > Watanabeaceae > Chloroidium > Chloroidium sp. JM. The sequence goes on from QAXI01000434.1 coordinate 1,217,720, forward strand.
TCTGACATACATGGACCTCATGGCTGCCAAGAATATGGAGTGGACCTGCAGGCAGCTCAGGTCGCTTCCCCTTCCACCCACCTGTCCATCCGCCTGTCTACCTCCTGCCACAGTGCAGCACTGATTTGGGGCACAACCGCAAAAAATTCTCCTTGCCCCTTCTCCACATGGCTGGGTCACTGCCGTACTTTACAGCTGCTTTTGGGACGTTTAGAGAATCCGTCCCCACGGTGATGTGGATGCTTGAAGAATTCTCTCTCCTGATACTGTATGCTTCCTCTTGCAGGCCACCACACACCAGCTGCCGCACTCCGCCGACCAAGTGGGAGGCCATTGGGGGGAGGTATGCCGTGCTGGGAGCCGATGGCGAGATCCCCCTGCAGAGCTCGGCGAACCTCAGACCGAGGTGTGCTGCCCCGCTCAACCTCTCCCTCAAACACCACAAAGCAACCAGATTCTACTCAGCTGTTTCCAGCTTCACAGCCTTTTTCCGGTGCGCCAGGCGGGATGTTGAGGGCTCAGATTGCTGCAACTGCCCCATCTGCCACGGACTCACACTTCCACCTCCATTGCTCGGAGTGAGTATCTCTCAGAGTCCCGCGATATTGTGCACGGAATGTCACGTTGCAACAAACAAGCCATGCCAGCACATTTGGCCAGATCAATGGACGATCCAGGATGGCAATTTCACAGCTTTGTCAACTGTGGCAGGCAACCTTTGCTCGATTCAGACCCCTGAACGAAAGGGGTGACATCCTTCAAAGGCACATAGGTGGGCGAGCTGGGTCACGGTCTTAAATCATTTGCAGGAAAGAACTTGCAGCACAGGGTCGAATGGCTGATGGAAATTATCAAGCTGCATTGCATGCTCTCTTCTTTACGAAATTCACATGTGATGATCACCTGGTTCACATCTGTGGCGCCATCGCCTCTCCAAAGTCCATTTGAAAATTTTAGGATAACACGCTGCAAAACAATGACAGGATCAAACTGCCCACCGCTCCCACCTTGACCCTCACGGCGTCGGATCTGGAGGTGCCCCCCGCGGATGAGTCACAGGTGGATTTGGGGTCAGGGGTCATGGCTGCCCCACCCCTCGAGGCGGCCCCTGCACCCCTGGTGGCTTTTCCGGACATGGGGATTGGGCCGCGGGTATTGGAACCCCTCTCAGGGCTACCCCCTCTCGAGGTGCCCGTCCCGCCTCCGGAGGTCATGGAGCGATTCATCAAGCTGCCGCCACGACCCTTGAACAAGAAGGGGGCACCCGGCCCTGGTCAGGCAAACCTGGTGAGTCCCTTTCTCCCCTTTTGGTCTCAAGTGTTTGATGATGCAAAATTCCTTTCAACTCCTCCCCTCAACCCCTTTGTGCACCTGGCCCTAGGATGTGCGAGAATCAAACGACCTGTTGTCTCAGGTCAGAGGGCTTCAATGCTGTTCGTAGAGCCCTTGTACATTGAAGGGAGGAATTGGGAAAATTGTATCACAGGTGGTTTGCTTGCCAATGTGCAGCATCAAAATGGCAGAAGTCCGGTAAAGTCTTGGTCCTTGCAGTTTTTATGAGCCCTCCTGTACGGCCTGCGGTTGCAGGGTCTGAGTGCAATCGAGCTGGCACGGCACTCTCGAGTGGCGGGCAATCGCGCCTACCTGGCGTCCCTGCAGGCAAGTCCTGCCAGGCAAACGGGAGGGGTGTTGGTTGTTGGTCAGGACCTGCAGATGACTGATTGTTGCTTCAATGCGTTGCAGTACAAAGTAGGGTGAGGACTCACAGGAATTATTTCTATACGCATGCCAGTCGATTGCTTTATCAGGCCCCTCCCTCCCCCTGCGCTGAAATCTGACTGTCCTGCAGGTGGGAGCCAGCGCGATGACGAGCGGCGTGCTGCAGCCGCTTGGGGGCGACCACTCCCTGGTGCTGGCTGCTGCACAGCTGCTGGCACAGAAGGCATCTCTGGTAGAGGCCAGGGCACAGGTGCGTGCCTTTTTCCCCTTCTCGAAAAAGGGGAAGGGGAAAAATCAGGAAAGAGCAGAAAAATTACAAAGAATATATAGACAAACATTCCGTGGTGCTAGCACAGAAGGCGTCCCTGGTGGAGGCCAGGGCGCAGGTGCTTACACAATGCTGTTGATGTGCTTCAATGCCCCTCCCTGTTTGTGCATGCGTCTTCGTGGCTCGCCTCTGTATTGCATTAGCCAAAAGTGGAATATGTATTTTGCACAATACCTTGTGGCTGTCACAGGAATTGAACCTACATCAGTGTGCTGCACATTTTGTACGCTTTGTGTCTTAATCGTGAACATGGCCTCCTGCCTCGGCTGTGCAACTGTGCTGTCTAGGTAGTAGCACCATCTCGGCGCAATCCTGACTCAGCAAGCAAACATGCACCTCCATGATAGGCACAAATCCACAATAGGCAGCAGAACATGTATGGCACAGTCCTGGTGGCTCAGTCCAAGACGGTTCTCTCAAGACATGTCAAAGGGTATGGGTGAATAGGCCAGCAGACATAAATGCTGTGTAGGTGGAGGAGGCGACTTGGCTGTGGGCCAGGGCGTCGGTGGAGTGCCAGAAGGAGGATGTCAGGCTGAGAGCTGCACTGCTGTCCAATCAAGCCGACCTGCAGGCAAGTCAAAGACTGGAAGCATGTGGAACAAATATTTTATCATTGCCTGCTGACTGTCTCAATCATGGCACAGCCAGATTTCAATTCGGCTGGCAGCATTCCTCCCTGTGAGTCTGCTGCGATGAGGCATGGTTGGGTGTTGGCGTCTGCCAGCCTGCCCCCGGAGTCGATTCGGTGAAGCATTCTGGAAAACTCCGGTGCCGCAGTCCATTTGCAAGAAACAGCACCCCTTTAGCAGACAGATTTTCGAAAGCTCCTGAAATGATTAGGCCAACGACAAGCATTTTGCAGGCGGCAAGCGACTACCTCCGTGATGCAAAACAGGCGCTGGTCATTTTGGAGAATCCTATCCCCTTGGTTGATCAGGTCACTGCCGACCCATCCCCTCTGCCGGCACTGGAGGTCAGCGGAGGAGTCGGTCGCGCTATCGGAGATGCAAGCTCAGCGACGAAGGCTGTGGCAGTCCCCACCAATTTGGCAATCCCCACCCTTCAGGTCCAGGCCTCCAAGTGCCCACTCCCCGCAGAGATCTGCAGCGGTGTCTTGCAATTGTCAGAGGCAGACCAATGATAGTCATGGGGGATGACATCGATGCTGATAGGCGGGAAATTCTTACAAGGGAGCTGCGGAATGGGCTTGCCAGGTGGTGTTTTGGTAGGCTTTGCGCAGCCTTGCAGCGTACCAGGGGGTGTGATGTGTTGCAAATTATGACTGCACTGGGTCTTCCACAACTTTCTATTCCTTGGTCACAACCGCCCAGATTCTGTGGGCGATTGACAATATTGTCTGCCGAATTCTGATGTGCCTGCTGAAGATGCGACATCTCCGCTCCCTTTTGGAACAGCTTTTTTGTGTGCTGGGAGAGGGGATCTGGCAATGTCTGCAGCTACCGATTGGAAACACATCATCATTGCCCAATACCTTCAAAATTTATCTTGTGGACCCGCACCAACTGTATGTGTGTACCATATATATGTATTTTGTGCTGTACCACAAGCATAATTGCTTCAGCCAAGCGTGGATGCTTTACCTGAGAGCTACGTCTGCTTTGGCAGGGCAAATTTCCTCTATTTTGTGAGTAAAGGAACATGTAATTCACTCTACCGGTGTTGTCCTCTATGCCCTGTGCTTGTGAAGGAAGTGTAGCCGGAAATAAGCGAAATGTATGCAAATAGATGCTATGCATCTTGTCCCCCTCCCTCTGAAGGGATGCTTTGCTGTGGCAAAGGTTCCAGGTATTGAGATGCATGAGGATTGATTCATGAGTGTTACATGCCTCTGTCGCTCTGCATTTTCAGCTGGCTTGCTTGTGTACATGCCGAAGTTTTCCACAGCGCCTTGCTGTGAGATTGAAAATTGACTTGCACAACTGTGGGGCAAGTCCTGATTAGAGGCGTAGAGGTACGGTGTGTGCTGTAAATTTGTACAGCAGAGCGCCACACCAACAGAGAGGGTGTGTTTTCCTTTGTGACTGACTGAGAGGTGTGCGGCACTGTGAAGAACTTGTCCACAACAGTGATAATGCTCTATCTCTTTATTGTGAGGTCCTCCCGCTTTGCATGCAATCCTCTAACCATTTTTGTGAAGGCAAGGGAAACGCTTTCGGATGCTTCAATAGCACTTTACAACTGCTTGTCTCCTCAGCTTGCGTGTTTATTCAGCAGGTGTCAGACACAGGACACATGCAGCAGACACAACACCGTAACGTACAGAAACCGAATGTGACAGCATGGCTAACACTATGTTCTCATGCTAGGCTATCCAATGCTAGGCTACCCAATGTAGAACATCCGAACTGTCCTGGTCATCTGTCCCTTTCTAAGGGGCCAAAATGAATCTCAAATTTGGTTGACAATCCCTCTCAGCTAACGCTCCTCCAGCACCATCCGGGCCAGCTCGCCTCTTGACCCCTAAGCTAACGTCTTCTCAGTTGACATGCTTCCAGCTACTGAACGGCCGTTTAATCGACCTCCTCCATTCTCGATCCCTCATCCACCTCCTCCTCCACGGCTGGAAGGTCAATGTCCTCCTGTGCATCACAACAGATGTTTAGTCTCCCTCTTGTAGAGACACACAACAGTTTTTCAACTTTTTTTTGCATGCCATGCTTGCTTCCCGCCTCATTCCCTGTGGCCTCTAACTCCCTAGACACAGGGAAGCAATCACAGGGCCACCCTGACTGTGTCACCCCCCCCCCCCCTTTCCTTCACACGCAGGAACAAGCCTGTGTGATTGTTGCTTCAGGATAAGGGATGATAGAGGTGAGCCCCAAATGGTGTGAAGGGGTTGGGGGGGATGATTGGAGGAGGAAGAGGACTGATCACATTTCC
>QAXI01000434.1:1227864-1238048 GCA_004335615.1 Chloroidium sp. JM
GGAGGTGCTACCTCCTCAATCTCGCCCTCCTTGGTCTCCTTGTCCTCCTCCTCCTCCTCATCGTCGGACACCTCCTTCTCCGTCGTCTTCTCCGTCCAGAGGCTGATGGGGTAGTTGATGAACTCGGAGTGCCTCTTGATGAGGTCCTTGAGCCGCCTCTCCTCCAGGTACTCCAGCTGGTCCTCCTTCAGGTAGAGGGTCATCTTGGTGCCGCGGCCCAGGGGCTCGCCTGCAAAAATTTGGAAAGGTCAGCTTTGCAGTGGTGTGGGAGGTCAGAACCTGCGCAATGATGTGTTGCATGCATTCTTTGTAGCGAGAGAGCCCAGACGTTTCAGAATTCACTCCAAGCCAACGACTCCTGCAATCCCTACCGCATGCACAATTCTTGCATGCTGCAGCATTTCATGTTCTCCTCTATCCTGGACCTTGCTCCACTGTGTGGAACACCAAGCATTGAGATGTGCGGAGTTGCGCCCCACCCCCAACCCCTCACCCATCTTCACTGAGCGAGCAAATTGTCCCCAAAAAATCGGAGGATAGGCTGGTCACTAAAACCTCAACTATTATCTTTTGCAATGGCGAAGATGGGGACCCCCCCCCCCCCTCGTGCGGCCCCCCTTCAGACCCACAACCACAGACGGGAATTTTGAAATTTCAGCGCAAAGGAGAGGACGAGTGCGTGTCTGACTCACCAGTCTCGTCCCTGGCGATGGTGAAGGAGCCGCCGGCCTGGGACTCCCAGATGTACTGCTCATCGTCGTTGTGCTTGGTCACCACCGTGACCTTCTCTGCCACCAGGTAGGCCGAGTAGAAGCCCACGCCGAACTGGCCAATCATGGCAATATCGGCGCCTGCCTGGAAGGCCTCCATGAATGCCTGCACAAGCATCGTCCGCCTTTACACAACAGAATACAAGCTATTTGTTGGAAGCTCTGAAGCCGAGAAATCTTGTGAGGTTTTGGATGTTATCCAGACTCCAGACTTCCAAGAGGGGGTTCTTAGTCAAAGTGGAGCGCCAAGAGAATTTTTAAGTGTACTGTACTGCACAAATCCATGCAATCATTTGGCAAGTTTGAAAGTGGACCCTCATTTGAAGGCCCATCTATGCAGACGTTTGACTCGTCGGCACTCAACAGTACTGGAGATATCAATGCTGCGAAATTGTGGATTCACGTTTAAATGTTGTGGATTGGTAAGGAATAGCGGATTACAGCTGTTCTCTGTGCCCTGCCCTTATTTGCAGAAGACGGTGGAGAGAAAGTGTTACCTTGGTTCCAGAACGAGCAATCGTACCCAGGTTGTTCACAAGGTCAGCCTTGGTCATTCCTGCATGCCAGATAGCATCTCAGCAAGGAATCCTATTCTGAAATCTTTGAGCTTCCATGGCATCCCCAGATCCTTGCATTGCTCCCCCTGATAGCTCACCACCGCTGGAAATTGAGCTTCCGTCTCTCTGAAACTCCACAACATTGAGAGGAAGGTTCTAAAGTCCCTGTCCTGAGCATCGCTGACAGTGGAACATATGTGTCACTGAGATAATCCACGAGGCGAGCAAGGCCATTCTGTGTACAGCTCAACGATGTGCTAGCTTTTACAGTGGCAGCATGAATGCAGCCTCTGGAGAACGGCTTACCGATCCCCGAGTCAATTATGGTGAGGGTGTTGTTGGTCTTGTCGGGAATGATGTGAATGTACAGCTCGGGATTGGCTTCCAAGAGGTTCTTGTCGGTGTTCTTGAGGTTCTCGAACTTGATCTTGTCGAGAGCATCACTAGAGTTGGAGATCAGCTCCCTCAGGAAGATTTCCTGTATGCGCAACAATCTTTTCGACATCCAATCTGAGAATTGATGACCTGACACTGCTGAATCTATAGATCATTTCCTTGGCTCTCTGATGCATTTCGCTGATGGTTGTTCACAGTCGGCGTTGAGTGAATGAACACTCACCTTGTTGGAGTAGAATGTGTTGATTATCAGCGACAGAAGCTGATTGATCTCGGCCTGCAACATGGAATGGCATTTTTCAGCAAGACACAACAAGGTTCACCTGCCAGATAAACTCTTGATGCAAGCCGATTGGGAAGATATCTAAGATTTGCGGCAGAACATCGTGTCTGCTCTTGTTCAGAATAAGCATGCAGCCGTAGATGACATTATGGGCGAACAAGGTTACTGGACGCAAACTTTGTGCCTGTGATGGCGACCGTTTTCCAGATGGTGTGGAAAACAAAAGTGAAAGGGAGATGAACCGCTTACCTGGAAGGCAAACGTCTCCGGTTCTGGAGCCATATTTCTCTGTGTTGACTTCAAGCAGACGCCTTACTCGATTGAGATCACAAGCAACCTTGGTAGGAGTATCTCTTCAAAAAGTCTTTACACTATTCGTGCGGTTAGCTCACGTTTCTTTCTCAGGAGATGTGCGTTTTCAATTGACAATTGTCTCCAAGCGTTGCAAATTTCAAGGCGCGTCTGATTCTAGAATGTGCCAGTGCCTTCTAACGCCGCTACGTTACTATGAGGCGCCTTTGCCTCCCGGTTTAGATAATCCAAAGCCATCCTTTCAGTCTCCTAGCGACTATCTACGGCACCCTTATTGCTGTTCAGGTCCTAAAACAGAGTTTGTCAAATAATGTGCAGCCCTGAGTTCCAGAACAAATAGAGAAAAGTGGTCTGTACTCGAGAACAACAAACAATCAACATCAACAATCAACAAGCAGCTGGAAAATATATGCAAGCAATACAATCATTTGATAGAGGACCGTGGTGGTAATTGCATCTCACAGAGAGCATCCCTCACCAATCACATGGCTGGTGCAGTGCTGAACAACCCACATTGACATGTTAGGAGTGCATACTAAGATTTCCCTGGCTTTCAATGCCACCACCCCTTAAAGAATGGTACCGGGGGCTTGAGTCTCCTTCTTGGGGGACACTTCCAGCGACTCAGCATCGCTGTCCACCGAACCTTGCTCATCAAGACTGATTCGGTGTGACGCCAGCCTGGTACAGCACAACGTTTTTGCTTCTGTCACATTTTATCGGACGGCTTCTTCATGTGTGCAATTCTGGATATGTCAAAAAGAAGCTTGCCAATCAATGCAGTACAAAAGGCTGCAGTGAAAATAAAGCACATGAAATGGGTCACAGTTCACACTGGTGAGTCACCAGTAACAGCATGATATGAAGCAGGAAGAAGAATCCAGCAACATTATTACTTCCTTCATTCCAGAGAAACCACCCTTGTTTATGTGAGTGACCCTGGCCATGCCAAGCAAGACTGTGAGCTTTCGTTGCCTTTTGCCCTCCCTGTTCTTTCGAGGCCACAGGTAGAGGCTCACCCCAAGCTGATGGGAGCTGTGGACCGCCCTGCAGGCTTCAGAATGGTCTCCAGCGGAACATCCTCATTGATCTTTTTAATGACATTCTCCACATCCTCTAGAAGGCGCTTGACCGCCCTCTCGCAGATGCCTTTCAAGATCCCGCTGATCACTGGCATGTTCTTCATGAACTGTGGGACCCCTGCACAGGATACAGAATCCGTGAGCCAGCCAAGCACTTGGTGCAATTCTGCTTCTTGTCGCTCAACAACTTGGCTCTTTCTGCCAGGGCGAAACCCTTCCTTCTGAACCTCCAAATGCCATCCAGTCAATTCATGTGGGTCCAAGCTCTCATGTACTTCCATCTTGATGTGCTCAAGTGGGTAGTTTTGTTGCTGTTGAGGAGAATGAAGAAGTCGAAAGAGGAAGGCCCCCAACTTCTCTATGTCAGACTTCCACAACAGGAAATAAAGGCCGCGCGTAAACAGTAACTTTTCCTTCAACTCGTTTTCATGACTTCTTGCAATGACCTTTGCAGTACATTTGCTGGAACTTAGAATGCGTAGGTGTTGAGGAGTTTCACCTTTAGGAAGGACATCCTGTTCCAAAACAGCCTTGGTTTTGGTGCCGGTTTCTGAGTAGACAGGTGTCAGCTGCCAGGTGCCCTGGAACTTATTGAGTATGTCCTGCAGATCAGATACAGGATCAATGAAGCTGAGACTATAGGGTGAATTGCAAGTATTCCTCCCGATATCCCATCTGCCCAATACATGGCCCTTCACAAGTTGCTGTCTGACGCACAACGATGTTACCCGACTAAATGCTGATTCTGGATCTGTTGAGATGACCTCACTGAACCTTCTTGGGGCATCATTCTTGACAAGGAGTGCTTCCTGCTGTCATTTCTTAAGAAGCAGGAATAAGAATTTCTGCTAGTGAGCCTGTAACAGACCTACTAGTTGCAGCACAAAATATACTCAGCAGAACTTTGCCTGCAGATCTCCGGGAACTTCCTCTTGTGCATGGCTGCGAGGGCTGAGTAAGTTCAAAAGGCATACAGATCTGATGAGAGTGAAGCTGGTCTTGAGGCAGGCAGGGTCTCTGCTGTCCTCTGCGACAGTCAGAAAGGTGCTGAACTGGTGCAGCTTCCACATCATCTTTATCTCACCCTTCTGCTCCACCTGCAAAGAACATGCCTGAGGTTCCTTCTCCACACCATCATCGCTATTTTACCCCGCTGCTCTGCCTGCCCATGGTTCTGCCCAAATTTCTCCAACAAGTCATCTTTATCTCGCCCTTCTGCTCAACCTGCAGAGGACTCTGCCTCAGATCTCTTCGCACAGCTTGTCAATCTCAGACGGTTTCGTGCAGGGGTGTGAAGCGCTCTGCAACTGCTAATGTGCGATCACTCAATTGATTTATTATCGGTAGGCAAGAGAGATGCGCATGTCCATTGATGGTAGTTGTGCCTGAACACGACCCAGAGGAAATAAGATGAGGTTGCAGAGACACCAGGCTGTGGGGGGAGGTCTGTATGGGCCTCACCTCTACCTCCCGATAGCCCTCTCTCTCTTGAAGCACTTTACGGTATCCTGTAGCCTTGATGTCCCGGAACACAGCATCATTGCCTGCATTTGAGCTTGATGTTTCCAGGCTATAACGACGCAGAAGAGAAGCAAATGCTTCCAGCCCCATGCTTCGGGTTGCCAGTCATTTTCCAGGAGCTCAAATCAGGCTGCCTGAATCCGCCGGAACGTGTAATGCAAGCAATAGCTTGACCTGGCAATTTAATAATGTGTCCCGTGGAGTGTAGTGCAGGACATACAAGTGCGCAATGTAGATGGTAAATGATACTGACAAGACGACGAGGAAAGAGCCAAGTGAGAGGCTTGGCACAGGTAGCATGCTCACCTGAGTTGGTCAGAATTGCAAAAAATACGGCAGGTGAGCACTGGAAGACGGTCTCGCAGAGGATGTGGCACAGGTACCCCTTTGCATTTGACACCTGGATGTTGGCCCCCTCCACCTTGTATGGCCTGCCTGCCCTGCAGCAAATGCCTGAAAGGTTCCTGCTCCATTCAGCTGTAGCAGAGAAATTACCAGTCTTATAGAAGGTGCAGCAGCAGATGATGATGCTTGTTCAAGGGGTGTCTTACGTGCTTGCTCGCTCCATAACAGACGTTCTGTCCCCAGCAATCGCCCCAGAAATCGCTTATTTAGTTCCAAAAGCTTGCTTTCGATCTTATTTCATGAATGTGCGTCAAAACAAAGTTCCTTATATTGAGTTTCTTCTTTCCGGCATGCCGACTTGTTCAAAACTTCCAAGCTCCGCACTTTGTTTCGCAGTCCAACTTCGCAATGCAGCGATCCGTATCAGCAATATTTGTCTCAAATCGGTTAGTTTGACCGACTAGGCCGGTATGACGAATAGAATGAACAAGTCTTCCAAACTGCCATTCGTGCAGCTGATCATACAACACCTGCGAGAAATAATTCTGTTGCACCAGAATAGATCAATGCCCTGAAAATAAAATAACAAGAAAAGGATGGCACTGTAGAGGTAGATGGCTGAGGCCAGAGCAGCCTACCGCTCTCTTTTCAGGTCCCTCAGCAAGCATGTAACCTCGGAGAGCAGCAGCAAGTGGCATGCATTTGTCAGGAAAGAATTTGATAGACTGGCCAAGCTTGGCGATCCCAAAGCAAAGCAGCAGGCCCTGCAAGCCGCCAAAGACTACGCAGACCTCATAAGTAGCATAGACAGCCATAAGGTACCCCCACATCACTTGCACATTCATGTAGTTGCGGTTGCTTTTCTTGTCATCTAGCTGTAGCTGTTTTTAATGACAGGAATGTGCCTCTAGATAAGGATTTCTGGCATGGCACACCCTGTTCCTTTCTACCACGTCTGCCCCCAGCTGAATTTCCTACAGTATCTGCAATTGATTGTTGCAGGAATTGCTATTATCGTACAACATTGGATTGGACAGAGAGAGGAGGCAAATGGAAGGCGTGAATCGCACGGCCGCCATGGTAGGACTCCAGGTGCCCAAGCAGCCTTGGCACTAGCAATACTATGGAGAATCAGAAGGAGGGTCCATGGGCAATGACCCAGCTGACCCATGGGAAGTAATTCAGAAGGGTAGAGGCTCCGGAGGGAGTTATTGAATCATACCCTTCAGAGAGTGGACGCAAGGCTGACAAGCAGACACACCATGGCTGCTTGTGCATTTGATAACATCTAGAGTGCATGCTGCTCTGCAATATCTTGGATGTTTTTCAGGTACCTATGTCTCCCGCATGACTGACATGGACTGATCATATACTGTATGATGACCCATGATGAACCTTGAGGAAACAAGAGGAGTGACAAGGCAGGTGTTTTGTACTGGAATTGCTTCGGTGTTTGACTTCTGCCTTTGCTTCAGCGTTTGTCTCCTGCCTTTTCATGGCACAGTATATTTCACACAATGATTGAGCAAATTGTGAAGAGCAGTTCTCGCAACCAAGTCAGTAAGCACAAATGGTACTGCCTCATTAACTTCCAATTCCTTCTGCTCTCAACTCTCAACACAACCACCTATGTAGTGCGGCAAAGGACTGCTAAAAACTCGAAATAGCTTTTTCGTATCTTCAAGAGCAGACAAGTCCTCTGATGGTTTTTAAGGATCACCCAGTGGTGGCAGCAAGGGAAGCAACTGGAGCAGTGGATAGTGCTGACAGGGAAGGCTGGGTGCTGTAGCTGCTGGCGTAGGGGCCTTCAGCACTTCCAGGAACAAGTGCCTGAAATTGCCAGCATTTAAGAACTTGTGCATTCATCTTTTGGAGAAAAGCTTCACCATCTTCTGATGCCCCTGACAATTCAGATGCCTGAGGAAGATGACCTTGCACATGAACAGGCTGGCAGGATGGGACTTCGCAGTGGCATGCATTAATCAGGTAGCTTCTCAGATGGGGGCAGCTTCTCGGCAGGGCTGTACCTGCTTGAAAGCTCCATCCAACCACCTGCAGAAACAAGGGTGTGTCAAATCTCCGGCAACAAGGTAATAAAATTCCTGTCCTATTGGACGCATTCACTGCTTACGTGTGCTGGTCTTTGAGAGTGTCGACTGGTCAAAGGCATGCTGAAAGAACGTAGAGGACAGCGGGCTTACGCAAGACGCGCCAAGGTCCAGTCTGTGAGGATTTGCAGCTCAGAGGTGAACTGGGCAGCCTTAGACTGGTAGTACTGTGGCTGGTACAGCAGGTTCTCCCACCTGCGTGTCCCCTGATCAATCTTGTCTTCCTTTCTCTGCCCATCACTCTATGACAAACTCAACGATGCTCACAAGCAGCACTGCTCTTGTGTCGTCTTCGAGAGGCAAGAGCTTCCACGAGACATATGGTGAGCAATGAATGGAGGCCTTGACGCTCAGAAGAGGCAAGGTGAGGTCATACTGCAAGGGGCCCGATACTGTTTTTATCTGCAGGACTGTTGCAGCGTCCATGCCAGGCAAATGTGGATCTGCATCCAGGTGGGTTGGAAGGATGTGTCACCTGGTGAGGGTGCGCTCGGCGGCATCTCCCAGCAGACCCTGCAATGCGCCAATCTTGCCAGAGATGGTGGTGTTGGACCAGGGCCCGGCCCGCAAAGCTGCATATCTGTCTGCGCACGCCTTCACCCACTCAGGATCCTGCAGCAAAGAGGCATCTCAGCAATCATCACAGGTACCGCAGGGCCTTAGAGTGTTATTAAAGGTGCATGCGTAGGATTGTGAGGTCCCTGGAGTGGAGGAAGGGCAGGGGGAAAAACACCTTCCAGAGCTGTTGGAACCAGGTGGATATGCCGTTACCCCCCATTGCGGGGGCGTAACCATCCAGGATGGGACAGTAATTGTTCAGGCAGACTGTGAACAGCCAGCCACTGGAGGAGATGCCGTTGCCGCCGCTAGCAGGGTTGGGGGGCGTGTCACCGTCCGTCTCATACCCCTGCAACGGCAGTATGCACTCTGGGAGCTGAGCAGCGTAGGTGCTCCCCACTCAAAATTTGGAGCCTGAGAATGGAATAGGCGGCGGCAAAAGAGAGAAGGGGGAAGGGGTATAAACATGAAGACGCACACAGGCACCAACATTTTGCAGCGCAACGTGGCGTGCTTTCAGATTTAAAACTCTCATAAACGGCAGCCATACAGCTGTCTCAGATTGAGTGTCCATGCAGGCCGTGACTGAGCTGGTATGGGGTGCAGGCTATATAACAATGCAGGCTCAGGTACCCAAGAAGGTGGGCTCTTAGGGGGGGAAAGGGAATGTACGAGGGCCGAACCTTAACAGGGTACCCGCAGCACGTGCCAAATCCTTGCACCTGCAGACATGGCTTTGTATACACATACAATGCTCGTGATCAAGGAGTCCTGCTTTCCCAAAGCTCTCACCAGTGCAACGTTCAAAAACTTCACCTTCATTTCTGCAAGTCAGAGATTGCCAATGAAGGAAATGGTGTGAGTGTCCCAAGCAAAATTCAAGGGAGAGGAGGTCGGGGCGCCTACATTGCCCCACACTGGACCCATCACCAGCTTCTTCCCAGCATCCTGCACTTGGACTCAGAGATCAAGACTGCAGAAAAGTATGCTGGTAGGGAGAACTCTGAACTCCCGAACCGCCCATCCCTGAAAGGCATTAGGGCTTTATTGCATGGAGTGTTTGTGACTTAGGCAGGACTCTGCTAAGTGTAACGTGTCTCCCTTGATCACATGCTGCCGCCCCTTCAATTCAGCCTTACCTTGTCTCCCTTTTGTAAGCAAGAGCTCTAGAGGCAGGCCGGTCATTTTGACTGCAAAGCGGCCATCTGATGTAACGGAAAGTGCACAAGAAGTAGGAACTTGCGTCCAGGTTTCAAACAACTGCAGAGGAAACAAGGTACCTTCTGCACAAAGGCCGAGCTGTGATAAGAATGTTTGACGTTGCGGATGAGCTCGATGGCGAGGAACCAGTCCACCCAAGCAGACTCGTCAACAAAATTCCTCCAACCAACAGCTGGATCGGTGGAGGAGGGGCCGTACAAGGCCTCCTCAAAGTCGTTCACATACCTGGGCACCGTGGAGTGTCAGAGCAAAGAGTACGTGAGCATTTTGTGCATAGTCTGGGATAGGCAGGAATAGGGGCGCATACGTTCAGTCCACCACTGCTGATCACCGGGAATGGAGCCATCAAGCTACTTCTCCAGCATGAAGTGTGTCCGTGGAGGAGGCTTGCGCTCAATGAAGCTCCGTTTTCCCTATCTAGGGCTCCCTCTTATGCTCCAGCGTCGGCTACGGGATCAGTTCTGACATGATCTGTGCTTCTGTCGCACTCTTTCAGTAACTCTGAGGATGTGAAGTGGGGACAGCCTCAGGGACCCTCAAACCACACTCACCCCTGGAGCCCCTTTGAATTACGGTCTGAAGGAGAAATTGGCAGTGGAGGAGCAGGGGGGAGGGGTTCTTACTTTTGGAAGTATTCGATCTGGGCTGCAGTGATGTTCTCCACCTTGGGGTACTTGACGTTCCACTGCTGCTTGGTGACGCTGCCGTTGATGGTGGGCAGGGGAGGATCCTCGTTCTGGCCATGCCTGAACTCGGCCAGGTAGCCACCACTTATGTCCGCAGGGTTGTTGTTGTCTGCTATGTTCACCCGGTTTGTCTCCTGCAGCACGACGGCTTGCTTGCTCTGTTGCTCAAGGAGACAGCATTGCAAGACATCCAACAGCACGTGCAATTCCACATGGTCGTCACACCCACACCTCTGTCTGTACATCTGTTCCACCGCAAAGCTTTGGGCAGAAAGGAAGGGACTAATGTCTTTCTGGAAGTGTGGTTTGTGGGACTGGGGAGGGGGATTAGTTTGGGGGTGGGGT
>QAXI01000434.1:1286096-1308337 GCA_004335615.1 Chloroidium sp. JM
CCTTTGCCTCTCGTTTACCACCCTCCCTCCCCCCGGACACACACTTCAAAACAATCTAGCCACACAGCTTGTCCTGCTCTCAGCCGTGTTATACCATGCGGCCAGACCTCGGCTCGACAAACCAGATGAGATGGCCTCTTTTTACTGTCTCCCTCGAATGACCAGGCAAGAGGGCAATTAGGTAGTCAGAAATGAAAACCCCCAATATGCACACAGTGCCAAGACTTGTGTATCACGAATTGCATGGGGACACCTGCATGGACAACAGCTGTCCCTCAATGCCATCCTATGTCGCACACCCTCCAGCATTTGAGAGGTGTCTTTAAGGACCACTCTGTCTACCAATGCTTGGCAGTCACCAGACGTGCACTCAGGGTCGCAGGTTGCAAGCTTCCCCAGCACGATTCAGCCTCATTGATGCGTGCCTGCCCAGCCAGTATTGACTTGGAGCTCATCTACCAGCTTGAAGTGGATTCGTGCCTTGCAGGTTTGTGCAGCCTGCCACAGTGTGGAGCAGCTCCACTACAGGAACCTGGTGGGAGTGGCGTACACAGAGGAAGAGGTCAAGGAGATGGCTGCAGAGGTGGGGCTTCCCAGACTCACCGCCTCTCAGCAAGGTTGAGATGGCACCTGGGAACAGAGCATCCAGCCGGGCACCTTCCCAACTTACCCCTTTTGAAAGCCTACCCTCCTCCAATCGGCATCCACCACACCACAAGCAGCTTTCTGAGTTCGTGAGCTGGGCAATGGGGGGGTTTTGGTGGCACTGCGAGATGACAACTGTGTGGTGATGATGGAATCGGAATTCAGGACTTCCATTCATGACCTGAAGAGGGGAGCATGCGAATCCTCTGTTCACAAACTTGACCGTAATGCCGCCATGTCTCGAAACGAATGCATCATGCATGGCTGCAGACTGAGGTGGAGGATGGTCCCAACGATGAGGGTGAGAACTTCACGCGCCCGGGCCGCCTGAGCGACCCCCTCCCCCGCCCCTACGCCAACGAGGAGGGCGCCCGGTATGCCAACGGGGGTGCCTACCCCCCCGACCTCAGCCTCATCACCAAGGCCCGCCACGACGGCCAGAACTACGTGTTCTCCCTGCTGCTGGGGTACAGGGACCCACCTGCCGGCGTGAATGTGAGAAAATCCTCCTACCCCCAACTTGCCTCTGTTGAGCGGGTGCGCGCACAGTTCAAGTGGTCATCCTCTGCTCTTGCTTTTGCTGTATTAGGAGGAAAGCAGCATCATTGTCAAGGCCAGGGCAGATATCGATTGGGTATCACAGTATTGTAGTGAGGCACATTCTAAGGTTCTTTGACATTTTGAACCCAATTTGCGGTTAGGGCTGGACAGGAAACGTGCGTGGGAGCTTCCTGGATGAGGCTTGCCAAGAGGCTCGATCTCTTTGAACTTTGGCAATGAATGGCGGGGGAGTTTCAGACTCTCGTGTCTCAAAGCCCTCAGAAACGGGCACGAGAGGTCAGTCTCTTGGGGGGAGAGGTATTCCAGCTGCGTATGGTAACGGAGGCTCCTTGCAGGTGAGGGAGGGGCTGCACTACAACCCTTACTTCATCGGAGGTGCCATCGCCATGCCCAAGATGCTGGCAGACGAGGGGACAGAGTATGACGACGATACGCCTGCCACCGAGTCCCAGCAGGCCAAGGCACCCCCCCCCCCTCCTCCTTGTCCCCATTTTCGTATCTTCATCCACAGACTTAACATCCTCAGATCTCTTGCAGCAACAACACTTGTTCATTGATTGTCACAGATATCAGTGCATAGCACCTGCTCATCCTACAAGACCATCTACCTCCAGTGCCCTCCCGCCCCGCCACCCTTCGACAATTGCCAATTTTGCATGTGATCCCTGCCTCACTGATGTGCCTGTGCAGGATGTGACCACCTTCCTTGCCTGGGCAGCCGAGCCCGAGCACGACGAGCGGAAGCTGGCCGGCGCAAAATGGATGGTGGTGCTCAGCCTGGTGTACGTCATCGCCATCTACTACAAGCGCTGGAAGTGGGCCCCCATCAAGTCACGCCGTGTCATCGTGGATGCCTTCAACTGAGTTGACTTTCACTCGATGGGACTCCGGTGCCATGAACCGGTCTGGAGTGCTTGGCAGCAGACTGATTACGAATCAATGGTCAGCTGTTGTCAGAGTATGGTTGATTGATGCAACCAACCTGATCATGTGACAAGGCTGCTGTCTTGCTTCAGTACTGATGTGCGTTTCAAGATGACTTTTGCGCTTGGCTGTACGGTGTCTTGTGTTTTGCGCATTGGCGAGCACAGAAGATGTTGCTGTTAACATCTGTACAAGGTGTGACTCGCCCGGGAATGTAAGCTTCAAAGGTAGTTAGCTTCCCAAAGCATGCTGATCTCCAGGCATCGATCACGTTGTGTGCTTCCACACACACTCTTGATACATGAATAGCCCACAGACAATGCTCTGTAAGACTGTCTGAACAGCACTCAGCTGCACTCATACAGCGACAGTGAGGTTGCACTGTCCTAGGAATCTGGCCAGCTCTTCGACCAGGTGATGATGATGTCTACAACATGTATGGCAGGTCCACCTCTGCTTGAATCCTCTGGCTCATTGCGCTCAAGGGACTGGCATTGTATGCTCGTGGCATGCAGCACCCAACAGAAGTAAGCAATTGAGTCCAAATTTCGCTTGTATTGTGCCTTAAACCGCACCAGACAAAGAAAAATAAACGCACAATTGGTGCCAGCAACCATCAAAGCGTAATGTACATTATCCTCACCAATTTCCATCCACCCATCCAAACACTACTGACCTAGAACCAGGAAGACTTGGGTGGAGCCTCAGGAATTGTTTCCTCTTGCACAACAGGGGTGGGTTGCTCGTTTCGTCTCTGCCATTCCTTGGCAGCCTTCCCAGCCAACCGGTACCCAAAATGCTTGGCATCCAGGCGTTCCGTTCTTGCCACGCCGCTGCTTCTCAGCTGCTGCAACATCATTTTCATGTGGCGCTTGCTCCTGACCTTGGGGTTGTCCTGGGCAAGGTTCCAGAGGTCCTCCGAGTTTGTGGCTTGTGGCAGGCTGCCCAGCAGCTGTATCAGGTCGGATTTCACTCCAGTGCTGGGCGCTCCTGTGGTAAACTGGGTGTTCAGGCAATCCCTCGAGCTATGTGACATTCATAGCTGACAACAAGTGCCTAATTTCTGTACTTTGGCAGTACACAACACTCGACCCAGGCAAGAGGAGCTGACAGGCTTAGGCAATCAGAACCCACCTGCTTGTTGGACAGGTTCTTGACCCGGTGCTGCTCTACCTCCCCAAAATCCGGATGTTTCGGAGGCACTGCTCAGGCTAGAGGTGGAGAGCTGAGCTACGAGAGCAATTTTGAGCTGAGACGTTTGCCCATGCACTGGTTGCAAAAGACTTTGACGGAGCAAGCCGAGTATCGACCTCTGTCTTCGTGACATCGATTGGATTGCGATCACGATCTCTTTACAGCGATGAGGATTGTTTTTGACAGCATTCCTAATCGGCCCAGTGGGGTTCAGCAGGAGTATTCCATGAAATGCAAACAGAGAAAAAAGGAACAGCTCTGCGAGTGATATAGAAAGCGCACATAACGTTGCGATCATGACGAGTCCAGGTCGGCAAAGTACCTGAGTAGCACACCACCTGTACTGATGTTTGCACCTTGGTAAAGGCTATCGTTTGCTTTTGATCTCGAGGCTCGCATTATGATTATCAGCAGCAAGTTGGCTCGATTGAGAGCTGATTCGAAAGCAGTTACCCGATGTTGCTGATGTTTTCAGGAACGGCGCCCAAGCCTACTGGAAAGAAGAAGGGGACTACGCAGCACCTAACGGATTTCCTGAAGCCGGCAGTGACATCTTGGGCTGACGACGACCCGGAGGAGAACGCACGTATGCCTTACATTCCCCTGCTTTGATCCTCCCTACTGAAACTTCACCCTCAGAAGCAACTGTCAAATGAGCTCGCATTCCTCACCACTCCTCATGCCACATGTGTGGCACATGAGGCACTTCTTCCCTGACCTGTCTACACAGCACACAGGAGCAAGCTGCAGAGCAGAGGTTTGCTTTCTTGAAATTCAAGCCTTCACGGCTCCACCAACAAGCACATTTGTGCTGCGCACATCGTATCTGGGCAGTTGACAGCCAAAGTTCCCATGAGAGGGGATGAATGTGGAACTAAATGCACCCGTTTGCAGCACCTCAACCCCTCCCCACGGCGCCTGGGTCTGGCCTCAGCAGCTATGGCAGCCAGGGGGGGTATTCCAGGGGGGGCTCTCAGCTCCCTCAGCTGGATCTGCCCTCCAACCCGCCCTACAAGGCGTACGTGACCAACCTCAATCATGGAATCTCGACCAATGAAGTCGGGATGTTCTTCCACGGGCAGTTCCCGGTGAGACCAATCTCCAGTCTTCCAGGACAGGATTGTGTATCTTGGTCATGGAATGCTTGCTTGATAGCTAGCAGGGGCTGACTGTGGAAAAGGAATGAAGCTTTGCTGCCTCACATTTGAAGCACGTGCTCTCAACCTATTCATCTTTCTAGGGACCGAACACCAATATAGTCGGGCAACTGAAGGCAGGCTGAAGCTTTTGACATCCTTGGAGCTGAATCCTGAGCTCGTGGGGATCGGGTTCCCAAAAGGGGGGGGCTGTTTTTTTTTTTTTTTTATCGGCTGGCAGTACTCGAGCCCTGTTGCTGAGACACAGCATGCAATAATTGCAAGCATGGTTATCATATCGGCATGACTGCAGGTTGTCGAAGTGCACCTGAACAGATTTGATGACTCTGGGAACGTGAAAGGAGCTTTTGTGGAGTTTGAGACCCAGGACGGCCTGAAAGGAGCCCTTGGATTGACTGGCCAGGTAAATTCCCCCTCTATCTCCCCACAATGGGATTGGGCGCAGAAGGTGCCGTATTCAAATTAGCCTCTTTCTGCAACTGCTGCGATCTCCCCACTGCTGTTTACCGCCGATTTTTGAAACTTGCCTTTCTCCATTCAACTTTCCATGCACCTTCCGACATGGATGTTCACAACATCCCGACACACGTACGTAAACCGTGTATTGACTTTCTGCCTCATGCATCAATCCCTGTAATACATTCATGATCAGAACCATACTTGCCTGCACGTGCAAATTCAAGAGCAGTCATGGAGGGCTGAGCTGGTGAAGAAGCATAACTTGGTGGACTGCAGCCTCCTTGGAATGCTTGGTTCCTGCAGTGACAGGAGTGTGCATCGCAGGCGCTGATGGGCCGACCAATCAAGGTGGATATTGCTTTACCTCGTCCGCCCAGGGGTGGTGGGTATGACGACAGGTGAATCCTCCTCTCCTCCCTTGGAAAGCCTGTCCTGCAGCATCCCATAGTATCTAGCTGAGAACGATAGTGGCCCTGACATTCTTGTCTATTTACCTTCACTCTGATGATGTCCAGGTCCCCGGATTTGCCTAAGACAAAAGAGAACATGGGAGAGGTGTGTTGTAACACAATGCCCTGCTTTAAACCTGCTTTCATGGTGCGCGTCAAGCTTGGAATGGCTGTGAAAGGGACGTCAACGAATATCTTGGCACTTTGGGAACGAACTTGTCCACTGTCATCGCTTGAGTGCATGCATGCCCAAAGTGTGTTGCCACCTTGCAGGGGCAACAGGGGATACGAGTCCCGGAGAGGGGGCTATGGCGACAGGGGTGGCTACAACGAGGGCTATCGGGACCAACAGGGTGGCTACGAGCAGAGGGGGGCCCCTGGGGGATATGGCCCGCCCCCTGGGGCATACGGAAGTGGGCAGGAGTATGCCGGGCCCAGGGGTGGAGGGTACACCAACAGGCGCATGGGTGGCGATTCGGGGTTCCAAGACCGCAGGAATGCCGCTCCAGGTACCTTCCCATCCCACCACAATGTACTGATTTTGTTGTTTTTGTGTTTTCTTCAAGTAGCAGTGCTAAACAGTCCCCCCCCCCCCCTTTCCCCCCCCCCCCCCCCCCCTTTTTCTCCTATCCCACCCCCATGTTTCTTTGAACATTGATAAACATGTCAGAACCATCAAAAAATGAGCACCACGTTGGAACGCTATGGATGTGTACAACATCATGTACACAGGCAAGTCTTCTGGGGACTGTACGTCATAGGAATGCATACAATGTTGATCGCTAGCCGAAGAAGCCAGCAAAAATCTGTTTGCAGGGTACAGTGGGGAGGAAACCACTGAAAGGTGGGGCCACAAATCGTACCAGGCAACGGAGGGTGGGCAGCGCCAACCCCCGCCCCCCCGACAGAGCCAACCTGCCCCCTCCGCGGGCCCTACAGAGCCCCCGCAAGATCGCAAGAGGCTTGTGCTGGCCCCCAGGTCCTCAAAACCCGTGGCAGAGGGGGAGCTCTCCACCGCCAGCTCTGCAGGCTCTGATGCCAAGAAGGTGTGTCCTACGGAGACATATGCAAAACACGATCTGGAACCCCGACCAAATTTGCCAACAAGCCTCCAAGAGGTTGTGTGCAATCTTTCCAGTCATGTGGTGTCTAGCACATCAAAGTGAGACCTAATCATGGGTAGAAACATCAAAATCAGGCACGCTTGGGCACAAAATGTGTAGCATTGAACATAATCCTACAGTGCTGGAATTAGCAGGGTTATAGAGGGCAAATCCCTGCAAGAGTTCAGATGCACCCTTGCGCGCTCAATCCCCCTGATATCACATTGCCACCCATCGGTTCTCGTTTCTGCAGGGACCCCACCTCTATCTGGAAAAGCGTTGATGCTGGGATGCCCATCTGTGCTTGCATGCATGCCTACTGATTTGTCCATTGGGGAGCTGAAAATCCAATTCAAGAACTTGTCCCGCCTGATTCCAGCTGATGGGCTCCCTCGCTGTTGCAGTCAAACCCCTTTGGAGCCGCCAAACCCATTGATGCTGAGGCTAGGCTGAGGGAAGTCGAGGAAAAGGCAGCCAAGGAAAAGGTATACACACTCCCGCCCCCTGTCTCGACATCCTCCTTTTTCTTAAGTTGCTGCATCTGGACCTGTGTCAGGATCCTCAAGCCAGACGCTGCATCAAACTTGGTATTAAAAATGGCTTGTTTTCACTGTCTCATCATCCTTATGTGGGACAGAGCATGCTGTGGGGGACCACATTGAGCAATTTCAAGGGACCTCTGCCGGTGTGAAGTTTGGCATGAGACCTGTCATGGTACAATGCAAGCAGAGACACCGCTCTCACTGAACCTCTCTTCAATTTTGGACAAACACCTTTTTCTGTCCGGGGAGAAGCAGGATCGCTTTCCGCTCTTGACTGTCTCTGCAATTGTTTTACAGGCAGAGATGGCTGCCGCGGCAAATGCAGCCGCCAAGGAAGCCGCAGCTGCCAAGGAAGCTGCTCGGAAGGCGCACGAGGCCCAGCAAGCTGAGCTTCGGCAGCAGCGCGAAGCCCAGGCGCATTCTCAGACCCCCCGGGCCCCCCCTCCCCAGGAGGGGCAGAGCCAATCCCAACCCCCCACCGGGACAGGGCAGCAACCCCTCCCCCTGCCGCCGGCAGGGGGGCCGAAACCCAAGTACCCTGGGACCCCCCCAGGGTTGCCGCCTCCCCCCTCAGGCTCCGGGAGGGGACAGGGGCGGGGGATGTCCCTGAACGCCGCCAACAGTCGCGTGAACGGGCCGCCTCCGAGTGGGCCTGCCCCGCCGGGAATGGACTCCGGCGGTTATGATGGGGACCAGGCGGGGCGCGGCCGAGGGGGTCGCCGCGGAAGGGTGAGCCCTGCCTGTTTTCCTGTACCGAAGAACATGAAGTGGCTTGTTGTGTGCCGCGATGGAAATGCAGGATGGGACCAGAAACGTCGGACGTAGGCTCGGAGGGAAGAGCGCTGAAGGGTTTGCTGAAGCCCCCCCCTCTTTTCTCTTGCAACAATTGACGTACTTCCAATCTACTCATGTGGTCTCATCTTGATTCCCTGCCTCTTGCCCATCGTCATGCCATAACACAGGCTCCATGTTTTGCGATGCGGTCTTTCATAGGTCTGCTTCTGTGAAAGATCTCAAGAAAATTCATGCCAAGATGTTTGGTGTGAACCTGCCGCAGAATGGAGAGGAAGAGATGTGCGAGGCACAAAGCTGGGAATCTTTGCTGTCAGACTCCACCATCTAAGATTCCTTGCGCAGGGACCTCCTGGAGGAAGGGGCAGGGAGGGGTATGGCGGCAGGGGAGAAGGCCGTGGGGACCACACCGGCAGGGGTCCACCCCCAGGGGTGGAGGGCAGGGGCAGGGGTAGGGGTCCGCCACCCCACCTGCGTCAGCAGCAAGCCCCTCCCACCGCCATCCTGATCCACAAGTCCGCCCCCGCTGGAAGCGAGCGGGATGGGAAGGATGCAGCAGGGTTCCAGGTAAGACATGGACAAGTTGGAAGAATGATAAGAACTGACTGATGGTTTTCGGTGGCAACTTGTCTTGTGGTAGGCATCATTTGCTCTGTGACAGCGTGTGTGGCAACCTGGACTGATAGACATCCTCAATTTCGCATATATCGTGTCCTCTCTCGGGATGCCACTTGCTTACGTCTTTGGAACAGCCACTATGAAAGTTGTCACAGTGCACGAAGACCTCCCAACAAATGCAATTACGTGAAGGAGGCTGGCAGCAAGCAGTCCAAGAGCAAGGGCAACCGAAGGTGGGAAACCCCCAACCAAACCTCCGCCCCCAAGCAGGACGAGGCAACTGCCAAGGTTTGCCCTCCCATCCCTTGGAGCTCCTATCAATGGCAATCAGTTTCTGCATCTGGCAGTTGCCACTCGAATGTTACTTGGGGTGTGCAAGAGGACTTGTGATGGCTGAAAGCAAGAAGCGATGCTAAGCACAACCAAAGAAGATCCAGCTTGCCTGGAAAAATATATGCATTCTGAAGTTCCTTTTTCAAGAGCATTTCTTCTTCGTTCCTAGCTTTGCACCCAACGGCATGACAGCCTCGAGCCAAGACCAACATCCAGTACGGGAGAACGTCGGGAGAGTGGGTAGGAAGGGGGATGTGTGGTCAGTGCTTCGGTCAAAGTTTGAAGCACTGCTACAAGATGGAAGAGGTCAGGAAGGACACTTACGGGGAAGTAGGGGAAAGGGTGGTCCAGGCAGTACATGCTTTGGTTCAATATGGGTGATTATAAATTCTTCCTGCAGGCGACAGACAAGGCAGCAGAAAAGAGCGAGCAGAAACCAGCCAACAGTTTTGCAATGCTGACCATGAGTGACGAGTGAAAGAATGCTGAATGTGAGGCACAGGATCTCCCTTGTGCCAACAGGATACAGATGTACAGTTTTGGTCAAACCTAGCTTTCTAGCACATGTTTGAAGGGATCTGTGCATGTTGATTGAATTGTGAACAAATCTCTTGAAAGGGTCTAGTGTGCTGTTTTGAGGCACCATAACTTATATGCTTGTCATTTCACCTTGTAGGAAGGTGATTTCTGTGTGCCAATTTGCATTGCACCTTGTGCTCTGCCTTGGTTGAAGGTTGTTTGCAGTTTGATGTTGTTTTGACAGAGGATCTGCAGCTCGGGAGCCTGAGGACTGCAAAATCGAGGGATTTGAATTTGTGCAGGCTGTACTATTCCTGTCGATGGCTCTCTTATACTGTCATAAAAAGTGTCCTGCTTCTGACATACATCATTGCAATTTTACATTCACGAAATCTGTCGTCAATAGCCTCAAGGTGAAAAGTACAGCCCTTCTCACTGAATCCGAAATAATATTTGAATTTGAGCTGTAATACATTCCTCCCCTTTCCTCAAAAAAACAATCCAAAATTCTCAGTTGCATTTGCTGTTCTTCTGAAATGTTCGCCTAAAGGTGGACAAACCATACAATTGCAGTGCGTCCTCCAGAATCAGACACTGAACAGTCAGGACATTGTTGCTCCAGTGACAGAACGGTGACCCTAAATAATTTCAGTCCACATTGCTCGCCACTGTCACAGTGGATGTGCTGACAGATGCACCACTCTCTCCCTGAGGAGCAGGAGATTCTGAGGCACACCCCCCGGCTTGATCAGAACACACATGACACAGGTGTTTGGAAGCAAATTTGGACAGCCACTTGGAAGGCCAGGCCGTGGAATCCACAGAGCCTGGACTGTCTTGGAGCGAGTGCGTATTTTGAGTAGAATCGAGGGGCTAGGCCGTGGACTCCATGGTGGACCTGGACTGTCGGGGGGCAGGCACCATGTCCAGGGCCACGTACTTGTGGATGGACACCGCACGCACGGCATAGATGAGGGCCACGACTGTGCCCAGGTACCATCCGCCTGCGCACAGATTGGTGATTATACTCTGCTCTCGTCCCTTGCTCAAGAACTTGGACACTGAACCAAGACAGTGGAGAACCCGTCATCTGCCGCCTGGGCCCTGGAGTTGGTTCAAGCCACCGGGCTTGCCCAGCGAGCGGCGGCGGCTCCGAATATTGTGCAGGCATGAGCGTCATGGATGAGGCTTGAAAGCAATTCATTTGGGGTGCGAGTGTGCTGTCACAACCACAGGCAGGGAGCCCACCTACGACATCGGAGATGTTGTGCTTGTTGTCCGTGAACCGCGTCACCCCCACGGCCCAGTAGAAGCCAAACTGCGTTTCACAGCGGTCTCTCAGAATGATTCCTTTATGGAACTTTGGGTCCATGGGTCGTCTGGGGGAGGTGGGCAGGAGGGAAAAGGGGGCAGTAGTCAGTCGTTGCCTCTCTCCTAAAGCTGCAGATCATGAGCACGGTAGAAAGAGACCACCATTCCTGAGCATGTCGGGGGGGGGGGGGCAAGATTCCAGTGTGCCAGTCAGGAATGAAGGGAAGAGAGGAGCAGGGGAGGGGTGGGATTGAGCTTGGGTTGGTTGTGGGAGGGAGCGTTCGCACCAGATTGATGATCAGAATGCCGAAAGGGGCCAGGACAGCACCAGCTGATGGCACCTGAAGAGTCGTCTAAAAATCAGCGATGTGCCCAATGCAAAGCACACAAATTGCTGACGTGCGTACTTTTAATGGTGTCTGCAGACCTCAAGCCAACGACAGGAATCACATCCGCCATCAGTGGAGCTGGTAAGCTTCGCGGAGAGGCCAAACCGTTGTCTTCCTTGAGGAGGCCTACCTTGTCTCCCTTGGTGTTGGTGTAGGAGATCGATGCATCGTAGTTGAGGAACGGTCGGATGGCAGGCTTCTGGACCCAGTGGGAAATCGCCAGCGAAATGGCGATCAAGATGCCCCTGCAGATCAATACTTTGCTTGTTCGACTGTATGGCAGCAAAAGATCGAGGCCAACAAATTGCCATGCTGCAATAGCCTGCTGAACAGCTAAACGCAGACCTATCTGAAGCGTTGTCCGAGCTTCGACTGCCTTGTGAGAAACCAGGGTGCAATGTATTGTAATGCTTTCTGCTTACAGTACACTGCTCGCTTATTGCAACAGGTTGTGTCTCGTTGACGCCAGAATTCAGCAAAAAGGAGAGGCTTTTTGTACTATGGCTCCAAGATGTTGTGGGGTTACAGACAGAGGGGAGGAGGGATCAATAGATTTCCTGTTCTGCCAGAGAATTTGAAGAAGGATTACCAGATAATGGTTCCATAGTGCTGGGACCCGAACACGAACTTCCAATCAATGTCCTTAATCCTCCAGCCTTGGGACCTGGGGGCGTAGTAGAGGCCCTGCCGCTCGTTGTCGGGTAAAGCAGAGGAGGTGGAGTACGAGGGTCGGTGCACCGCATGGTGCACAGGCTGCTCAATATCCAGTCCAACTCCCTGAATACCCGGAAAAGCCATCAGCTCTCCATTTTCGTCAACCCTTTCCATTGCCACGGCAATCAAACAGAATGCTTAACACCCATTCAGCAAGGGCAACTTCTGCAGGAGGCAGCATCCCAACTCCCGTGTCGAGTAAGTATTTGGCGGAGAGCGGGTGTACATTTTCGAACATGAGATGGAGCTGCTTAAAGAGGGTTAAATGCAACATTACGATGATCCCAGATATTTGACACGGTCGGATGTAATCGCTTCTTGACTTGCAGCAAAGCTGAATCGACCTGTTGCGCCACTCCTACTTTGTTGCTCTCCATCGCTCCTTGACGCCTGCGTAAGCTCCGAGTCTCTGTGCAGTACGCCCAGTGCCTTTTGGGTACTCAGTTAGTCAGCTTTAAGCGGGGCCTCAAAAAGTCGAGATGCAGCGTCCAGATATATGCGGCACTTGTTGATTTTATCAAGGAGTTGGGCAGCTTTGCAATTGTTTTTGGCAGTTTTGTAGCCGTTGACCCCTCGTGGATTGGGGGTAAGCTAATGGGAAGGAGCTTGGCCTGCCAGCAGGGTGTGCATCCAGCTCAATCACCAATATTCAATCTGCGAGCAAATTCTCAATTTAAGCCATGTCTGTTCGATTTTTGGCATCCACATCCAATCAGATTCACAGCGCAAAATGCAGCAGACCAGTGGCTGCATTACCTGCACGCAAGTCTAGAGTGCTACACAAACACGCTTCCACCAAAAAATGCTGGAGAACGAAAGCAACGCTACCAAAGGAGGAGGACAGTGGCGGGACTGGTGAGCTATTCTCGTTGCTGTGAAGCACATGCCAATTGCCTAGTCTCCCTTGCAGTCACTGTCTGCACGCTGGACTTGGAATGTTGCATCTATATCCTCGCACGTTGTTTTTGTTGCAGGTGTGCTAGAGAAGCCTGATTTTGACAGGAGCCAGGAGTCTAGCAATGCACTCCCAGACCAATACTATGGCAATACAGACAACACCGGTGGAAAAGGCTTGGGAGGTGGAGACTGGCGGCAAGTCCCACCCAGCCCTCTTCCATGCACACGTTGCTTCAACCCTTCCATCCTTGAAACGCGAAGAGCAGAACTTCAAACTACCTCAGCGGAGTATGGTGGGGATTGGGGTTTTTTTTTGGCACGTTATTGTCAGCCAACTGCCCACCACATCAGACTGGCCATCGCAGGTTATACATGGAATGGTGCTTGGTCTCCGTGTGCCTGCAGTCTCTGGACTCCGCTGAAATGCTCAGAAGCTCTCCACTGCTGCAGAGTCTTGTTGCTGGATAGCCCGACGCACACCGAGCCGCTGGTCGTAAAGGCCATCTGTAGCATTGTGAGCAGTGTTGATGAACAGCAGGCCAAGAACTGCTACAACACTAGTAAGCAGCTGGGGCAGGCCCTCATCATCAGCTGCCTCAAGGAGCACGCGGAATTTTTCACCGAAATGATTAACAGGCAAGCTCTCTCCATCCCATGCCTTTAGACACCGCTAGCCTATTTCAGCAGATCTTTGTGATGCTGCAAATG
This sequence comes from Chloroidium sp. JM, assembly GCA_004335615.1. Taxonomy (NCBI): domain Eukaryota; kingdom Viridiplantae; phylum Chlorophyta; class Trebouxiophyceae; order Watanabeales; family Watanabeaceae; genus Chloroidium; species Chloroidium sp. JM. Next base: position 1,299,412 of record QAXI01000434.1, read on the forward strand.
CGCGACTGAATGGAAGGGGTCACTGCCCCAGATCTGAATACCTGCATCCTTAGAGTTCATGAGTCCTGGAGGCGTTTGTTGTCCCCCAATGCTTCCCACCGGAAGGTCGTTGATGACTGGTGTGAGAAGCAGTGCTCGAACGAAAAGTACAATGGTATTGGCAATTGCTAGTGCCTTTGAGATTCCTCTTCTCAGCCTTTTTGTTTGCTCGGACATGTCTGATCATGATGCACACTGCAGCATGCAGCTTGTGGATAAGCAATGTGATTTTTGCAGGCAAGGAGTGCGCAGCATCATCGAGCCAGACACCACAACTCTCTGAGGAACCTGTCAGGCTGGGTGAACAAATGAGCCATATGCTTGGTTTGGCATTGCACAAATGAGCCGTATGCTTGATTTGGTATTGCACAGGCTCAGTACATTCTAGCCAGCCCCAAGTCTGGTATAGCATAGCATTGGCTCTGAAGAAGTCGGCTGATTGTGGCAAACACAAATATGAGAATGCCCATAAACACAGAGTAGCACTTGTCGTCTCGATTGCGTTTGACACTCAGTAGTGTGACCAGCCCTGAACTTGCCTTGATTTGTGATGGCTTTCGTAGAGAGGATTGATGCTGAATATGAAATTATTCTCATAGTCAAATGTTGCCATATTGAGGCAAGCCTCCAATGACGCCGGAAGCTATGCTCATGGGGCATAGACATGGCTTTTGAGCATTTTACTGTCCTGAGATTAGTGAAGGCTGCAAATTTGTGAATATGGTTGTAATTGTGAAGGCTGCAAATTCCACAGCAATTGGAGGACCCTTCTCCTCTCAGGGAGGAGAACCAGCAACAAACATTCAGGTGATGATCAGTATTCTCTGGAAAATCTCTCAAGTATGGCTGGCATTGTGACTGGAATTGACAAGAATGTGTGCTTGTCCAACAACATGCTTGATCTCGGAGAAGGGTGCTCCTTGTATCCCAATTCTCTAAAAAGTCGTGATTTTGAGTCCTCATGATTGCACAAATTGCCTCTGATCCGTCAACAGCCGTATCACACCACGTTGGCAGGATCAAGACACGTGATGTATATGATGTTGTCATTCCGGCATGCCTCCTGAGCTGCATGATGGAATCTGGCATCCGTGCGAACAGCTGTTGCCAGATGCAGCCCTTTTACTCGAAATCGCAAGAGCTTACGGCTCTATAGGAAATGGCCTCCCCATCCCTTTGGAATTGTTCCCTTACAGGAAAGGCCGAGCAAAAGGTCTCTGCTGCCAAAACATCCCCACTAGCCATCATCAAACCTTCTGCAATCAAACACAGAGCTATCGAACATCATGATCTCAGACCACAGCAGCAACGAGAGAGGCAACCCGTCCAAGTTCGGAGTGGGGTGCTCTGCCCGGCACAGCACCCCCGGGGCCACTTGCGGGATGCCTCCGAGCACAGTACGAGCAGTTGAGAAGGTAAGCACAGCCCTCCACCGTGTCGACTGAATTGTTGGGCAGGATTGTCAAATCTTTGCAACGGGAACATTGGTTACTAGAGCTCGGCACTGCTAGCGACGCATGCAAATGGGCCCCAGGGATATTAGAAAGCTAAATCGGCGAAGTGCTGCGCATTAGTGGCCGTATTCCGGTCGTACTTCGAAGGGATGCACCTCTGACGAGCATGCAGTTTTGAGCAGTATTACACCAGGAAAGGGGTCAATCGTCGCTAGATGTCGATATTTTGAGCATACAACCGGTGTTTGATACATCGAATTTGGAATTTGCAACATCGCGTCAGAGCATCCGCGTCAGCATCTTCACCAAATTAGGCGAGCTACGCTGCGACGTCATTGGTGATACATTCAATTCCAATTCAGGCAAAATGCGGGGTTTCGTAAGCCATTGTCACGACATGTCTAAACCATATAACAAGCCTGACAAGTGCTTGCTTTGCCCTGCAGGCGGTGGAAAGCGCTGGGGAGGATGATCCGCTCTCCGCTAGGACCCAGCGCCAGGGGGGGCTGCGATGGAGGTAGCAGCCCCCTGGAGGATGAGCACCCTACCACCAGACCCACCTGGCCCCACTTTGCCCTGACCTTCGCCAGCGGACCCTACACCCTCCGCTGGTCAGACGTAGAGGAGGCCCGTGCCAGCGAGCGCTGCAGACTGGCAGAGGAGGCCAGGAATGTCAGCACCACTGACATGGACACCATCAATGTGAGCATCGCCTGCGCCCAGCCTCCGACGGCACCCCCCGCTCCCCCACCCTCGGCCGAGCAGGCCTCCGTCCCCATGCCTTCCGGCATCATCCGCGGTCAGGCCATGGAACCCCTCACCATCCCGGTCGCTGGCTGCATCCGCGCAGGTGAGAACAGCTTTGGCTCATGTATCATTTGTGCATACTTGAAGACCAAGCGATGTCCTGGAATCGAATTTCCCAGCAGCAAATGTTCTCAATCATGCTCCATCCAATCTTGCCTGAGAGGTCGCTTCACAGGACATTTGTTTACCTCCAAGAGATTGGTCCGGCCCACACCTGATCTGGGCAAGCAAGTGCTGAGTTGAACAAGTCAGCATTTCATGCCTATCTACCCTTGCTTCTGCCCTGCAGTCAGTGTGCAATGCTCTAATCATTTGGCTTCATGCTCTGTCGTGGTGCAACCAGTGCCACAAGCACACATTGCTGCAAGTCTCGAGGCAGCCACTCCAATGCGGCATTTCATGTGCAGACTTCGAGGCCCTGAAAGGCACCCTGCGCTTTGCCGGCCGCTGGAGGCGCAACACCCCCGCCCATGCCCAGTCAACCGCCGCGGAGGACGATGCCGCTCCTGCCCACCATTCGCCGATCGTCACGGAGGATGGTCTACCCTCAGCCGGTGCGGCCACCTCCCTGACTCCCCTGACCCTGCTTGCCTGGCGTCTGCCTCCGCGGCCCCCGCCTCCCCGGCTGGACTCGGCCTGCAGACCGCCGCAGAGGACGATTCCACCCCGCCCCATTCCCCGCCGACCGCCTGGGAAGATGATCCTCCCTCGCCCGTTGCGGTCCTCCCCCCAGCACCTGCCCCCCCAAGGTGAGAAATTGGACTGCCCCAAAGTAGATCTCTGTGGGTACACTGCTGGGCTCAAACACGGATGGATCGATTGAGCAAGACCAAAAAATACCGTCGAAAACAGACTGGAAGGTAGCAAGCATTTGAAGGGCGTTACTTATGACTTGGTGGGCTGCTGGTGTGAAGGGGAGTCGCCTGACCAGTTAACCTGTGATGTGCAAGCAGCAGCACCACATCTTCATTTGAAACATTCAAAAGACATGCTCCAGCGTATGCAAAAAGGCTTGCACAGTACTGGCTCTGCACTTAGTACATCGTAAAGGTCAAGTCCATCTTATTCTCCAATGCAAGCTCTCCGATGCAAGGGAATGGATGAGCCAGGTGACAAGGGCAAACGTGCGTGCAGGCAGTCCTTCCGGGAGCGGCTGACCATCTGCCTAGACATCGCCAGAGCTCCTGGCCCCGGCCTTCCCAGCAATGTCTTCAGGTGCTTTCTTATTCTATTGTCCTACCTGCTCTCCAAGAGTTTGGCTCCTCATTGTGAGGATGATGGCAATGGATCTGGTCTGATATGCATGTAAGAAAGAGAGCTCCCATCCAAAATAGCGCCAGTTCTTGTGCATTTTGGCCTGCACCCTAGTAAAGAGCATGATTGGCAGCATTGCATTGCATTGAAACATTGGAAGGCCAAATGTCTTGCTGCGCACACAACATGTCTCTCTGGCACGCTGAAGTGTTTTTGTCTGCTCAAGAAACAGTTTAATGATGCAAGAGAAGGATATCATTATACACCATTGAAGTACCTTGTGTGGTTGGCGTGCAGCCGGGGGTCACGTGCTGCAGAGATCCTAGCAATTGCCCACGAGGAGCAGAGGGACACGAGGCAGACCAACAATGAGGTGATCACAGCATGTCTCCCCTAGCTCATGAAATGACGTAATTCCTGACGCTTGGCCAGACGCAGTGGGTGGGGTCTCCGAACACACCTAACATCTCACTACCCCCGATGGATTTTCTATGCTAGGAGTGCAGGATTAGGCAGCCTGGCCTTGCTCTCTAAATCAAGTTTGCCTCTCAGGTTCTAAGTTTCGAACAGTACCCTCCTGGTACTTGTTGCCTTAACGTCCATCAGCACGCAAATGAATGGTAGTCAGCGCCACCCAATCGCAATCATGGCGGCCAACAATTTGAGCTCGCACGCCCTTAGCAAACCTTTATCTCACACACCTCCTGGCCTCCAACCCAGCTCTATAAAGAAAATTTTTGTGGGCTAAAGGGGAGCTACATCCCCCCCCCCTCCCCCGCAAGTTGACCGATCCCTACAACATGCCAACCCTTTCAACAAGTGTCCCTGTCTGCAGGTGGCAGCATTGGTTGCCAACAAGGCGAGCATTCGGTGGTTGCTACAGCAGTGTCGGCAGCCGGACCCAGCCCAGCGGCCAACGTTTGGCAACATTGTCTTCCTTATCGAGCAGGAGCTGGAGATGAGCGACCCTGTGCCGGGCTTGGACGCCCTGGCAGCCTGAGGTCCCTTGCCCTCCCCCTCAAGTGATCAAGACCCCTCCTTGCGCCAAAGAAGCAGCCGTTGGCCTACAACATACTTCAGCCTCAGCCCGCAGCCCCAACCCCCAATGAAGGACCCTGTTGCCTGACAGCCCTCAGCGTCATAGAAAACCCTGAGGAGGACCACCAATTCCCGCCTCCCTACCAAAGCAACACCTGGTGTAATCTCGCCCAACCCCCAGTCAGTACCCCTAGTCAGTACTGCAGCCCATGCTTGGAGCTGCCACTGGAGAACGCCCATGGAGGAGGCCCAGGCCAGCCCCACCTCCCCACCAAAACAGCGCCCGGTGAAACACCCCCAGCTCCCAATCAACAAGTCAGCCCAGATCAAGCGCTGCTGCCACAGAGAACGTGCTGAATATCCCCAAGCATGACGAGGTAAGCTCATCTTATCTTCTTGCATGCTTGCCTGCTGATATCATGTTGTAATGCCTTGCTTCCTTTACTAAGTGCAAGTTGTGCTGTCCCCTTCCTAAACCTTGCTTGCCATCTAAATTCTGCTTTCACTGATTGCAGTCTATGTGCAAACTCTTGCCATGTCCATCTGTTTTGACCTGGCCTCACAGTCCACATTGTGTGCAGAGGAAGGCTGGAGGCAGCAAATTTCGATGGCGCCTCTACTACTAGACCTTCCACTGCTTGCCCACATCTCCCAAGGTCTGGAGGTAAGCATGCAAATCATGCTTGCTTTCTTGTCACTTTCCTGGTTGCAATTGCTTGATTCCTATTGACTGTGCGATTCGTGCTGTCCCCTACTGCCTACATGGCATTAGTACTCAGTGGTAGCCTGCCTTTGCCGGCTTCCTGCGGCTTCTTGCCATTCCCTTCCACTTTGATCCAGCCTCACTAACCATGTCAAGTGCAGAGGAAAGGCTGCTGAATGGCTGCTGAATCCCTGCCTTCCACCACTGGACTCCCATCTGCCCACCCACACCTGAAGTACGATTAGGTGCACTACTCATCCTCTTCTTGCATGCTTGCTTCCTTGTTGTTTTCTTGGTCACAAGTGCTTGCTACTTATCATACTGCAACTCGTGCTGTCCCCTGTCTACGTGCTTGCTTTGGTTTTGGCTCCTGCTTTCACCTGGTCGCAGCGGCCGCTCACCTTCTTGCCATTCCCATCCGCTTTGACTCAGCCTCACAACTTACCTTGTGTGTGCAGAGGGAAGGCGCTGTCTCCACCGGACCCATCCCCACCCGCCCAGCCCCCCAAAAGTCAGGACAACCCAAGAAAGGACGCTCTGCTGCAGGTACCAAGAAGCTTGCATAGCCCATTGCCACACCCAAGAGAACCCGCTGAGCGGCAGCAGCAGGGCAGCTCAGCCCCTTGCAACCCTGATCTGCCGAGCAAGCCACAGAAGAGCTGTGGCCATCAAGGAGGATCCCCGCTTCCCCACCAAATACAACTTCAAGTGAGCCCGAAACCCCCAAAAAATTGCCCATCTCAACCTTCTCGCTTGCTTTCTTGTCAAATTTTTGGTTGCAATTGCTTGCCTGAAAGTGCGTGCCCTGTTGCCTGCCTATATGCTTGCTTGCTGATTGACTTCTGCTTTCACACACTCGCAGCCCACCCTGGCCCTCTTGCCATTTCCATCTGCATTGACCCAGCCTCACAGCCCACCTTGCATGTGCAGAGGGAAGGCTGCTAGATCTTAAGGCCCCTTCCCTGCTTCTCCAGAGCCGCCGCCAAAGGAGAAGAAGCTGAAATTCCTTAAACAAGACCAGGTGCACCCACCTCCTTGCATGCTTGCTTCAAAGTACGACTTGCACTGTTCGCTCCCTGTACGCTTCTTTTCCATTCAATTTCTGCGTTTACACAGTCGCAGCACACGCTGGCCCTCTTGCCATTCCCATCTGCTTTGACCAGCCTCACAGTCCACCTTGTGTGCAGAGGGAAGGCTGCTAGATCCCAAGGCCCCCTCCCCACTGGTCATCACTCTGCCCCTCTGCTCCCTCCATCCTGCTGCAGCGCAGCCCCCTGCAAATCTCGCCATAATGGGAAAGTCACCCACCAAGGAGGACCCCTCCTCCGCGCCAGAAACCACCATCCGGTGAGAAAAGCCAAACCCCCCAAAAAGCCAGCTTCAGTTTGGAGCCACAGCTGGAGGAGCCAACTTACCTTATACATGACAAGGTGCGTTCATCGTCATCTTCTTGCATGCTTGATTGTTCTTCTCTCCGCTGCAATTGCTTGCTTCTCCTTCAGAGTGTGGCTTGTGCTATCCCTTGCCCGCATGCTTGCTTGCTTTTCAAATTCTGCTTTCACTTGTTCACAAGGTGCAGGTGTGTATTATGGAGGCCCATATAGGTTCTGGAGGAAGCACTACGGCTCCACTGGGCCCCACCCACGAAGATGCAATCCTTCTGGGTCACCAGCCCAACTCTTGCTGTCATTTGGCGGAGATCTGGGGGTTGCAGCATCTCAGAAAAAGCATAGTGTCAGGGACAAGCCTGCCTGCGTCAATAGGTCCTTCTTTAATATTACAGAAGCATAGGGTGAAGATTGTTGATTAGAGTGGAGGATTAAAAGACCAGCAAGAGATTCTGCAAGCCTGCTCTTTCCGCTTGGTGGTCAATGTGCTAGAACATGTGAGATTCCAGCTGAAACATTCCTATGCGTGCGGTAGGCAGTGTTCTGTAGCTGCTGAGATTCCAGCTGGAAGATCTGCGACCATGTCCACTGCCCTTGATAGACGATACCTTGTAACGACTTTGCAAGCCTCACCTTTCCCATTCCTACCATGTTCTCCCCTTTCCCTGCTTCCAATCAGCCATCACGCCTCTCCCATGTCCATCCCCGCCACACCCCTGCGATTTGAGTAGGGATGGCAACATTATGCTGATAGAGGCCTTGACTGGTCCTGTCAAGGGAATCTGGCAGGAATTTGGTGCTGTAACACTGCAGAGCCTTGCCTTACCTCTGCCAACTATTCCCGCATCTCATTTCAGAAGGGAAGGTCAGAGGGAAACAGCCAGATAATTGTCAATATCCTCTGGACAAATTTTACAGCATGGCTCGCATCTCCAGAGGCTTGTCTTCAATAATTCCAAATCCAGTGTAGAATCTCAGCAATCGTGCTTACAAATCGACGCATTACACAGAGACCAGAATGTTTGGACCATCTTAGCTTGCAGTACATACAAGGTACAGGCAACAGCTCCAAGGAGCACTCCAAATGCCCACTTGTTGGACACATTTATGTCTATCTCCAGCAGACTTTGCCTCAAAGGAATCATTGGACACCTGACCACCAATTCCAAATTCAGAGACAGTGTGCTTGCAAGTGATTTTCCTGTTTGCCAAAAGCGCTTTGGCAATACGGAACAGCCTAGCCCCTTCATATTGCCTACAACTTGGATGCATAGACACATTGTGCATGGCAAATCTGACTTGGGTGGCAGAAAACAATGAGACAGCAAACCCAAGAAATCCAGCTCCACCCCACATCCTCCATACCTCCTTTGGCAACATTGCATACCGGCACCAGACTATCACGCCTGAATTTTTTTACACACACTGGCTCTTTCATTGTGCTTTGCAGGTCACAGTTCAGGAATCATGAGCAGATTTAGACAATCCGAGCTCCGACAACATGGGCTGAGGTACAAGTATTCTGCAATCCTATCTCCACAGAGGCTCGAACAAAGTAATCGACACTACAGCCCACCCACTTGGAGGCAAGAGATCACCGTCCGGAGGCCCGTGTCCGGTAGCCACCGTTTTGCAGCAGCCCCTGCAGGCGGGTCTGCAGCACACGAGCTCTCACATGGGACGGCACCATGTGATCTAAGCACCATCTAGGGTCCACACATGGGCCATGATGAGGTCTGCTGTAGAGGCTGAAGTCTCAAGACCCCATGGTGTCTATATTTTGGCAGCCACGAATTTTTTTGGATTGCCTGGTGACAGCGGATGGTTGCCCAAAGGAAAAGATAAGTGCCTGATGCTGCAATGTTGCATGATCATTTGTAAAGGCGCACTGCTCTCTTAATCTCTGCCCGTTCATGATGATTCATCCAGCCCTGATACCCCCTGAACGGCATGTCCCAAGGGACTGTCAAATATGCAATGCGTGAGCAACTCACAGCCAACCCAATTTGTACTCAAAATCCCATTCATCAACCCTCACATCAAGCAACTCACATGAGCAAAGCATGACGTGCCATTGCTGAGCACTACTTTCCTTGCCTATATGACTCATGCTAAGGCCTAAATAGGAGTACTTCAGGGGAAGGAGATAGGGTCGCTTTGCCACATGGCAAGAGATCATACAACCCAGTCCCATTTCCTGCAGACAAGGCAGTGGAAGGAGGGGGAAAGGTGGGGGAGGGGGG
>QAXI01000435.1:0-10161 GCA_004335615.1 Chloroidium sp. JM
AGTGAGGGGTTTGCCAGGATCCGGAGGGCATTCGCTTGTCGGACTATCAACTGTAGTAGGTCTCTATCTGCTCTCATGTCGCTGTTGCTAACGCATTTGGCCCCCCACCTTCAGAGATACCGGAAGCTGGCCCTGGAGAAGCACCCGGACAAGCAGCCAGGCAACAAGCAGGCCGCCGCAGAGTTCATCAAGATCCAGAGGGCTTTCGAGATCCTCAGCGACGACAAAGCCAGGGAGGCGTGGGACAACCTCCAGAGGTGCTTCACTCCTCCCAACACCGGGGGCACGCTTGAACAGGCTTGATGGAAATGCGGACTGACGTCAGGCACCATGTGGACTGGCTCATGCTGGTCACAGGACACGCCTAAATTGAGGCATATGTGCAGGGCAAAGAATGCCAGGCAGGCAAAGCACGCGGGGCAGTCCGAGAAGCGGCGGAAGATGGCAGAGGACCTGGAGAGACGAGAGCGTGTTTTTGAGACGGGAAGGAGCCATGAGAAGGCAGCCAGGAACAAGCTGCAGGTGCATACAGGGCTCCTGGGCTGCCCAACTTCGCAAGGAAGGGGCCTCTGAGCCAGACAAGCGGGTGGTGCATGTGATCGCTCACAGTGTTTAGGCTCTTCCTGACCCCAAAACGAAGCTCACAAGGCCTGCACTGCTCTTCACATCAGCAGGCTGGGAGAATCCCATGCTCAACGGTGTCCTCCCCACTGAAAGGCAGATTCAAAGACAAATGCTGGTGCAGGCGGAGCTGGCCCGGCTGCGCAAGTCGATGGCGGAGAGGGAGGAGCAGCGGCAGGCGCAGCTGCTGCAGGAGCGCATAGCCAAGAGCCTGGCGGGAGCGGGGCCCTCGGATGCCCACGCAGCCCAGGCGGAGGACCAGGTCAAACGTACCCTCAAGGTGGGGTCCCACCGTCTGCAAGTTGGGGCAGTGATGACTGTGCAGATCAAGTGAAGGAGATCCTCCCAGCTGATAAGCACTACAGCGTCTTGATCTGAAGGAGTGCTGGTATCTCGCGCTTTTTGGATGGGAAGGTGGGATTGCAATTGACCAGTAATCAGTCAATCATTGATCTGAGCCAATTTTTTCAGTGGCCAGCCACCGGCTGGGTGGAAGGAGTGGAAGACTTTCCAGCTCTGGCAGGACGGACACCATTTCCATTGAATGCAGGACGATATAGTGTTTCAAAACTGGGCCTGCATTGCTGTGAATGCATCGATGTTGTGATTGGAAACATTCAGGCATCAGCCGTGCGTGTGACTGCAGGTGTCATGGAACGATTCCCTGTCAAGCTACAATGCCGAGGAGCTCAGGAACCTGTTTGCAAGGCATGGAGACGTCCAGGAAGTCATCTGCCGTCCCACGAAGAAGAAAAAGGGCAGCGCCCTCGTCGTTATGGGAGATGTTCAGGTGCACACCCTGATGATGAGTCAGAAAATGTGGCAGCTCAGATGAAGGCAGAGTCAGAGACGACCTGGGGTGTGATGCGCCCTGAGAGCAAGCCACTGGATGCTTCCCAAGCTATGTCTTGATTGCGATATTGGGCTCAGCAGGGGAGAGCCTAGTGCTCTGAGCAGCTGTTTGTATGACGCGGTCTGTGGAGAACAAGCTGGGTTGCGTTCACAGGCTGTCAGGAGTGCCATGGACGAGGCTTCTGGAAATCTTGACAACCCCCTCCTGGTCGTACCCCTGGCCAAGGGCGCTCCCTCCGCACAGGACAGGGACGGTGGTGGTGTCCCGCCACCGTCAGCCGCTGCCTCCAAACTCTTCCCCATGCCGCCAGCGTCATCCACAGGTGCCACATTGATGACCACATGAAAAGATATTTGCGGGAGAGGAATGGAGGCTCTCTTGCTCAGATTCATCGACACCATCCTTGGAGTCTATTGCCCACCAAAGAGGAACATTGCAAATTCCCGAATGATCGAGCGAATCGCCCTTTCCACCAGCTCGCCATTGTTGGACACACGGGCTGTGTCGTGAATCCAGTTGGGTGTATCGAGACAGAATGCTTGCATTCATATTCAGCGCAAAGATAATGGCTCTATGTATGGCAACAGGGGTTCTGAAATGACCAGATTGTCATCAAGCTGCCATCAAGGTGGCAAGCAAGCTGGATATCCTTGGAGGCGGCTGTTGTAAGCAATTCATTGACCTGCAGGTGCAGGAAGCAGACGCTTGTTCACAGGAGTGGGGCTTGCTGCTCCCCCAAGCAACAGCAAGCCCCTCTTTGCTTCGTATCAGGCCCCTTCATCTGGTTCGCAACCATCAAATGGCGCTGCGCCAGCTTCAAGCGCAGGACACTCGTGGGTCCTCAGCCTCTTTTTCTGTATTGCTTTGGTTCTTAGATCTGCACAATTGCTGATTGCAGATGTCAGGGATGCATGCAGCATTTATGCGCAGGGCTCTGAGATGCACCAAATCCAGGACAAGTCTGTGTGTGATGTCCATAAGCACCCTGCAAACTGCCCTTCACAATTGACCTGTGCATTGCAGGAGCTTCGAGGAGGGTATCTTTGCAAAGATGAGGCGGAAAGCAGAGTTGGACCAGCAAGCCAAGCAGCAGCAGCAGCCTCCATAATACTGTTTGATAATCATATTGTGATCCTCTGATTGAATTCGCGTTGGCTGATTAACATGCTGATAATTAATGCCTGCAACATGCCAACTGCGGCGGGTGGCATCTACAGGGACTTGCCGGAGAACTGATTGTGCCGCAATGCATGGATTTATTGAGGAACTGTCGCATCGAGCATTCATTGACTGCTGTACGTAGAGACAGCAGGAACCAATGAAGAACCCTCCAGTTTTGTTTCCAAGATACAGGCCTTTTGTGGAAATTTGCATGCCTGAGGCAGCTGCTTGCACTTTTACACCAAGTGAGCGAAAACTAGATCTTCACAGCTCTGACATTCCTGGACTGGGATAAGACTACGCAATGCTGTTCTTCAATCTACACCTATGCTTTGACATACGTTCTGTCACATTCATTATTTGTGCTCCACATGGACAGCCCTTATCAAATTTCGCCATTCAAAGAGTAGGATCTGCATGTGGTTGATCACGCACAAGCTCTTCAGGCCAGTGGCTGCCATGTGTCCAGATAAACCATATTTGCTTTGCTTCCGTGCAACTCGCATGAAATAATGCAAGGGACATCTCCCCACTAGAGGTACAGTGATGCGGAGAAGATGACATCCCTCCTGATGGTTGCCACACTCTCCTCAAATTTGGCAGCCAGAGCCACCTCCCCCACAACCTACGCAATGAACCCTCAAAATGTGATACGCAATTTGTGGCTAGAGTAGGGATCCCACACCACTGAGCCAGTCGATCACAGGACGAAGCGTTGTAATTGGTCACCCCTGCCTTGAGCCTAGGAACCTTTCAGAAAGACTCCTTACATCCAAGAGCATAGCATCTTGACATGCTGGAGATATCGCGCATGGACTTTGCCTTGTGCAAATTCCACGCTTTGCATGAAGTGACACTAGCAAGAACAGGAGGTGGAGATGCTCACCGTGGCAGCTGTGACCAGCTGACCCATGAGCTCATCCAGGCGCCGCATGAAGCGCACTATGGAGCCCTCGAAGATATCCGTCATCTCACAGATCGCACCAAAGGTCGCCCCCTGCATACCAGGACATCTCACTTGAGGCAACAGCCAATCCGTCAGATTGAAGCATCGCGGAATACAGCAGGCATGCAAGAATCTCTGCTGCTGTCTCTAGGACAAAGGTGAGGGCACCCAGGAGGGGGTTGGGGGGGGAGGGGGGGGGTTGTGTTTCGGAGGAGGTCAGGGGTCCACCTTGGACCAGGAATGTACCACATCCATGAGATTTGGCTGGAAGGACTCCACGTACTCGTCCTTGTTGACCTGCAGCTTGCACTCGTTGCTGACGTCGGCGATGTGCCGGGCCGTCTCCTGCAGCTCCGACAGGGGCCCCGCCAGCACCCGCTTCATGCGCACTTGCTCCTGCACCAGGCAAGGGAATGAACCTGTGCCTCTGAGTCGGTTGGGACAATCAGAAAGGGAGAAAGGACAATCACCAACCAAAGCCTGACTCGATGAGGTCAAAAGCCAATCACGACAGGGGACGACGGCTGTTGCAGTGTTTGGTGGCAACCATACATCTTGTGTCGACACATCCTCAGATACAAGGACATTGATGGTTCTTGCAGGACATGCGCGGGATCCCCTGCTGTCGCAACGAACCATTCCACTGATAACTCCAGTGTCCCATGAGGCACCTCCCGAGGCCATAGCAAGGACTGGGGGAGGAGTGGTGATGATTTAAGAGAGGAGCCGGCGCCTGTGCGTCTTCTCGTTGAGGGGTATGAGGCAGGACCACAGCAAGGACTGGGGGAGGGTGATTTGCCTGCGTCTTCTCGCCCAGGGGGATGAGGCAGGACGCCAGGGCCACAAGCTGGTGCTTGTCCATGGTGCTGAACACCCCGTTGAACATCAGCTCCGTGGTCAGCAGCTCGTCAGCGGTGTCGATCTCGCACGCAGCGCGCCCCTTGGTCTGCACGATGTTGTCGGCGTCCACGTGGCCTAGCCGCCGCAGCACCGCCGTCCTGCACCCCAACCCCTGTTTCACGGGCCTGCATGGTTTGCTCCCTTGCCTCCTGAGGTCCTTCTGAGAGGCGTTTGGTTCTTACTGGATTGGGGGAAAGAGGGGGGAGGGTTCCCCCGCTGGAGCGCAGCTTTGAGATGCAACGATCAGACTTATGAAAGGCGTAGGTTGCAATCTGAGTTGCTGCAGGTGTCAACGAAGGCGCCGATGCCTTCCAGGATTCCCAGCAAGGAGATGATCACACATGCATCTTGTCTCTGCGAGGATCCTGCTGCCGCTCTGACACTCAGACTGTGCCATCCCAGAACAACTGCTTCTCATTCACATCTCTCGTTGACCGCGGATCAGTGCAAGCATCGCAAAGGCGTGGGATGTGTCCCACCTGTTGCGGGTCTCCGCCCTGAAATTGGCCAGCTGGGAATCCCGAAGCTGCGTCCTGAGCTCTTCTGCGCGGGCCTGCAGCCCGGCCTTGCGCTGGATGGCCGGCAGCGTCTGCCCGCTGTCGTCCTTCTCGATCTGCAGTGACGCTGCTTCAGGTGGTCCACTTGGCTAACAAACCTGATCATCCATGTGTTGCTCTTGAATTTCACTCACAAAAAAGACATGAAACCCGACTGTGAGGTGCTCTATGACTTTGAAATGAGACAAGGGAAACAAGACGCATTTCAATGGGTGGACAGTACCTTTTTCTCTGTGGGCTATGGTACTCAAGGGAAAGCATGGAATGCAAATAAAATCCGGAAAAGGCCCTTCCATGCTCATTGTCTGCTTGGCAAGCATATTGCCGAGAGAGGACCGATTCACCCCAACAGTCTCCATCGCCGGGTATGCCAAAAACGCAGCTCCTGAAAGGGGGTGATCACCTGTGCCACTTCGTTATACTGCAGCATTCGCTCCAGCTGTTTGATCTGCTCCAGAGCCTCCCTGACTTGCGGGCCCGATACTCCCATGTCCTCCACAGGGTCCAGCGTGGGAAGCCCCTGTGGGTACTTCTTCCGCAGCTCCTGCACCGTCCATTTCGTCAGCCAAGAATGTGGAGACAAAGGTTGGCAGATCGTCTGCAACAGATTCCATGATGGATCCATGAGGGCAGGCCTAGGCCATCTGCGCTTCCTCAGCTTGACAACTCAGTCTTCTTCTCAAAGCCACAGCACTAATTACGGAAGCATCACTGTCGTCCATTGGACTGGAATTCCCTAGCAAAACCCTGGCACTGGAGGACAAATTTTGGACACTGACAAATCCTTGGGGTCTTGCTGCTGGACACTGACCTTGACGGTGAGCATGGTGGCCCGCCGGTTTTCGGCCGGGCGCAGGTCTTCCGGCAGGGTGATCCTCAGGGTGGACAGCGCGTGCGTCAGGCTCAGGGGCACCGGCACCACATGCATCTCCCCCTCCTCACCCTCCTTGGGAGGTACCGGCACCCGCGCTGCAGGAGATCTGAGGTTGAATGCTCTGGGTCCGACGACCATACTGGGATACAGGTATAAGAGGAAAGGTAGTTCTTGCATGGCAAAGTCGACATGTCCTCTGCTTCTGGGATGGCAAGTTGCTGGGCAAGTGTCACCCCTTTTTTACAAGGCACCAATAAGGTACCACGTTGACCTGTCTGTGTAGCCTGGGCGTTAGTATTCTTTTGTGGAGTTGATCATGTGATGAGCAGCTGTGGCATTGGTGGCACTGCTGCCACAGGATCACTCAGATGTTCGGTCCCCACATTTGACTGTGGGACTCTCATGACCATCAGACCATCCCACAAACACTTGCAGATGTCAGGATATTGCAGCCGATCGAGCTCACTCTGGGCGCTGGAGGGGGAGCACAGCAGCAGCACGTCCAGGGTGTACACGTGCTGCACCCCCTGCTGCCCGCCCGGCCCCATGCTGGGGTTGGCCTTGAGCGCGGGAGCCTCCCGTCGCGGGCGCACCAGCACTCCCCAGGACCAGTCGGTGTCCCCGTCGCGCACGTGGATGAGCCTCCCCGGCCGCAGGAACTGCATGCAGAGGTCGGGGCGCATCATCTCCCGTCGCACCACCGCGCGAGCCTCAGCCAGGTCCTGCAGGGGGAAGCATGCTCAAGGACTTACTGTAGGGGGTTTTATGGGCAGGTTGGAGAAGGGGGAGGGGGGGGGGGTTCCATCACCTCGGACATGGAGGATTGGAGAAACAACTCTTCAGTAAGGCTTCAAGACAAGGCATCCTACAATGGCGTTGGATTTGAACCTTTCATCCCCAGAAAGGCTGCCTTGATCATCCAGCTTTGACTCTACGCATGTGGAGCAAAAGCCCACCCTAAGAAAGCCCAATCAAAAATCAGAAAGACACCCATGCCAGACAAGACAAAGCAGCTCTCACCGCCTGGAGCTTGAAGTACTCAATCACGGCTCCGGGCGTGGCGGCTTTCATGGAGCCCGCCTCGGCCTCTATGCTCTCCAGCTCCTCCTTTAACTGCATATACGGCAGCACCTCCTCAGCCCCAGGTCGGTCCGCGGTCCCAAGTGTGGCATCTTAATGTGATAGGGGCCCATCCATTGGAACCGCAGGCAAAGGTGACTCCCTCTGTCTTTCCTGACACGGCAATATCCGTCCTGTCTCGCAGCAGATACATACTGGATCGGGTTGACACACACACACACACACACACACACACACACACACACACCGAGCACGTGAACGACCCTGGCGCAAGCCACCCGTGGCCCACTGAATACGCTGCCTGAGGACCATAGCTATCTAGCGGACAGTAACCTGTGCTGCATGTCCTCATGTAAGACAAGGCTTAGGAAGAAGTGGTGACCTGCGGGAGCCTGCTCTCAAACTGGAACTGCTGGAAGGAGCGCTTGACGACGTACTCCATGTCCTGCCCGCTGCCCTCCATGCGCCGCATCAGGTTGAGCAGCGTGTAGTAGCTGAGCTTGAAACTGCTCAGCAGGGGGTTGGCCTTGCCCATCACCATCTCCCTGACGATGCAGGCCATTTCTCAATCAGGGGAGAGATATTGGGATTTTTGGGAGGCACCCAGAAAGTTGTCATGTCCAGAATGTCTGACGCTTTCCCTCCATCCTGGAACAAGTCTTGGTAAGCCTGTGAATGGAGCGCATGCAAGCAGCATGACCCTCCCTTTTCTAATGAGTTGCTCTTGAGGAATGCAGGAAGAGTTCTCTGGCTGGCACAAGATGTCCGCAACCAAAGTCAGCAAACTGCTGAACTGATTGTTCTGGCACCTTCAGGAGCTTAAATGGGGGCCAGCAACTAATTGCACAACAGAGAGAACATGACCTATGCAGGCACTCCAGCAGCTTCAGGAAGTGCTTCAACACACGGCAGCAGGACGGGCTGCAAAAGAGGAGACTCAGCAGCAATGGCAGCACCTGCAGGCTTCCTGGGTGAGGCGGTCGTCCACCATCATGATGCACAGCCCGCGGTCGTCCTTGCCCCTGCGCCCCGCGCGACCCGACATCTGGATATACTCCCCTGAGCTCAGCACGCGGTGCTCCGTGCCGTCCCACTTGTTGAGATTGGTGAAAACCACGGTGCGTGCAGGCATGTTCAGCCCCATGGCAAACGTCTCCGTGGCAAACAGCACCTGCCGAGGGGCTCACCGGTGAGGACCCCGCTGATCATCAGGCGTGAGCACTTCCGACGGTGCAGGTCTGTCTGATGTCCCTCTCAGTCAACATCGCACAAGGTGTACTTTCGACATGAGAGGAAGGTTCCCAACAGTCTCTGCACGTCGTTCCAAACGCACCAGACCTCCAAAAACCTTCTGAACTTCAACAGATATATGGCGGTGTTGAACCCATCACACACCACCCACGAGAAGGTGGCTTGTCCTTGTGTCTGACACACAATTCTGCCACCCCACGGAGCTCTCAGATCATGTCCGCCCCTCCTCCACTAGCCCACAGATACGCAGGGAATGCCTCCATTGTAACCATACCCCAAGCGAGCCCCTCACCTTGATGAGCTGCTCCTGGAACAGCAGCTCAGTGAGCTCCTTGACAATGGGCAGCAGGCCGGAGTGGTGCACCCCGATGCCGGCCCGCAGCAGGTTCACATAGTTGGCTATGGCGTCCAGCTGCCGGTCGTCCTCGTTGAGGCACTGGATGGCGTTGTCAAACACCAGCTGCACCTGCTCGTATCACCGCTGAATTGAACTAAGAATTCTTGGTTTACTGCAATGTGAGGGAAAGGCAGCTCTGGCTCAGTACAGGAGCGATTGCTGGGTTTGCTGACACATGATTGGTCACACCCAGTTGAGATGAAATGCTACCAGCAAGAAAGAGACAAAGATTGTCAAAATCCACCCAGCCAACCAGTTCGAATACGCTTGAGGTGAGAATGGCAGCTGACCTGCTCCTTCTCCTCCTCTGAATTGAAGTCCAGGCGCTCCCTCTGCACGTAGCTGCCATACTCTTCGCATTCCCTGCGTAGCAGGGCGGCCACTTTGTGTCACTATGAGCCTGATTTCTGGAATGGCCCTTATGGTGTGAGGGCCTGGTGTGCTTTCTGCGTGGACTTTGATACATGAGGGCAAGGGAGGAGAGAAGGAAGGAGAAGACAGGCAACAACTTGTGAGCTCAGCTCCTTCGAGCGCATGTTATTTTTTGCTCAGAAGAGATTGTGCAGGCAGACAAGGCGTGAGGGGTGACCCTCATGAATTGCACGATTGAACGAGCAGTACGGCGTGCTGCATGGCTGCATCTGACCTAGAAACGGCAAAGCTGCCGCCTCATTTCCTCCGGAGCAGCCGATTAAGCACTGACTGGTACTGTGAAGAGCTATTTACTTGTTATAACCACTGGAGTTTCAGATCCAAACCATGGCATCTGTCAGTCAGAAGATTCACCTGCGAGCGAAGCTGAAGACGATGACTGGCTCCAGGGATCTCTTTTTGACCATGGTGAGGATCTTGACGATGTCTGCAGCTACTCCCGCCTTGTCCTGCTTCCCCCCCTGTGGGGGACCCCTGCCGCCCCTGCCCCCCCGCCCGAATCGCCCCCGCCCCCTGCTGAAACGGCCTCCCCCCTCCGACTTTGCATTGTCCGCCCTCTCCTTGAAGGTGGCGTGCATCTCGTCAAAGTTGTCGGCCTTGAAATTCGCAGCCTCATCTTTGATCTGCACATTTCCATGTTTCATGTGGGTATGGCACAGGCTCATCAGAACACTACGCATTTCTTGGAGCTGGAGCGAATCGTTGCATTTTGGCAATTACGTTTGGTCCTAAAGACAGATGTTTGAATGAATGGATGGCAATGGTGACCTTGAGAAATCCATAAAAAAGTCGGACGCATCATGGAAACTGCGAATTGTATGGGAATCGAACCCAGTGGCGCTTCTGTCTCAGCAGTGCGTATTTCCACTCAAAAGTATTCTGGAGGCATTCTGCTACACAATTCGTGTGCCACCCATATCCTTTGTGAACAATAAATTTCCCAGGCGTCACACGCTTTCCCCCTCCTGTCCTGATTTGATGCCAGGACTGCTTGGGGGGCTCAATCTGCTGCACAGCGTAGGGGCCCCTCCATGTCGATCTTCGACGATGTGCTTCTCAGGCGTCACGCGATCCCCCCCCCCCTCCCCC
>QAXI01000435.1:10666-29138 GCA_004335615.1 Chloroidium sp. JM
CTCCCCCCCGCGCCCCCACCCCCCCTTCCCGCCCCAATCAAGTACCAGGACTTCCTGCTGGGCCGGCTCACCAGGAATAGGCCATCGCCCCCCTGGGGGAAGGCGTAGTGCTGCAGGGGGGTGGGGCGGTAGTCGGTGTACACCACGTGGCAGGGCTGGTGCCTCAGGTGGGAAATCCAGGCGGCGAACTGCACGGAGTTTGATAGCGTGGCGGACAGGAAGACCATCTTGGTGTCCTTGGGCAGGAAGATGATGGTCTCCTCCCACACCACCCCCCGCTCCCGGTCCTGCATGTAGTGCACCTCGTCGAAGATGACCCACGCCACCTCCCTCTCAATCTCCGAACCCCTGCGCCACACACCCACAGAGGGCTTCACACAGAATCTATAGCCCTATTGGTTTCATTTCCTTCTTGATGTCTGGAAGCAGGGGAGCGGTTGACAGCTTTGGCAGATGCTGGTGAGCTAAGAAAGGCTTTGTATCTTTGGCCTGCCCTCAATGGTCGGTCGCCGATTCTTTAGAATCCTCTGCCTGGTTGTAAGGCTCAGGAACGAAAAGCGGCATGCAGCTGCTGCAAGCCTTGCACTGTCATGAGGTGTTGAGGTTCTAGTATAAGTAATAAGCCCAGGGGAGGGGTCTTGCCTGTACAGCATGCTGCGCAGGATCTCGGTGGTCATCACCATGATCTGGGCGTTGGGGTTGACGGAGACGTCCCCGGTCATCAGGCCCACGTCTTGGAATTCCTCCTCCAGCTCCCTGAACTTCTGGTTGCTCAGCGCCTGCAAGGGGGGTAGGTTTTGACAGCAGGGCAGGTAATTTAGGAATGCGTGCATTTTGAGAGCAATCCTGCAGGAGATCCCATGGCAGCGATGCTGCACACAACCAAGGGCGACTTGGTCCCAAGGTGTCGGCTGCTTCCTCCTCTGCTGCCCTCTCCCGCTCCTTCCTCTACCACGGGACAGTCAATTTGCATGTACCCCCTCTAATAATTGCACCAGCAGCCACCATTTTGATAGCATTAGGGTCCCCTGCTGCACGGTCATGCTGACAATTGCGTTCCCTCCACCTCACAAATCTCCCCTGGGTGGCTGAGCATCAGCCAGCCCATGTCCTGGCTGCAGCACAAGCGGGATGGTCACCTTGAGTGGGGACGTGTAGACCACCTTCTGGTTGTCCCGCAATGCCATTGCGATCGCATACCTGCAGCATTGCGCCCATTCGAGATCCTAATTTCTTGCCTCATAACCATTGCAAATCATTGTTGACAAGTAGCACCGTCTGGGTCATGAAAGAGGAGTGCGCAGTCTGAAGCAGGATCAACAAAGACTCACTCGGCGACGGCAGTTTTTCCTGCTGAGGTGTGGGCCGACACCAATACAGACTCCTTCCTCTCCTGCACCACCGGGAAAGGGTCTTGCTCAGCAAAATCAGTGGCGAGGTTTGGAAGTACTTGGAGAAGAGGCTGACAGCAACACTCCATTCACCTCGCAACACCAGACTCGCAGCATATGCAGCATGTTCCGAAAGGATGCGCCAGTCAAGCTATTGCAGCGCCTCGGGCGTCTAGTGCAGCATGCGAGTGCCATAGATATCCTCAACACCAGCTTCATGTGCCATCTGAACCATGGCCTGTGCATGGCATGAGACCAGACAGCCTCACCAGGCAAGCTATGGAAATTTCCTGAAAGTTGTCCAGCACGAAGGGGTACTGCTTGGCACGCTTCCCCCTGTACACAGGGTGCTGGATGGTGCCTGCAGCGGACACGCGTTCCTGCTCACTGCTGCTGTCCAAGAAGGCAAAAGTCCCATTCATGCCCATAGTTGCACCAGTATGTCAAATCCTAATTTTGCAGCACTGGAAATGCCGTTGGATTGTAAGGCTTGACACAGCTGCAAATCAGTCTCAGAGAAAGCGCGTGATTTGGCGCACAGGAGGAGGGGAGGAATGCGGATGAATTGGATGGGTAATACCATGAATGTTGACGTCCAAGTCTTCCGGCTCCTCATAGTCTGCTGGTGCCACGAATTCGTGGGAGAGGGTCACAGGCGCAACAAGGGTGGGAGCAGCGTCCAGTGGGGCTTTCTCCGGGTCCACGTGCAGCTGCTCATCCTCCTCCCTCTTCCGTTTCAGGGCCTCCCTGGTAGCGGCGGCAGCCCTCACCCCCTGGACAGTGAGGCACAATCATGGCTGCAAGATGGAGGGGTTGAGAAACAGTCTAGATATTCCAAGAAGGTAGGTGATGAAAATTTCTTGTGGAGAGTAGTACAAAAAAATTCCAGCGAATCCCGCTGGACGGCATGGAGGACAAAGTAGTTCATTTCGAGCAACCGACAGGCCGCTGTTTTGAGTGGCTTGGAAATGCGTCACCTCTTCGGTCTGCTCCATTTCTTCAGCTGTCTGGCCTCTTAAACCATCAAACTAGTACCGGGGCATTGACCCAGCACGCGGTATTGGAAAATTTTAAAGGTCTGTGACTTGATACCTAGCTAATGTCGACTCTCGCAGTATATCTCGAGACTTGCCATCGAACGCCTAAGATTGGATTCGGAAGCACCTGCTATTCCAACCTTAGCGAGGATGACCTGAGTGAGAACAAGCTCGGTAGAATGCCAGCAATTCAAAGCTTTTCGGCGATCCTGGGATTGCACTTTCTTCTCCTTCCTCTCTTTTCAAGCTGAGAATCTAGAGGGGTTGGGGTTCCTTTGAATGCAGCTGTCAGAGATCACTTTGAAAATGTCAAGTGATTGCAACGTTTCTTCCGACATTGCAAATTCTGCATTGTGACTGATCCCTACTTAAAGCCAGGAGAGAATGTCGCTGAAAAGCATGCATTGCCTTCACAAGCCTGCTCTCACAAATCATGCAAACCACATACAAAACTCACTTGCATGAGTTCCAACAGATCTCATCAGCACTTACTACTAAGATTGGTACACACAAACGACACTTGCTGACCATGCAAACATTGCAAGACCCTACGTCACCATTGGGTTCAGCTTACTGCCAATTCAGATGCAGTTCCACTTTAAGATTGCTGTATCGAGTTCAGGCATAATTGCGATCAACACAGCTTGAATTCAAAGCAAGGTTGGGGGCTAGGACCTCAACACAAAGCAAACTCTACAATCAACACAGCGCTACCAACCAATTCAGAGTCCCAGTCATCAAGCATGGACAGCAGCCTCAATATAGATTACCTCACCCAAATGCACCACATCACCGCATGCATGTTTCCATGCAATTCTCCCACAACGTACAGCCAGGTTCAATGTCCAATTTGACACAGTTGTTGCAGAGCAAGGCCGTGTTTGCTAGTGCTGCTGTGCTCACACAGGTTATGACCAAGGAATATTAGTACAGGCCACCATCAGCAGCCAGCCTGCCTCTGGTGGCATTCGTGGACCCTTCAGGGGGCAGTTTAGGCAGTTTCGCCGTCGAGCAGCTCCCCAGTGGGAGCCAGGGTGAAACGGGTGGGTGTCACAATGCCAAAGTGCTGCAAGATGAAACACAAAAGTGTGAGCAGGGTGCCCGAGAGAAGGAATTCAAAGACTTGTCACATGGTTGCAGCAGGAGGTTCAGCCTCTTTGTGAATTGCAGCTTTCTTAATTCAGCATACTTTGATGGCGAGGCTGTAGTAGCTTGTTACACAGAAATGGTGGACTTGAGCGGCTAGCAAGAGAGAGTCACACATCTTGGAGGCGCGAGGCTGTCCGTTGTGGTGATCACAAAGACATATGATCCATACTATGGGTACTGATGGACAGAGATTTGCAGAGGCCCAGTGAGACTTCCCACCTTCTTCGCAAAGGCGGCCTGTTGGTCGGCAGCAGGACCGCATAGGGGGATCATCACCCGCCCGCTGCTGGGGCGGGAGGGGGGAGGCAGGGCCTGCCCGGGGACGGGGTGGGGGCTGGCGTCCCAGCAGACGCCCTCCGGCTTGGTGTAGGGCGGCGAGGCGCACTTGAAGTCGAAGTGCATGTTCAGGGGTGGGGTCACATCCTCCACCTTGATGACTGCAGCATTCGACAGGACTGAACTCGATGTACTTGCGTTGTGAAATCACCTGGAGTTTTCCCTGGCACAGCTTATGGATTTGGCATTGGCATTGATCGCCGTACAGAGATGAGCATGGGGATGTCCAAAGCTGCTGGTCGCCTTCCTGGTCCGTGAGCTCCTTGCTCACAAATTTTTGGATCCCTGCCCTGAAATGTGCACAGAGACAAGCGTTCCTGCACTGCGACTGAAGGAAAGCAAGCGTGCAACGTGCAAGTGGGAGGGTCAGCACCTGGCGTGCAAGGGCTCTCCAGGGGGGAGGCCTCGGCGTAGGGGGACTCCATCTGGTCGGTGAGGGTGACAGGCATGCAGGCCTGGCTGCGCAGGGCCCATCCCAGTCGGTTGTTCTGCTCTGTGAAGATGTCCTGCAGCAGACCACAACCCCTTTCGGATTTTTGCCCTCATCAATTCGCCAGTCCAGGCAGAGAGAACTTTTTGCCATAGATTCCCTAAAACTCCGAGTGCATTTGATGCTGATTTGGACACTGTTGAGGGGGAATCCACCTTGCGGCTGGGGCAGGCGCTGGGGGGTCCCGATGCAGGGCGGAGGGTAGCACGGGGGGGAGTGACCTCGCACAGGGGGGGCTGCAGCCGGGAGACTGAGCTCTCCAGTGCGTGCTCATACTCCTCACACAGCTGCAGGGGAGCTGGCTGCTGGTACAGCATCTCGTCCGTCAGGAACAGGTTGTCCTGATTGAAGCTCTCCACCTCTGAGGGGCAAACGGCGGAGGCGTATACAATTGGAGCGCGGGACGAAGCAGAATTGACACAGATCCGCCCACCCCAAACAGGCAGGATGTCAATAAGCCGATTCCCTTAAGGCTATCAGGCCATCAAGATGGTCATCTCAACGATAGAGGGTCCTTGACATGCAAACCACAACTTCTGCAGTCAGCCCCATTGCAGTGCATGAATCCCTTCAGCTAAACACCTCCTCCCTGCCTTGCTTCTTTCATTGAATGGCATGAGCCATTCCCAGATCCGCTTCCGGATTAGAAAGCAAGCTGTTTTCCTGGACCAGCATGGAGCAATGGCCTGCAAATCGCTCAAGCACAAGTGGGCTTCAATTTTCTGTGCACCATGCTGCCGCGGCCGCTTGGGGGATCTGCTGTCCTGGCGACTCTCGGAAGACATGCACGCTGCTGGGCGTGCTTTTGACCGGGATTTCATGGCTCCTTCACATTTGGCTTTTGCCGTGTTGGACTTGCTGGGCCGTTGGCTCTGGACTGGTGGCTCTGGACTGGGATCGGTGGGCTGGGGTGTAGGTCTGTCTAGAAAGTGGGCAATAGGGCTTTCTAGCGTTCTAGTAGCCCCGCCGAGGCGGACACTGCTGGAACCTAGGGTCTTTGGCGATGGTCCATAAGTGGGCTGGTTCTGGGCTGGTTTTGGGGGATGGCAGGGGAGGGGGTCTCACCGCTGCCCAGGGACTCCTTGCAAGCCAGGGTGTCCTTGTAGAAAGGCTCCAGCTGCAGACCCTCGGACATCTTGAGCTTGCTGAAGGGCAGCTCGGCCAGCAGGGTTGCAGGCACGTGGCGCATGTGCTCCTGTTGTGTTGTGTGGGAGGTCAGGCAACTTTGATGGTGGGCATCAGCTAACACGGAAATTTCCAGGAATTGCTAGCCTTATCGTTGCACTATCTGACAGGAAGCTGGTACTGAGCTGGTGGTCAGCAAAGTGATATCCTGGTGCTGATCAAGAGGCCAAATTGGTGGGTGCATTCCAGCGTAAGTGGTAGGTTTCGTCATACCCAATTGTGGCTATGTCTGCAATCTGGCTAGCAATGGCACAACAAACCTACCCTTGGTTGCACTTCCCAAGCGAGTGCAGGGTTTCACCTCCTTGACGCGAAAAGCAGTCTCCTGCTTGTCCAGCAGGTGTCTTGGAGAGAAGGGGGGATAGGCCTGGGATCTCTGGGATGGCGAGCCGAAGGACAGGAGCCCCACGTCATCATAGGGGCTGCTGGTCAGCTCCTTCCTCCCGCCGGCTGCAGGCACGCAACTGTGAATGAGATCCAACAAGTACAGTATATACTCCTCCAAGCGGTACCCCTTGGTGACCAATTTTCATGGTCACTTGGAGGGGAAAGTCTCTTACAGGATGAGGGCACCATAACAGTTCTGAGCTTGGTAGCACAGGCAGCTGGTCTCTTAGGGGAGAGAGCCTCTTGAAGGGATAGTACCTTAAAGGAGTATATACTGTGCACGTTTACAGAGGCTCTTGCCCCGCAACTCGCAGCTGCATCCACTGATGGCTTTTGCTGCACTAGCAGATTTCAACCTCTGAATGTGCAATCCTGCCGCAGCCAGCCAAAGAGAATCACCATAGGGGATTTGCATCATTAAAGGGTCAAAAGCATGCTCACAACGATTTATGATTGCAGAAGGGGGAGGAAAAGCCGGATGGCCAAGCAAAGATGGGGAAAGCTCACGCAGCTTTGACCTTCGGCGTGTGAAATTCCTCGTGTGCGGCAGGGAGGCGCCCTTCTGCTTGCGCTTGGGCCTGTCGTGAGAGGTGTCGGTGTTGGAGGCAGGCTCGTCCCTGTCCCAGCTGGCGGTGTCTATCACGGGCCGCTTGCGCTTGCCTCCAGACAGCTGCAGGCTCTGCATGTACTGCTTCAGCACCGCCGAGATTCCGCCTGCCCTGTCCTGCAATACCCCACCAGAGAGCCATCGTATATACCATTTCCAAGTAAGGGAAGTTACGCTGCTACAAAGGCTTGAGTTCAGCAAAATGCGTAGTAAAAAAATCTGGGCCATGAAAGGTCTCTGGTCTGTGCTAGAAGTGCAAGGGCCCACACAGCCCTGCCCTTAGAAACCATCCGCGCATCTGCCATCACAGCTCCTGACTATGTGGATGCAAAGCACAGACTTAACAATCTCACCGGCACGGCATCCTTGCGACGGAGAGTAGCATTCCAGTGGTTCTTGACGGCGTTCTCGGTGCGCCCTGGGATCTGCTTGGCGATGTCGGCCCAGCGGTTGCCCAGCTCCTTGTGCACCTGGATCGGACATTGTCATGTTTATTTGTATTCTGTGGGACTAAACTCATACTCAAGTAATATTTTCTTTCAAAATATTTGATGATTACCTCAATCAGGCGGCGCTCCTCCTCCTCCGTCCATGCATCCCTCTTGATGTCGGGCCTCAGCTGGTTGTGCCACCTCTCCCTGCACTGCTTCCCTGCACACCAGCCAGCATTTTATGCCTTCGCATGGCGACAGATCTTCAAAAATTTGGCATGAAGCTGGGTGAGGGATTCGCTTTCATTTTTCACTCACAAACACCAAATGCAGGTTTCTTACCCTCCATTATCCTGGTATGTGAGGCGTAACAGAATTGGGTTGGTTGTGGAGGAGGGAGGGGGGGTGGGAAAGGGAAATACCAATGCGGCCAGGAAAATGCCTGGCAATCGCGCTCCAATTTCCTTCACCCTTCTCTTCCACCTGCCTGCAACACAGAGAGAGGCTGCCAGACAGTGCTGATGTATTTGTCTGAAGGTCAATCTGTCTGATTCTGGTCTCATGTGATGCAGAATTCAAAGTCACTGATGAAGTCTTGTCAAAGCGGCTCAGGCTCAGCAAGATTGATTGGCGTTTGCAACTCAGGGACTCACTTCACCAGGCGATTGTCCTCTTCCGGATTCCAATTCCCCTTCACTTTGGCCACAGGGTGTCTGCGGCGCTTCTTGTTCTCCCTGCCATTGCTGTCCCTACTCGTAGGGCTTTTGTCTCCAGCTGCAAGGCTGAGAAGACTGCACGAAAGATTCAAGTCAATCAGACCTTGGAGCAGAATATTCGGCCTTGCTCAGGGTCTGAATGGATTGGTAGGTTGCGATATTCCTTAAGCTGCTCCAAGGACTGGCCAGGTCTGGCGTGATCCTCAACGAGTGGGACCCAAAATGAGCGACATCGTCACTCACAAGTCCGCTCTTCGGCTGCATCTCGGAAGTAGGCGCTGGTTTTGATGGCGATGAGCCATGGGAGACTCACATAGGTAGGGCATCCTGTGACGATGAGGCGCTCGACCCGGGTTGAGAAGTCACCGAGCGCGCAGAGGGGCAATTCATATCCTTCTGCACCCAAAGACGATGGTAAGAGCGATGTCGAGATGGAGTCTAGGCCTGATGCTGTTCAGAACATTCTGCTTCCAAGGGAGACGAGTGCTTCTGACGCGCGAAAATTCAGAAATTCCAATCTCGGATCCATGAGCATCGGTGGAAGGAATTTTCCACCGTCTCGCAAACCAGGGTGCTCTCTCGTTTGCACTCCAAACGAATATCGGGGCAGCTGGCCATATTCTTGTAGCTCCAATCAGACGAGCAGGTCCGCCCAGAGTACAGAGTGAATGCCGGAGAGTGTTGAATTCCTTGAAGGACGGGGAGGATTTGAGAAGTTTCAAATAAACCACCTCGAATTTTGGTTTGCCCTGCTGGGGTTCAGTCGGGCAGGTGTACGATTTGGTGGGAAACCTCGAATTGAAAAGTGTACGACGATATGAACGCCGCAAGAAATTGCGCACTATGAACTCCGGCTTTTTTGCTAGACCGATCAGCTGCAGTGTCAGATAAACATGCTCAGTTCAGATGTCTCTAGCCCAGTGCCCAGCATGAAACGAATGATGGCTTCCAGAGATGATGAAATTTTAGGCTCAACCTCAGATGGCTGGAGGAGATGACTAGAACAAATGAAAGGATGTCAGATTTCTCAGAGTTGTGCCTGCTGTACACTCCGTATACATGTAGTGCCCTTCCCAATGGATGCAGTCACAGGAGGCTCAGGATCTAGACTGACTGCATCCCCTCGACCCAGCAAGCCTGAGTGTTTGCCACACTTCCAGTGCAAGCCATGCATCGAATAAAGCACCTCGGGGCTTACCATCAACCCTCCTATTGTTTTGATACACCAAACCCTCCTGAACTCTACAAATTGGGCCTAAAGAGTCCGCCTTGCATGCTTCTCATCAAAATCCTCCCTTCTGCCTGCCAGTTGATCCTAACGCTGCTTCAGAGGTCCCGAGGGCAGCAATTCTTCCACTCCGAATCTTGCCAATCTTTCCCGCAAATCCTGCTGCCGCTTCTTGAAAGTCTCCTCCACGAGTACAGGTTCTGATGGGGACAAGCCATCAACGGCAGCGTCCTCCAGCTCAGCAAACGAGAAGCATCCCCACAGCCCATCAGTGTTTGGGACGACCAGCGGCGGCTTCAAACGGCGGCAGCGCAGCTCCAAGATTGCAAGAGGCTGCTTCGCCCTCCAGGACAGCCGGTTCTCCACGTACTGCTGACTCCAGATGTGGAGCTCATCCAGAGAGGAGAGGGCTGCGGGATCGGCAGTCGTCCAAACCCCACTGACCTCAGCCAGGACGTCTAGCTCCAGTTCCCTCTCGGCCTTAGGGTCCCGCTGCAGTTCCTGCACCTGCATCAAAAAAATTGGCAATTGCGCATTCACAATGGACCTCTTCTTCCATTTTGATTTATTCGCAGTGATGGGAAGAAAGGGCCATCAGATTTGAGCGCACAGCTGAGAGACCCTCATGGCACTATGGCAGCAGTCTCAGACTCAAGGCTTGTACATTGACCGACAATGTCGCCTTGGAGGCCTGTTGACCAATCCTCCTTTCATAGACTATGCAGAAATGGGTAGACTCCCAGGAAGTGACTTGCCTCCTTGTACAGCTCTTGTGCTTCAGGCTTCAGCAGCTGTCCCTCAGAATGGAAGACTGTAGGTAGCAGTAGAAACCTCTGTGCATGGATTTGGAAGCCTGCCTCACGAATGCCTCCTTTTCGCAAGAGTATCTGTACAAGATTGATGTTGGGGAAGGTGAGTGGCTCAAAGAAGTGGAGTACAACACTTGCAGAGCAGCTCAGATCAAAGGCCTCACAGTTTGGTCTCCACTCCTGAGAGCAGCGATTGTGACTGCCCATTCCTTCAGGGCCAACAGGTTGCTGCTCTGTCCATTTGCTTGAGCTTTTGCTGTATATTCAGCCCGCAAAGAGCATCCACGAGCTCCAATCTTGCAATCTGGTCTCAAACTAATGCAATCGAGGGGTTTAGGGAGTATGCAGGCCTGGCGAGGATGGACTGAAGTCAGAGGCAGGGTGCACGCCCCACCAACAGTCCCTCGAAATCTCGCTGGTTGGCAAGATCGAGTTTCAGACATTCAACGCTGCCTGTTGTAAGATCGCAACAGTCATGACAAGCTTGATCACGAATAAACAAGGCTCATAAATCTCCCTTCACAGCCTAGCAGGATGGCGTTAACAACGTCCGCCCATCCTTCCCGTCACAGGAGGCCTCCTGAATTGGCCAACTCGTCGGCAAACAGCGGAGAAGGAAATGTGGGGGAGAGTTACTCGGTCATTTTTCTCACACCAAGTCAGCAGAAATGCCTCAGTCCTTCTGGCCTGTGCTCACATTGCTAGGAGGGATGGACCAATGGCTGGACATGATTTCAATTCACCTGCCAATAGAGCAGTGCAAAGCTGACCAGCCAGCAACATACTTAAGCTTATCTCAAATAAAGCCTACCGCTTGCCGGCAGAGTTGCAAGAGACCAAGAACTGCGCACAGACTTGCACTGATCATGACTGGATACTTGTTGGCAGATGTTGACACTCAACAAAACAAAAAAGGTAGTCTCATATGGACAGCTCCTCTGGCGGCACATCAACAACTCCTCCATACTGCGTTCAGTCGAGACGTGCGTTCCTGCTGCGCGAGACTGGGCTCAGCAGGTTGTCCTCCAGGGAGTCCATCCGCCCCAGGGGACCAGCCACGTCCTCCAACCCCTCACCAGCATCCCTTGCAGAGGGGGACCCAGGCTGCGCCCTGTTGCGGTCCCAGATGCTGCCCCCCAGCACGTCGTTCATCATCACCTGGGTGCTCCCGGGAGAGCCCAGACCCGGAATGGACACCAGGGCTGCCGTGCGGAGAAGCAAGAATGACCCCCTGCAACATGGGGCTCTATATGAGTCAGCGGGATTGGCATCAGAGAAGCAAAGCGTTTAGATTCTTGATGATGTTTGAGAGAAGAGGAGAGCACCAAGGAGTACATGAAGGGGAAGGCAGACCTTTGACAAGATATTTCTTCCCCAGAGACACATGAGGACATCAAACAGGAAGTCTCATATCAGGCAAAGTAGGAAGCAAAGCTTGTCAGTGATCTGTATACTTATTTCCCTCCTCCAAGGATGACACTCGTGTTTATTGCCAGGTTAAATGCATCCCAAGATTCCCTTGATCCCTGGGCACAGCTCGTATCCATCTGGTCATATGCTGAGAGTGGAGGCACCTGTTGCCCGTCGAAGCGCGTCTAGGGGTACTGGCTTGGCCGATGCCGCACTGGCCGCTTGCTATGTAGTCCTCCTGAAGATGATGTGGGTCTAGGCCCTGCGCCACACCAAGCTTTCCTTCTCGAGCCCATACATTGGCTTTGCTTGCATTCTCTTATCCACTCTGCATAAGACTCAAAACTGGCGGAGCCCCACTGCCAGAAGCCCCGACACTGACATGCCTGCTCCCTTGCAGGAGGGAAAGCATGCACATTCTTTTCTGCCTTGTCCTTCAAAACTTCACAGCAGCACAATCCAGATTTCATGGACGCACTGCCGTTCTTCATAATACACAAGGCGTGCAATCGTTCCTCCGGGAGATCCTCTTGCTGGTAAATTGCGATGTACACAGCTGAGCGAGGGGTGGCGCTGCGGTACGGCCTGCAGGCGATTTACATTGTGGAGGGAATGTGGATTGCCTGCGTCCTCCACGTCGCTACCCCCCTCCAAGTCTGTATCCGACGTCCTCAAATGCGCCTCCGCCCTCCGCATTGCCTGCCTGTGCACCACAAGGTAGCGATGACCATCTCTGAACTCCTTGCAAACTCCCACGACATGCGATTGCTATGTCGCAATACTGGTCTGTAGACAGCCCTCCATGACTTGCCCAGATTGGGCCAGCTGGTCCAGAGGGAAAAGGGGACAATTGACTGGAATTCAGTTGGAAGCTGCAGGCCGTATCAAACTCCACAGGCCATACTCCATGACTGTATCATGGAACGGCATAGCATGAAGGTGAGAGCATGTGGCACTGACTCGTCAAAGACCACCACTCCGCGGGTGATGAGTCTCACTGTGCATGCGGACCAGCCTAGCCAGCATTAGGGACCACCAGGTTGATGGATACCTGACGAAAAGGGTGGCCCAGGTCGCGCTGCCCAGCATGACCACCAGGGTGATTGCGGCCAGCACGTAGGTGAGGGCGCCCTTGGGTCCGGCATCCCCACTGATGACCTGCGAGATGTCTGTGGCCAGGGATCCCAAATAGCAGACCAGACTGCACTCCGGGATGATGCCTGCATCCCCACCCACGCTCTGTGTTTTAAATTCTTCAGAACGACCTCGGCATTGGTTCATGCAGGAATTCAGCAATCTCTCTGGAACTTTGCACTTTTGCCATGTTGTGCTTTTCCACTTGCATCCTGAGCAAGAGCATTGGGTCAGCAGCTCTGAGGCCCAGACCACAACCTCCAACCTCCAATGGGCCTGTGATACAATCTAACTCCCCTCTTACGCACCGATTACTGTCTTAATGCATCGCTGGGTCTGAGGAACATATCCCATGGAAGTGACCAATCCAACAACAAAATGCTGTCGCTCAGCACTTCTGTTGTATGCACCATGCGGGAAATCTTCCAGGCAAACATTATATTTGACACCATTGACTCAGTGTTGCATTGCTCACTTGCCCCTCCAGCGTGGTGCCATCAATCCAACACCATAGGGATGATCTTCTGCAAATCGCTCTTCGCCTATGCAGTGTCGATTCCGAGGCAATGGGAGATGGTGAAAGCAAATCACCAAAGAAGGAGGCAATGGCGAACGGCCAGAAGTGTATCTTTGTGGCTGCCATTGTGATGTTGAGCAAGTTATACGGCACGATGGGGGACAGCCGCAGCAGCACCAGCAGCTTCCACCCCTCCTGCTCTATGGCCTTGTCTATGATCTCCCACTTCTTCCACTTTCCTTTCACCAGCACCGACACGGAGTCCTGCACCAAATACCTGCACAGCAAGCCCATCACTCACTCGGCTGTGAGTGAGCCTCAAGCAGACCAGGAAGGGAAGTGTATGCACCTTCACGAGATGTGCCTTGTTAAATGTAACATCCTCCAGGCTACACACTGCCTGTCAGGCTTTGTCAGCTTAGTGGGTCAAGAGAAGGGAAGAAAAATATCCTGGAACACCACTGTGACTGCAGCCATCCAGAAGAGATAATGGAAGACAAGGAGCATTGCTGCATGGTGCTCTAGAGATTTTGGCGCGGCCTACCTGGCAAGCAGGAAAGCCATGGCCTGCCCTACCCCTCCCCCAAGCCAGACGGCCAGGAAACCCTTGCCAAACCTGCAGCAGCAGGTAGATGGTCTATAAAAAGAATTCTGATAGGGCAGACCGGTGCAAATGGTAATCAACAACGCTGCAAGGTGACAACAGAGTAAGCAATTACAGATGCCGCCCCTGTGCTCAGGTGCTCCTCCTCAGACCCCCATAGAGGAGGAGAGGCATACCCGAAGATGAAGCCAGCCCCCAGGATGAGCACTATGCCCGGCAGGAACAGGGCCACATTGATGCAGTACAGCAGCGTGAAGTACAGCCACCCCAGCCAATTGTTCTGCCGTTGGAAGAACCTGAGGATGTCGCCAAACACGGTGAGCCCCTGCATGAACACATCCATCAGCAGCCGTGAGTGCTCCCATGTTCTTGGGAAGTGTGGGATTTGCATCCGCTTTTTGAATTGTGTCACCGGACCCTACCCTTCCCTCTACCCCAATACATGTCGTTCATGACCAAGCATCTCCGTTGCACCTTTAGCAACTGCTTGCCCTCAAGCAGCAGACTGGCTGAACCTGTCGCTGACAATGACATCAAAAGGTGGAGGTGTATGCACCACCACATGTGCAGTCTATGGGGACGTCCAGTTGCCAGCATTCATAATGGAAGATCCTGGAGACATCAGATTCTTCACTGGTACGATCTCAAACAAGGCTGGGCTTTGAGGCAACGCAGATTTTGAGGCCTCATCAGGACGACCCCTGTTATTCCTTGATTTGACTGAGTCCCGTTCAAAATCCAGAAATGTACTGGCTTCGTGATATCGGGAGCATACTTTGACGGAGACGAGGACCACGAGGACGACCACGGCAACGAGCAGCAGGAAGCGCGTCCAGTTCCTGACGAAGAACTGAAAGGCCCTGGGCCCAAATCCCTCCCCTGGCCCCTTGCCGCCCCTCGCTGTGTCCTGCAGCAAACATCATGTTCTGTGGTGAGGACTCCAGCTCCTCTATTACTGGCCAATGTGTCAACTTGAGTTGCAGGCCTGTGAGGGTCAAGTGCGGGTGAGCTCACATTGTCTGCAAAACCTCTTTGCCACATGTGGCATGAATGATTTGCACACCAGCTGTCTGGATTGGGTATGAGCATTTCCTTGCATATCTGCCATGCACTCCAGGACCCATCACCAAGATGGCAGGCAGGAGGGCGGAGTGGCAGGCAGGAGGGCGGAATCCAGCCACCAAACATTCAGATTTAGGGCAACTTTACCGATGGTGATGTTGGCTCCTGGAGGAGGAGGGGTGTGAGTGTCCTAGCGCTGGACCCATCCAAGTCTGTGGAATTGCCTCTCGTGCTGGGAAGCTCTATGTCCGGGTCTGAGGTGTCTCGTTTCCCCACGCCTCTGGGCTGGTGCATGGCCCAAACCCTTCAGCTCACATGGCTGATGGAAAACGATTTCTGATAGAAAAAAGGCAACAGGTGGTGAGACAAACGGCTCGTCGTCTATCAGCGAAGGTAGAGAGCGACAAGATTCACCAGATCACAGATGCAAACAGCGAATAGGTCACTATGCTCTTGAGGCGACTATTTGCAGCTCGTCTTGCACAGTATGAAGTCCCTTCTGCAGAGTCTTGCTGTGTGCACTTGTCCTGTACATTAGTTCATATTGCTCTGGACATAGACCCAAAACCCGCATCTGCAAGCAGCTGAAATCATCTTCAGCCATGGAGTTTCCCTTGCATTGTCTTGCGAACTGTTAAGGAGACAAGAAGGTTGCGAGCCCATAGCTTTCATTCGCCAAACTCCTTGGTGCATGCAAGATGCAAGCGACACATCCTTCCAGCGTTGTGCATTCTGAGCCCAGAAGCAAAGGTCTCATAACTCATAGAGGTTGCAATTCATCAGCAAGATGTGCTATACGTTTCTGGCGGACGACAAGGCATCCAGTCAGCTGCCGCTCAGCAGAAGGTGATTATTGCATTGATCATGCTTAAGACACGCACCTGGTGTCATGCCAGTCCATTGCACTCAGACTATGCACCTACAAAACCTGCACTATATCTGATTTGCCTTCTGGTGCACCGCTTGCTTGATTCAACATGAAGCAGACTGGTGGCAGCTCTGCAAAATGACACTTGTGTCTGTCTCTCAGAGCCAGCTGTGCTTGCCACACCTATGGCGATGGATAGGAGGAGTCTGCTAGTGGCAGCAATCATGACTTGTGGGCTGGCCAGTGCCACTGTCCCGAGGGAAGCTGGAGCGGATGAAGGCGTCAGTGAAGCTGACGTTCAGGCAGCCGTCAGAAAGGCATTTGGAAAGACCGCTGGTAAAAGCAAGGTAGCTTCCTGATCTTCCTGGGCATTAAGTTGGGTGCAAAGGCTCTTTGCAGATTGATTCCTGATTAGAAGACACACTTGCCCCTCCTTTCTGCATTGTAGTGCCTGCGATAAACCATACTTCACTTGCATAACGGCCGCTAATCGTGGGCCATCAAACTTCACAACGTAACAAGAGACATGAGAAGTGGAGCGTTTTGCTCCGCAGGCCCCAGTACTTTTACGCCTGGTCTTCCACGATGCGGGGACCTTCAGCGCCTCCCAAGGGCAGGGAGGGGCCAACGCTTCTGTGCGGTTTGAGCTCAAGCGGCCAGAGAACGCTGGGCTGAACCGGGGGTGGAAGGTCATAGAGCAGACGATGCAGGTAAGCCCCCTCGTTTCTCACTCCTCCGCCATGTTGGCTTCCATTCTTGCTAACATCTTTGTTCAAGGAGGCACCAGCGCTGAGAAGGGGTAACGAAAGCAGTGACATCACAGGATTGGCTAGTAGATGGGAAGGTCGATGATGGAGAGAGAGGTAAGGGAAACGATTGATGAGCTAGAAGGATGGCTGCACTGAAGACAGGCAAGTGTGCAGGAGCTCAAGGGGACGGTGGCCGAGGGGCGGGTTGGGTATGCAGACCTCATAGCCCTGGGAGGAGCATACGCTGTCAGGGTCACTGGTGGCCCTGACATCCCTGTCAAAATCGGTGAGGCTTCCGAGGGTGTCTATGATCAATGCACGCAACTTTCAGCAGCGGCGCCTGCGAAGCACGATGCAGGGAGCGCTGGTCTAAAGAACCCTGTTGTGCTTTAATTCCAAGTATAAAGATGCCGTCTCTGCATGAGCAATTTGCCCACATATTGGTAAGTCTGCCATCAATTTGCTGTGCTTAGCAAGGGCACACATACTGCAAGCTCTTTCCTGGTTGTACTGCCTGTCTTACCCAAGGAAATGTGTATTGAAGGGTGGTCCTGCTGCTTTTTAGGGCGAGTGGATGCCGTGGGCGAGGATCCCTGGGGACGTCTGCCAGCAGAAACAGCCTCTGCCGACGAACTCCTCCGGGTGTTTGCCGATAAAGGCTTCTCTGCAGCGGAGTTTGTTGCCCTTTCTGGTGCACATACGGTGCTCCTCCCTCCACCTTCCTCTCCCTGTGAAACATGCATCTTTCATACACCATCCACTTGAACAAACCTGCCCTAATCAGCTTTGACAGTTGCATGGAGCAGCAAAGTGTCTGCAGCACACAGCAATGGCAGTATTAGTCTTTGAACAATTGAAAATGTGCTGCAGCTGGGGAACAAGGGGTTTGGCGACCCTGTCACGTTTGACAATGTATACTACACGTCATTGCTACAGCGTCCATGGAACGACAAGACAAACAGCATGGCCAGCATGATTGGCCTGCCCTCGGACCATGTCTTGCCTGAATCTGAGGCGTGTGTGCCTGCAATAAAGCAGTATGCCAGCAGCCAGGCTGCCTTTTTCGACGATTTTGCATCTGCTTACAACAAGTTGACATCTCTAGGGACATCACTGGCATAAGAAAGAGCACAATGTTTGCTGAAATGCGAGCCCATGTATGTTTGAACTGCACTCCTCCGAAAGTGCCGTGGACCTTGAACAACAGACAGATAACCCAGTAGCGCAGGACCAGGTTCATGCTGGAAATACTACACCGTAGAACCCCTTAAGCTTACAAATGAATATCAAGCATGTATATGGAATTACTGAAGCTAGTATGTTGGTGTTGCTAGGGTACACAGAGCAGAAGCTGAGCAGCTGCCACTCATTTTGGTAAATGCAAAGCTCACACGTCTTTATTTCAGCGGAAAGTAGAAGAGAACTCAGAAATGGCATGGGCATTGCTTAGGTAGATGCATCCTCTGGGTGGTTCAGGAGCGGATTGATTGATTGGCTGGGTTGGCTTTGCAAGCTGCTTGAGCCCTCGCCTGCCTCAGCTGCAGCCTGCACAGACATCCATGCGTCACATGTTACAGCTGTTCTCACCAAACACAAGACTTATGTCGGTCCACAAACCCGCACTTGCAGTGAAAGACTGCATTGTGGAGGGAGACAAGCCAGGAGGAGTCTAGGAAGATGTTGATAGGCGGGTAGGGGCGGACCTTGCAACGATACTTGGCTGATGAACGAAGCAGGATCCCGATCAGAATCTGAGTGCAACATTACCACCGAAGGCAGGAGAAGCACAGAGAAGGCAACCCTTGCAAATTTTCCACCTCCCCTGCCCACCCAAGGACAACCTCACCTTGGTCTCCTTCTGAGTACGGCTCGTCAGAACGATGGTTGCCGAGGCGTCCGTTGTCGGGTTGTGCGGCACCTCACCCCTGCCGCCAGCAGATCCTCGGAAGCTGCGGATGGCGTCCAGCCGCCTGGAGGTGGAGCCCACAGGATCCAGCAGCTTCAACTTCTTCCGCAGCGCGGATCTGCAGCAGAAGTCAGCGCTGGTCCTTGGATCCGCTCACCCTGCTATCTGGTCTCATGACTACCGCATGAAGGCATTCAGGTATGGGGCTCCCTTGCCATTGGTAGAGAAGCAAGCTTTTGGAGGAGGAGTTGGGCTGAAAGGATTGCGGTTGAGAGCTGTGGACACTAACAGTTTTACTTTGTCAGAGCGATGTTGCACTGCAGTTATAAGGCCTGCCCAGAGAAAGGAGCAATCCTTTTGATGATCAGGTAACTGAGGACATTGGATTGGGCTGAATGGGAGGGAAGGGAA
Source organism: Chloroidium sp. JM (assembly GCA_004335615.1). Classification (NCBI taxonomy): domain Eukaryota; kingdom Viridiplantae; phylum Chlorophyta; class Trebouxiophyceae; order Watanabeales; family Watanabeaceae; genus Chloroidium; species Chloroidium sp. JM. The sequence continues at coordinate 29,094 of QAXI01000435.1, forward strand.
GGGTACGGTGACCCAATTCAAAAAGCGGATGCAAATGCCACCCTG
>QAXI01000436.1:80289-91090 GCA_004335615.1 Chloroidium sp. JM
TTTTTATGACCTCGAGGCTGCTGATCTAAATGGACAGGCACCAGTATGAAGGCGCTCAGAGGAAACCCCCCCCTTCCACCCTTGCCACCGTGCTCCAGCATTCCTTACTGGCTAGAATACTGGCCTTGATGCACATCTTAGTAGTGGAAGGCAACCCACCAGTTTGGGCATTCCAGTGAGACTCACACTGCTCACTGTCTGCAGGCCTAGCTTTTTGCGGCCTGTGCTGTTCTGCGTTACAGGCAGCGTGGCAGCGTTCACATATGCTGCAGTGCAGGAGGAGTCCAGGTACAGGTACGAACGGCATTCCTTGGGGTTTGTGAGCCAAGATACAGTTACTACCCAAGAGCAACATCAAAGCATGTCTGCCCTTATAGTGCCGGGGTCTGTGGTAAGATTGTTGCATAATTTCTAGCCGAGCTGTCCCCAACAGGATTCATCAGCCATTCTTCAACAGCAGCTGCATGACTTGCGCCAGCCTGCAGCCCTGTCAAAAATTTCATCAGCTGGCACACAAGTGCAGGCATGGGAGGGGGGATGCAGGCTTCGATCAGAGCACCATTGTGACTCTGATTCTATTTTGAAGGAAAGAGTGGGAGAGGTTCAAGAGCAGACCCATATTTGAGAGACGGCCGCGGGGCAGTGGAGACCCGGCCTGGCTGGCAGACCTGCCTGCTCCCCTTCAGAACCTGTACAGGTATTGCGCTCCCACTTTGCAATTGCTTCATTGGTCTAGATGTTCCACAGCGAGTACAACTACAGTCAATCGGTATCTTGCACCCTGCAGTCACGCGCTTGGTCGCACTGTACAGTGCATATTGGAATGCAGAAACAGAGCATCTTCCTCGAAGAGAATGTCTTGTGCAGCTATCATGGACACAATCATGCCAGACTAGATTAGTATGAAGAAAAGATTACATAACCATGTGGACGAGTATCATTGGGGGCAGACGTTTACAAAAGTGGGTAGACACCATGATCATCCTGGTCCGCCCATCCATGCTGGTTCTGCAAGGAAATATGGGGCAATGTGCAGTCAGACCAGTTTTTGCAGTCATGTGGAGAAGAACCATCAGGGCAGGCATTGAACAAACAGGGTTAGACATTGTTATGGTTCTGCAGGGAGTTTTGGGGCAATGTGCAGCCCAAGCAGCGGGTGGTGGGGGCCATCATAGCCCTGAACCTGGCCGTGTTCCTGGCTATGCAGCGCCCCAGCTTGCAGGGCTTCATGGTGAGCTTTGCTGCACCACACTGCTGTCCACATACAAAGAATTTAGCTGGCCATGGTGACGCTTATCTTTGGTCCGCAATCAAGGCAGGAATGGCATGCATGACAACAACAATGCAAGGCAACACAGTACATTCCAATCCTTGCCGAGATGATTTTTGACCGAATCTGTGTAGCACTACAAGCTAGATTTGCATGTAATTAGACCTAATTTTGGAAAGTCAAAACAACGCCACATAGGCTGCATTATGGGATGATTGGAAATCAAACTTTTTATCTGTTGGTCTACCGCTTATCTGAAATTCCGATGGGGAACCAATCAGTGAGTATTGCTTCAATCGCAAGCATTTTTCATTGCCGTTACTGAAGCACGATTCTTATCATGCAGTACCGCAACTTCGTGCACTGCCTGCCACCGCTCCCCCTGCGCTCCATCACCCTCCTCACCAGCAACTTCGCCCATGGCAGCGGCATGTGAGTGGAATATTCCACACTTGCATCTCCCTGTATTGGTCATAGAGACACATAGCAATGACTGTGGGCAGTTTCACATTGCCCCTGTAGTGATTCTTTAAGGCTTGGAACAGAGATTCCCAGCATCTTGGTGGTAAAATTTTCCGTCGTAAGACACCATGCAGCGTGAAGGTGTGTACAAATAAGGGACCAATGCTGCAGCAAGACCGGCCCTGTAATACATCGCAGAATCTTGTAGCCCGTGGACATTGCAGGCACCTGGCGTTCAACATGATAGCCTTCTGGAGCTTTGGACGGGAGGCTGCCGGGATCCTGGGCCCGGATCAGTTCTTGGGATTCTACCTGTCCGCCGGTCTGGCTTCGGCGCTGATGAGTCATCTGGGGCGCTTCAGATCGCTGGCAGGGGGCCTCTCCCTGGGGGCTTCTGGGGTAAGGCTCATACCCATAGCTGCTCAGTGTGCCGCCTTGATGTGAGGTGCTGCGCTTTCGGTAAATTTTGTGGGAGAGGAGGAAGAAGACATGTGTCCTCTGTACCACTCATGCTCCATTCACCCCATCTCCAGGACTGCACTCTAGACCAAAGACTCCTGGGGCACAGATAGCTTTCAACAGAGTGAGCTAATCCTGAATTGTTCCCTCACACAAAGAGTCAGAAAAGTTAGCGAACACAAAAAAGACACAGTTGGAATGTGGAGCATTTGCCATCAGTATTTGAACCTAGCTGTCAAGCAAGTCGAGGCCTGGGATGCTTGAGAACAGGACGCTGGATCTCAAGATCATTCTCAGGGATGTTGCTGACAATACACATTGACAGCAATGCTGAAGACCAAGGCAGCAGAAGGGGCACTGGGGGAAGCAACAACCCTTAATCATGCCCTTGGGCCCATGCGGTGTAAAATCCATTCGCCAGGGTGCCCAGCCCGGTATGAGCAAAACAACCATGACTTTTCAGTGGCCAGACGCTTGGAGTGCTGTGCAGGCAGTGTACGCCTGTTTTGCACTCACAGCTATCACAAAGCCTGACACCCAGGTGAGCTCAGCCGAAAGTCCAATTTAGAACAAGGTGACGAGAGAGGTGGAGGGTGCGGTGAATTGGGGCATTTTACTGTGCTCAATGTAGCATCTAGGCTGGTCCCAAGACTCACCAGATTGATCAAGAACCCTGGAAGCAGGCACTGAACTCCTATGATTGCAGCTGCCCTTGCACCTTAACAAGCCAAAAGACACCTACACCTTCCAATCAGCCTGTGGCGGATGAAATTCACCCACAAAGAGACATGGGTGCTTCAATTGGTGACGCTCTTTTACGCTGGCAGGTGGCGCTGATTTTCCTGCCCATGCTGCCGTTCAGCATCGCCGACGCGCTGAACGTGATGATCCTGGTGGACTTGACGGGCGTGCTGCTGGGCTGGAGGCGGTTCGACCACTTTGGCCACCTGGGAGGTGATGCCTTTCAAACACCCTGATCTGGGTGCCACAGCAGATGTTTCTGAGAACGCAGGGGTGAAGCTGTCCGTAGGAGGGAGGGCTTCAGTTCAGGCCGTTGCAGGTATTTGAAGAGCATTCTGGCCCCGTTGTATGGACCCTCTCCCAGTGTCTCGCTGCTGAGCCTACTCTAACCTCCGACTTGCAGCTTTGTCAGGAAAAACACAACATTGTAACACCTAGCAATATTACTGTGCATATCAAAGTTGGATCAAAGGTCAGGAGGGTAATTTGCATCACACAGGAGCTGACAGAACCACAGAGCTCCTGTCTCAGAAGAGGACTACGGGGAGTGGACTGACAACTATCTTGTCGCGCAGGCGCTTTGTTTGGTCTGTACTATGCCTTCCGTGGGCAGTACGACATATGGCCCAAATTTCAGAGTCTGGCTGACAGCCTGAGGCAGGATCCTGACGGCGGATTCTAAGGGACATGTACAGAATCCAGACATCAGGAGACTGATCCTAGAGGGCTCATTGTAAATCTGCAAATGATTCTGCAGAAAGGTACACGGCATGGCATTTGCCCAATCTTGCAACTCACAATTGTGACATGAGCAATGATAGTGTCTGCAATTGACAATTCTGCTAGGATGGCCGGAAGATCCTCAGGCGTGAGAAAGTCACGTTTGCCATCCCCCTGAGAGCTGTGGCGATAAACATAGATTTTGCAGATGTGACTTCCCATAGAGACAATGTGTGTCAATTGATTTTGCTGTATAATCTCTTGAGAGATTACCTAAAACAGGAGCAGAGAGGTCACCAGCATTGCAATATACTGCAGCTGTGTAGAAACTTTAGCATATCTGCATGTGCTTGTCACACAAAGTGCAGCTCTTGGAAGGACTTTCCAAAAGTGTGCGTTTATAGTGTCAGACATTTTGTACGACTTCAGAGATCACATTGGTGGATATTGCAATCCTCAACTTTAGAATGAATGTCACATGACGCCTGAGTGGGTCTGAATTCGTCAAAAAGACAATTCACAAAGCAAGTCTCCACAACACTACTTTCGAGATAAGGCTACACAGACCTATCTCTTCTTTCATTGAGCAATGATAATAGTCATATTCTTGCATCTGGGCAATGTGCCACATCATACGCTTGCACTTCAGTTAGCCCGGTCAGGAGCTATTGTCCAATCAGCAGTACACCTACTAACCATTTTTTTAATCCAGTCCTGGGCACATCATCAACCGTTCTATACTAAGATCAAGCTAAGCATCTCCAAAATGAGGTTCCAAGCCTCTACCGATGAAAGTTGCTCAATGGAAAGAGATGTCACTGCTTCAATCAAGCTCAATCTCAGAACTTCCAAACTGCCTTCAAAGCGCCAAGATTTTAAGCGAGAATCACCGAATGCTCAAGTCGCAACCCTCAAATTTGGATGGCTCTCCAGGCCACAGATTTTTCTCAACAAAGCTAATGGCAAAATTAGTGCTCAAGCATTTGGTGTTCAAGCATGAAAAATTGTTCATTTTATTCATGTACTGTTGACCTTGGAGGCCTTGGTAATCCACTGGGACACCTTGTAGGACTCGACTGCATCCCCATACAGGCTGTGGATGCCGGAGACGTCGCCTGTGCGCACAGCCTCCACGAAAGCACGCGCCTGGGGTTTGTACATGTCCTCGCTCTCCAGGTCCACCTGTTGTCAAAGGCATCTCATAACATGACAGTAGAGCAAATCTCTTGTTGAAATTGCTTTTGATGCCAAGACAGCGGGAAAAGCATATGTGATGGCATACAAGGACCTTCCCAGCCTGCAGACTAGGGCAAGCTGTAAAATTTCTGAGAATATCAAACCTGATTCATCGCACAGTATGGTACTCGCTCATCATATTAGAACCAAACGGTAGTGGTCCACTACCATCTACCGTTCTTGCAAGTTGTGGCTTTCTTTCGCCCCGTCCCTTGTCTCTCCTGAATATGCGCTGCTGAGCGCCGTGGGAATCGTACTGATACCTGGAGCTCTCAAAACGAGGATTATACAGCAAGTATGCGAGAATCATTCGTAACCTCCTGACTTCCCGGAATTCCTGTTTCTGTCTTACAATGCGCCCTTTCCCCCCTTCCGCCGGAATATGACCCGAACATGACCCGAACATGACCCACAGTTCCCAAGGTCGTGTCAGTTGAAGGTACCTTCTCGTACTTCTGGCTGTGGGGCCTGCGCACGGTGAGGGAGGCCTGGTCGTAGGGGTCCTCGATCAGGATGTGCAGCCCGTCCGCCATGATCTCGAAGGCGGTGTGGTAGGCCGCCTCGTGCAGCAGCACGGTGTGGGTGAGGGTGCCCACAGCACCCTCCTTGAAGCGGAAGATGGAGGACGTCACGCGGTTGATCCTCCTGTCCTCCGGGACCTGCAGCGGTACTGCTTTTTGAAAGCGCTTTCCCACGTAGATGTAAGCAGCCATTCTGTGGGTTCATGCACAGAACATGTTCCTTCCAGAATTCGTTCGCCAGTGGTGGTCTGGATCTGCAGGAATTGTATTGTGATAAGCCCATGATCAACGTCATGGAAATGAGGATGGTGTTAATTGATTGGTCAAGTCTGACCATGTAAATCGTTTTGTAACATGCCGTCTGCTCCATGACAAGAGGGCTCAAGAATTCGTCTACACCCCGTGAATGAGCATGAAAACGATCATCACAGGGCTACATCAATTAACTTGTCAAAAAGTCAAAGCTCTGAACCTCCGCCTGTGAATCTGAAGGTGCCGTGCATGCATCAACATCTTGCTTGCATGCAGCCAATTCTTGGGAAGGTATCAAATGTATGGTGTTGGGAGTTGGATGGCAGGTACCATGTGCTCGCCGTCAGGCGCTGGTGGCATGTCTGATAAGGGAAGGCTGGGGCCCACAGCCACTGCATTGATGGATTCCTCCACAACCTCACCTGCAGCCACCCATATTCAGGGGGAGCTGATGTGTTCCAACAGCCACCGAAGTTGGGGGAAGATCAACGTATCACAGCGATAAGAGAGCGAGAAAAGAGACACTCGTAGCTGCATTTGATACAATGTTTGAAATTGAGGATTGTCCATTCAGCCATGTCTGGCTTTGCAAGCCAATTGGGAGAAAACTCTCTCAGCTCAAGAGATGAGAGGTGAAGAATTTGAACCAAAGCTTGCACCGTTGCAGCAATAAAGAGATGACAGGGAGGCGAGCACATAAATCCAATGTTTTGAAAATCCTCAATAGCGCCATGATTTATAAAACAAAGAGCAGATGTAGCTCTGTTTAGCTCTGTTATTGCTAACCCAAGAAGCAATGGAATCTAGGCGGGGTCCAGTACCATAGTGCAGGGTCCAGTAAAGGGTCCGGTAAAGGTGAATTTGTGCTATATAAGAGATGTTGCTGTCATTTTGGCCAAGTTGGGCTGGGAAACAAATATTGGGCAAAAGTCAAATTCTCACCTCCAAAATAGCGCAGCAGATCCACGAAATGTGTTGCTTGCTCCACAATAGGGCCTCCACAGACTGAGGTGTCCCACCAATCACGCTTTTTGATTGTGCTGTATGCACAGGCATATCTGCGAAGGAGACGTCACTTCTCTTCAAACATCCTGGACAGCTGTACGAAGAGGGCAAGTGCAAGAAAAGGTCTGCAGTCCTGCTGAGCATTTTAGATGCGGATATGAGTGCCCGTTCGAGAACAGGCAATCCATCAGAACATTTCGCTGAGGGGGGCTTGGATTGCACCGCACTGCACGCCTACCTTGCACCTTCAGAACAAGGCATGTACCTGGCCATGAATGAGGTAGGCTTGATGGTGTGCTGCTGCAGCAGCAACCCCAACCCTTCCCCCTCCTTCCCATCTCCTCCTAATTTCCCCACAGTGATAATGCGGTCGCAAATACTCTACCTGGCCATTATGGAGGCGGGTTTGGCGCTATACTGCTGCAGCAGCTTCTTGGCTGCCTGCACGACTGGGGAGTAGCGCAGCATGTAGCCCACCGCGATCACCAGGCCGTGCTTCTCCTGCTGCCTGCTCAGCTCCTCCGCCAGCCGACCCACCTCCTCTGCGGACTTGACCGACAGGGGTTTCTCCACGAAGAGGTGGATGCCAGCCTAGAAGGTGCAGGCATGACTTTATGAAAGGTGTTGGCAAGTGCGAAATTCTCCAGAATTGGAGGCTCATCAAATGTGCGCTGCTCTCTGAGACGTGTACACAATACAGTGTAATTGAGGTAAGGCCTGACTCCCATTCTTGTTGACGCAATCTTTGATGCAATTCAGGCGTGTTCAGAGACATTGCTGAGACAGGGTCCAATGCAGAAGCACTGTAATGTACCATCAAGTCTCCACAAAGATTGAAGGTGTGTAGACATGTCACCCAGATTCAGAATGCTGTGATTCATCCCCAAGCATGATCTGATGTAGAGCCTCCTTGCATCCTCCGGACGCCATGTATGGCCAGGTTTTGTGCCCCTCAGGAGGAAGATTTGCCACTTACCCTGGCCAATTGGAGCTCCAGGTCTGCCTTGGGGTCATCAATGCTGCCGTGATACATGGGGGGCACTCCGATGAAGGCTGCCTGTGGCTTCTCCTGCAGACGCGAATTTTGAGGATTGAGGCACCTTGAGCGCTTCCAGCAATCCTGCAGAATGGGATGGCCACTTTGAGATGTTTATTTTGTAGCCTGACTCGTGTGCAAGCGCAATCATGTCAGGAAGGGATGCTCACAGCACTTTCTTTGAGGGGGTCTGCTAATGAAGAAGTCCGCCAGGAGCAGGCAATGCACAATATCAATCAGAAGGGAAAGGGAAAGGACTGCAGTACCTCAAGCCTGAAACTTGCATTCATAAACATTGAAGTTGCAACCAAAGATCCTGGCAATGTGCAGCACTGATGCATTTGCCCATCGCTTGTGGCAACGTGAGCCCTTTTAGATAGATACGAAGTGGAGTTGATTCTGAATACCTCGCTTTCCAGCATCTCTTTGTTGGTTTTGAACGCCTTGGTGGTCGCCCACTTGTCTCCGTAGGGCCCCTTTTGCATGACCTGGATCCTTTTGTTGGCCAGCTCAACATTGGGGTCCACAACACATGTAAATACCACCCCTGCATTGCCAAAAATTTCGCAATTGTACTTGCATTGCCTTCTAAAAGGCTAAAGAGACTGTGCGTGATTCTTGCGGGGAACAAATGACCAGATCTACCTCCTAGCTCAGTAAATCTCATTTCCCACCACTGGGTATCTTAATGTCTATTTGAATTAGCAGACGACTGAAGATATCGGTGCAAACCCCCTTCATCATCATGAAAAACAAAAAGCATAAAATTTGGACAGCTGCTGACCCGGTATCTCCTGCAGCCGTTTGCTGTGGTCCCATGGCCCCTGCACATCCAATCAGTATGTACTGAGTACAGGTCCTTGCTTGCAATTAGGTGTCAAAGGCCCAAATTCTAGAAGATGTCTGAGCTCGAATAAAAAGTCACCTCGGCCTTCTGCCCCTCAAATGCTCCAAAATTTATCTGTCCTGCTCCAATGAACCCAATCCGCACGTCTTCCTGCATCACTCTTTGGGTTTTTACACCGACAGGGCAACCGCATGCGCCCTCTGCTTGTTTCGGGCGCAGCGAGCAATCTCCAAACTAGAAATGCGCGCTGATATCGAAGATGTACGACCGAAGTAAATGCCGTTCATTCGAAGCTCACCTTCGTCTGCACCATTCTGTTTTCACTTTATCAGGGTCGAGCGACAGAGCCTTGAAGAGTCTCTTAAAGGCTGCACTGGAAATTAGAAAAGGACGGCAGAGGGATGTGAGGTAAAATCGCTGTCAAACAAGAATGCCTGAAGCTGCACTGGTAGCTGGGATGGATTGCACTGGATTCTGAGGTTTAGGGTTCAGCAGCGGCGGGAAGAGGAGGGAAAGCAATTTCTGTGAGCTGTTGCAGTCTAGCCTTCAAAGAGTACAATGGAAGTCATGGACAGGCTGGACAGACAAATCTGCAGGCTCGAATGATTTACAGCTTTTCACCAGAAGAGTGAATATTCAGGTGAAAAGCTAGCCCATAAACATAGTATTTCATCAACAGGCTCACGTCTTGTGCACATTGACTGGCTGTCCTGCACTGCACGTGCCGGCTGAAATACCGCAACATGTCAAATCGCCTGCTGCAAGAACGTTAATGGGCCTCAAGTCTCGAGAGCTCGCAGCACAGTCCGCAAATGGCAACACAAACACCACTTACTTCAAGTACCTCTACCTCAGTAATTTGTCAGTATCTTTTCCTTGTCCACGCCTGCAGCTTGCATCTGAGCGGTGAGCTTCTCCGTCATGTCCTTGTGGCCACACAGAATCACCGCAACGTCTGAGCCATCCTGCACCTCATTCTCCTGCAAAGGTGGAGGGTCAGCACGCGGCGCTTTGGCTTCCCTAGAAGGGAAACAGTGAAATGCAGTACTTGATTGTACTGAAAGTTTATATGATGCTTGGAGTGATACCTTTGAGAAAGGCAGAAGCAGTAAATGTTTTCTTTTTTAGGCAGACCAAGATGAAATTGAGTAGCAGACATGGCCCCTCTTCCTCCTCAAGAGCCACCCAGCATTCATTGCAATTGCATGCTTGGAAGGATTAGGCTCTCCCTACGACAAATTTGAAGACATGAAGGGAGACATGCCTGCTCAAAGATGTCCTGCACATAGCCCTTGCCATCTGCGGAGTAAACAGGGACAACTGTCACGCCGGAGGCCTCCCACTTGGCCAAGGCGTCCTTGTATGGGGTCATCTCCGGCTTCTGCGTCCCCCAGAAAAGCCGCACTGACTTCCTCTTGTCGGCCTGCGCGGAGCCCAGCCTTCCTTCAATTCTTGTCAAGGGAAATAAAGACTTGACGAGGGAATAGAAACCACGAGCGATTACTCGCTCTTCACCTGAGACCAGTGCAATCCTCTGACTTGCTCATGGTGTTCGCGTGTGTACCAATGCCAACCCAGCCTTGTATCTCTAGCTATGTGTCAATCAGTCACACCCTGCAAGTGAAAGGAGAACTCAGATACCAGGGGAGGTAACCAGGAGCCAGGAGCCAAGAGCCGATATGCCTTTCCAGCAGTGTACATGCTGGAGTATCCCCAGCCCCAGATATCCCCTGAGCCGGAACTATGTGCCTAATCCAATGCTTGATATCCCCTGACACGCCCCCCCCCCCCCCCCCCCGGGGGGGGGGGGGGGGGGAAAAAACCCTGCGCCCGCCATAAAAATAGATTCGTCCCCCAGGAGACTCGGTGACCCACCTGTAGATTGCCAGACTCAATGAGAGCCTTGATGGGCGTGATCCCCGAGCCGGTCGCGAAGATGAAGACCTGGGAGGCTGCTTTTGGGCCCGCCTTTTCCATGCGGAAACCTGGCCCGTCTACTGGACTGGCCTCCACCTCGGTGCCTGCAGAGATTGCAACGTGACGGTCCCTTGTGAGCGCAGACATTGGGTCTGAAAGACTCCAGGATGACTCTTCTTGATAGTCAAGCAATTGGTAGAGAGAATTGCTCCATGCACAGGGGCATTCAATGTTTGCAAATGTGAGTGCGCCAGGCAGGTCCATTCAGTTTCTTATGTCGTAATAAAAAATTGGTCCCTTTTGCAATTTCATTCTTGGGGTACACCCCCTTCCCC
>QAXI01000436.1:92002-102390 GCA_004335615.1 Chloroidium sp. JM
CCTTGCCCCCCTTAAGCCGCACTTGCAGGTACTGCCCCGGGGTTGTGTACTTCTGTGCCGCTGCCGACCCAATCTCCAACAGAAGGGTGTGGAACTGCAGGCATACACATAGTAATTATTGATACGGTAAATTTGGTCTTAGTTCTGGGTGCCATGAGATGACCAGAAATACTTAATATTGGTGTGACAGTGGTTAAATTGCTGCTATGAGCCGCTGAAAGGGGGTAATGGGTAAGGGGGGTGGGGGTGGGGGTGGAGGGGCTGCTACCGTGATGACCACTGATAAATGGTTTGTAATTGTGGAGAGTGTTATTTTTGTGGCAGCAATGAATTGATAGAGGAAGGGGGGGTTATTGAAGCTCTTGACAAGGCGTTGGACACTCTGCTTTGTTGAGGGCCTGCGCCACGTCAGGGCTGGGGCATGATGTGGGTTTGGCTTGCTTACCCCAGTTGCTGCTTGTTTGTTCAGAATGACCTTTGCTGGGCTCCACACGATGTCGTCACCCCAAGCTGCCCTTACAACCAGTGTTCGGCCAAACCTGCAATCATCACTTTGCATACACCATAGCGAGGAAAGAGAGAAGGTGATGAGCTGGTAAGTACACAGTGCATTACAACCAAGAAGAGGAATATCAACCAAGCGGCGCATCAAGGCCACTGCTGTTAGAAACAATTACATTTGCCTGAAAATATTTATCCGTGATCTTCACCATGCAGATCTGAAGCATATCATATCACCTACATATGGGCATTCAAGTCCCATCACCAATTCTGCTGTTTGTCTCGCATGCGTGCAAGGAATATGTGCAAGATCAAAGACTCACCTGCAATCTCTTCGCACAGATCTGTGCCTGAAATCCTGCCATAATGCTTTGCTGTTTGTTTGCGAAAGTGCAGTCCTCCTTTGCAGTGGGGCCATGGCTAAACTCATCCTGGAGGCCTGCGCTCTGCATCCAGCTGATGACTGCAAGTGACGCATTACAAACGACACCATCTTGAAGCAATAGAGAATCGTACCCAGATTTCAGAACTTAGCGACGATTGACCGAACAGGCGGAGGGGTAGCCATTCAGGGGTGTCTCTGGCTGAATCGTGTTCTCCTTGGACCGGCCAAATTGCTCAGAAGCCGGGCTCATATATCGAAACTCGCGCTGTGATCCGTAAAGTGGAATTTGCCAGGCTAGAAGCCCTGCGGCATGTCATGCCAAGCAAAACAGCTCGACCGCCGAGCTTCCTGACAAGCTCTTGAGCAGGTCACGTGTTTTGTGAGGTTAGAGAAGACCAAAAAGGGCTGCGTTGCTTTGGGGTGGGATACGACAGGCACCCACAAGTGCTGTCTTCCACTTGACAGCCTGACAGTGCCAGATTAATTCTCATTGCTGAGCTCAAGCTCGAGCCATTTGATCTCATGGGTGACGCCTACATCGGGCCTGGAGCTGAGAAGCTTTCTTATCAGGGTGTGCTGTACACGTCCAACTGCTCAGGGCGAAGCTGCGCAGAGCTGCCAGACTTGAATATGGTGAGGGCCATTGCCAACTCCTTGCACACAGCAGAAGATAGGTTGCCATGTGTTGAGAAGTTTGTATGCGTAGGTCGTGTACATCGGGCATAAGCATGCAGCACTCCCTTCTTCAGGCTCAGCAACACATTGGTTTTCATGGAAAATGAGTTTAACGCCACAGTATTTCCTCCCTGCTCTGTGCAGCCCCTCCCCTGCTACCCTGAGGAAGTATGATGGTGTCCAGGGATGCCACTCCTACTCCATGAACTCCCATATCCTGCTGCACCTTTAGCATCTGTGGTATTGGATTTTAATTGGACGAACATCTCTAAAAGCTGGTTTGACTCAAGCAGGTGGCATGCGGTGAGTGCGAGTCAGAGGTACGTGCAACCCTCCAAGGATTGCTGGAGGAGGCAGTGGAAACTATCCTGGACGATCATGAGGTCCTGCCGCAGCCAAAATTTCATCAGCTGGAGAGAGCTCACCTCTCATCTGATGCTAGAAACGCCCATCTTGCCACCTTCACGGTGGTGGTACCCTCTACAATCAGCAAGTGAAGCCCCCGCCCCTCATACCCGAAATAAGGCATACTGAGTGACCTGTATGCAAAAGACATGTACTGTTCTGACTTTTTTGCATCCACAATGAGGCCTTGAATCTAATTTGTATAGCACCATTAAGGTGCAACACTGTGCAGTGATGTTGCTTAAAGTATCTCACAAGTAAAACTGCACTACACTTTAGTTGTGCACCCATGGAGTGTTTGGGAATATCTACCTGCTCTGTAGGGATCTCCTGTCCAGTCATACAGACTATTCTGTCCTTCAAGCGGGCCCAAGGATGCGGGAGCTGAACTTTGTGGCTGTGGTCTTGCTTATGGATTCTGACAGCTATGGCGGCTATTTTCCAGACCTCTCAGGTAGAATTTAGCATTCCAAAATGGTGAAGGCTGCCTTTTTCAGTCTCTGACGTGAAGTAAGAGTAGCCAATCTGATAAGGTTTCTTGAGCACTGTGGCGAGACACCTGCTCCTGTTCAACCCAATCATGAATTCCTGCCATTTAATCAGCAGATCTGAGACTCCATCCCCTACCCCAATAGAGCACCCTTTCCGCAACCAATGATTTTTCCCCTATGATGATTGTTTGAAGCGCCTGCGTGCAGGGGCCTTCACGTCAGGCAGGAGCAAAGAGGAGGCGTGCAAACGGCTGCAACGGATGCTGGAGATTTATGTGGGTGGCTTAGTGAAGGATGGGTCCGAGATCCCCACCCCCAGATTCTCGGACGTAGGCGACCTAGAAATGACTCAGGAAGAGCTGGATCGCTGGCCGATCGTCTGCATGCACAAGTGCACTGTACAGATCCCTGCATGAAAGCCTGATAGACTTGCCCAGCAATTGATTTCAGCATAGTTTAGTCACCGTTCAGGCATTTCAGCTTGATCCTTCCCTGTGGGAAATGAAGCTTTCCCTAATTGTGATCTTTTTAGGTCACTCATGTGCATTTCTCCTATTTTACTTGCAGGGATGTCCTTATCAGCTTGACCGGCTGATTGCATTTTCTTCTGAAGCAATTGATGGGTTTTCATGAACTTCGTCCCCAAAAACCGAGAGCCGAAAGCTCCTCAATTGCTAACAAATCCTGAATGACATGAAAGGAATGGCCAGACTTTGTGATGGTGTTTTCAAAGGACAAAATGTGGTGATGTATGGCCTCTAGGAGCTGCTTTGAAAGTTGCTTTCATACCGTTCCAGGTATCGAGTTAAGCTGCGCTACATTTTTAAAGATTGCTTGGGAATGCTCCCAATTGACATGGTTATTTGCCCTGTGGCGCTGGTCTGGTCCCCTCCTTGTTTGGAATGTATGCACGGGCAAAAAGATTGAAGGAAGAGATACATTGCGATACCTTGGACTCACCCATTCAGCAGAGCGGCAGTTAGCAGATATGGTGCAAGATAGCTCAGAAAGGCTTATTGTGAATTACAAAGATATTACATGGGTTGGACTTCTGGGACAATCAACTGCAAGCTGCATGCTGCTCTGTACAAGAATGACTTGTGATTCCTGATCCAGTGATCTTCTTGATTGAGGCTGCTCAAAGCCAGGAAATTTCACCAGGACTGCAGGTGCTGCACAGAAAGATTCCACTTACTTTTGTTGATGGTTTCCCCCTTCTCTGTCCAAAATATTTCCAAGGGGGAGGGGAGGGCAGCAGTTACAGATTTCGATAGGCCAGTCCATTGAGGAACAATTGCTCGTCATTACTGACACCGCGATATATATCATATTCAAGAAGTTTGCACACGATTTTACACGTATTCTGCCCGCGAAAATTGATACACCTTCCGATCGGCATGGTGCAGATCACCTCAGTGCCGTGATCTCCACCATATTACTTCAAATCCAGATCACGTCTAGCTGTAAAATCCAAGTGCTATAATGTCCGCAGCGGCAGAGCCCTCAGAGCAGGAGGATGGCACAATAAGGATCCCAGTTGCACATTTCATCAACAACGTGGAAGAGTTTTTGTCGAGTGAGTTGCTCTAAAGGAGCCTTAGACGTTCCAATTGATCATTGCAACGTTACACATCTCAGTTGCATAGACCATAGTAATTGCATGCGTGCCAGCTCTGACAGACCCTAGAGGAAGCTGCAAAGCCATGGGTTTTTCCCAGGCTCTAACAAGACACCTGAGGAGGCCATAAAGCAGCTGAATTCAGAGTACCAGATCTACAAGAGCGTGGAGTCGCAGCTGCTGCACAAGAAGACGCGGCTGATGACCAAGGTGCCGGACCTGCACCGTGCGCTGGACATGGTGCTGCTGCTGATCGAAAAACAAGGGCAGGAGGTGCCACTACCCCCTCCCACCCCTCCTCCCCCCTCCCATCCCACCATGCTTTCTGAATGCGCATTCACCGTTGGTCGACAATATCCTGTCATCGGCCCATGCTGACGATGGACATCTCAAGACTGGCAGCCTCAGGCGTTGCTTGGAGTGCACTGAGGGGTCCATGGCCTTGAAAAGGGCTCAAGGGCATTTTGAGTGACGTGCGGGTGTCTTCTCTCAGCTGAATTGAGGGCAAGGGCAGGGATTTGATTGGTCGAGGGGCTTAAGGAAGGCCCAGGGTACATTGATCTCAAACTTCTGCAGTTGACGGTGGACTACAGCCTGGCCGACCAAGTCCACGCCACCGCCAAGCTCAAAGACGTCACCTCCGTCAAGCTGTGGCTGGGTGCGGACATCATGCTGGACTACGGCCTGGAGGAAGCCAAAATTGTGCTCGTAAATTTCCCCTCCCCCTACCCCAAATACCCCTCAACCCCACCTCTCTTTGCAACCAATCACCCGACCACCAGCATCCTTTCCGACACAATCACGCCCATCGCGGTAAGCGGTCCCCCAACCCCGTGTTTGAACCCTGCCCTGACTTCCAGGCCCCAACCCACTTACAGACCAACAAACCAGACATCAAGAGATCTGCTGAACTGGGTCGCAGCTGTGAGCTAAAAGGTACGTCGTAATTAATGGTCTCCAGACCCAGCTCAGATGGTCGGTTGTCCTGGATTCAGGGCTGGCTTGACCTTGGCTCCTCTACCAGGTCATCACAATAGTGTAGAGTGCTCTTCTTTGGTGTGAATTTTATGCATACTGGGTTTGACAAACCTTTCAAAGGGATTTCCGATGCAGACACCAAAGGTATGGGAAGGCCTGGGCATGCTGGCTCTTTCTCATCCGGGAATGCTAGTTTTCAGTACACGATTTGACTGACAATTGTATCAGCACAGGGACCAGTCACCTCAACATTGAGATCTGGAGAGTATGGGCGCAGCTGGTGGTAAGCTTCCCGATGTGCAGGAGGAGAACCTGGCAGTGGCAAAGCAGAACTTGGAGAGCAACAAGAAGGACCTGGAGCTGATGAAGGACTACGCCACCACTGCAGAGGTGCGCACTCTTTTGGGAGAGGGATAGGGGACGGGCACTTTCCATGTATGGCCGCCGAGCTCTGCTTGCACGATGGCCAAATATGCGATTCTCTGGTTTTGGAGGGTAAGTGGAATTGTAATGAGGGGGGGGGGGAGTTGTGCCAGCACCATGGCCAGATATCAGTCTGAGGCCCAAGCCTATTGCAGCGGATGCAAAAGGCCATTCACAAGCAAGTGTGCAATGAATAACACATGAGTTGTCAGAAGAGGATATGGATTCCATGCTGTGCCTTCACGATTGTTCTGTGTGTGTTGAGGGACCAGTACGTTGGAAGAAGAATCTCTAGTTGCGGAGGAAGATCCCTTCCTCACCTTTGCTACTTTCACCATCAGTATGTTGCTTTGAGTCTTGCCCGAATCTCATGCCGCCTTCATTAGGCTTGAAAGCATTCATGTGTACAGGTCAGCATTGCTCGGATATACAATTACGACATTGCCACCAGGCGGAAAGGGGAGAAACCTGGCCAAAGTGCGGCCTGAAGGCTCAGCATCTCGTTGAATACGGGCACAAGAAGTAGTGAGTAATTGACCAGCTAAGAAGGCGATAAGCAGGCTCTGTCTAGGTGCTGTGCATCTGAGTGGATGCACAGCTTTCACACCGCTGCACCGCTGTATGAAACTGTTCACATTGTCAGTGGCTCTGTTGGCAACAGCTAGCCTTGCTATAGAAGCTGTCCTAAAGATTATATCACTAGCTTGACCTCTTCTTGGTGTGTGCTTAGGGACGTGGCTGAGAGCAGGCCTGAAGATTGTGATTGCAGGAAGACAGAAATCTTACATAAAAGACTGGTTGTACCAAAGTATTGTCCACCAGACTCCTGCCTTGACCTATGCTGTTATCAGCCCCTTTGCCACAGCCACAAACATGTGTCAGCTGCCTGGTTTTCCTTGCCTATGCGCAGATGCATCCATTAGCCACCTGCCCAGGGTCAATCACGTTCTGCCAATATGAAATGCACATCTATGTTTCTATCTCTACACGCTCAGAGTCTTCTCAGTACTCACAATGCAGCAACTGTGGCTTAAGAAGACAAGGGCCAGGGCACCAAAGTCTTCCTGTCCCCATAGCCAAGCTAGACCTCTGTTTGAATTGCCGGACGAATCTGCTGTCTGAATTCCAGTGCTTCTGACCACAGAACATCAAATTCCAAGCCAAAAATCTGCGCAAATCGCATATCCCCCATTTTAAATGCCATGCCTCCAGAGAGATGGCCTAGAACCTTTCCCTGAATACAGCTGCCTTCATCAACATCTCCAGACACCGCTGCCAATTTGCAGTTTGCCCTTTTTTCTTTCCCAATTGTGTCGCAGAAATGAGCTAATTGACTCGCAGGAGCACACATAGCCTGGACATTGTGACAAAGGTCAGGGAAGTATCTACAGTACTGTTAGCTAAGACTCCAAAACGCGCATTATCACCCAGAATGGCAGAAAGTGAGGGGTCACTAGAGTCAATTTGCTGTGATGGAGTGGGGTCATGACCTTGAGAACCCACAACATCCCCAAGCAAACAAGCAGAGCTCTCTGCAGGCAGGTTATCCGTTTCACCCTCTTGTGAATCACAACACCAGTCACGCAGCCCTGCCAGCGACGACTCAGCGGATGTCCCTGCTGAGGATCTGGTAGACTTCCTGCATCCTGGGTCGGTTGGAGGGTATGGAATCCAGGCAGCGGTTGATGACATCCACCACCTCTTCGGGGGCCTCGTTGGGGCTCTTCACGGCGCGCAGAGGGCGCGATGGAACCTCCCCCGTGCAGATCTCCCACAACACAGTGCCGAAGCTGCACACGAAGGAAGATGCAATTATAGTAGGAATCTCAAAGTATGCCCTTGCTGGCTGCTCAGACAAGTGGGGGATGGGCAGGGGGGTGGGGGGGGGACTCAGTTATGTACACCAGGCTGCTAATCGTATATAGGTTGCAAAAGGGCCTCTTCCCTGGGAAAATGCCATCATGCCTAAAAAAGCCAGATGGGCAACTTCAAGTGGCATTGCCTTTTCAGAGCATGGGGTAGATCTTGGCTCAGAGGAGACTTCTTTGGGCTGAGCAAAAGGGCCAACTAGACCAGGATGGAGGATTTCTCAAGGGCATGACTGTAGGTGAGCATTGCAATCCAAAAACGCACAAATGGGGGGAAAGAGGGGCATGTCGGATTTGCACGAGGGACAGGAGGATGAACACCTGAATACGTCGGAAGCTGAGGTGACTTGGTGTGTGCCCATCAGCACCTCCGGGGACGCCCACTGCAGGGTGCCCAGGCCCTTGAGGGTGTTGACGAAGCTGTCGGTGTTGACCATGGCACTCAGACCCAGGTCCCTGCAGGCGCATGGTCAGACAGGATGAGCAGCTGTTTCGGCGCTCATAATCAAGCTCCTCAGGGGGCGATTCAACCTTTTCCGTGAAGCCGAGGGTTTGTGTGGTCTCGTCGAGATTTTGTGATCTTCAATGATTGGCAACAAAAAGGCATAGATGAGAAAGATATCCCCAACAAACATGCACGCATTCATTTCACGGATGAAGGTCCTCATCATTCAGAGCAGTGGCTGACAGTCCCATGATAAGAGGATTTCAACCTCATACAGCGTTAAGAGGAAAGATCTCCTCAATCCTAGAGGGCATGTTGCCCTGAGCGGGGCAACATCTTTTTGTTCCCATACCGCTCAACAAACATTTATTGTATTCAAATCAGGCAGAGGCAGCCAAGCTTCCCAATTAAGAATTGATTTCACACTCCTGTGACGAGTATGTCAGGGGAGGGACAGGGGAGGCTGGATGGTGTGGTGACTCACCCATGGTACCAGGTGCACCTGCCGTTCTGCAGAGCCTTGTACAGGTTGCCTGCCATCAGCTCGGTGACCAGCTGGATGGACCCGTCCTGCAACGTGCTCTCCCTTCTTGTACATGCAATGGTGATGGTTTTCGGATCAGGCTTCTTTGCCGCAAATTTGCAAGAGTTTGTTCTGACGCGTCAAGAGCCCTGCCTTCAGAAATCCGGGAGTTCTGTCTGCCAAATCACTCCTCCTCGATTCCCCTCAACCATGCTTATCTTTGACTCCTGTATCAAACCTCTCTGCATGCTGCAAAACCTCTCCAGACGTGCACATGAAACCTCAAAAAGCCCAGTCTGTTTGCTGTTCTTCCAAAGTGACATGCACAATCCTCCCTGGATGTGACCGTCTAATCATGTCTACTCCCCTGCCTTCACTTGCATCTTACAGACAGCTTGAAACACTACAATTTGCACCCACTTCTTCATTGGCGGAAGGATTGTGGGGCCTCATCTGGCGTGATGCGTTATGTCGCAAAGATAAGTGGTGCTTCTTGTGGCATGCACTAGTGTGAGGTCCTTGTTTGGGGTCTGATATGAGCCTTGGTGCTGAATCAAATCCAAAGGCTGGAAGAGATCAGGGATCATTTTGTAAACAGTCGTGAGAAGGAGGGGATTTGGTGTACCCCTATGCTCGCCCCCAGGAACTGCAGCACGTTGGGGTGCAGCTGCTTCTTGAGGATGGCCACCTCGTACAGCGCCTCCTCCATGTCCTTCTCCGACTCGTACTTGAGAGTCTTGATGGCCACATCCGTGAAGCCCCCCATGATGCCCTTGTAGACCTGCACAAGCTCCTTCCTTACACCTAGTACTTCTGGATACTCGGCGCCGGGTCAGATCATACGGCCAGGAGAGTTCTGGCCATCCACTGAGTTGGATGAAGTTCAAAATGTTGATGGGGTCGACAGGCGAAGCAAGTTTCAGCTTCAACTGAAGCCAGACGGATACGCCTGCCACATGCAGGTGAAGTTGCATTTCAATGCAGCTGGATGGATTCTTTGTCCAGGGGTCCTCTGGGCAAGAAGCTTCAGATTCAGACAAAGGCCTGGTAAATCACGTTTCGCCACACAATAACGGCTGTCTACAGTGCAGCCTGGAGAAGCTTTCCTCATTTTCGGCCCAAAATGCTTCTTTGGCTCAAGCCCAGGCTCAAGAAAAGATAGTTGAAAGCCAGATGTGGTGACGGGCAGGCAAGCTGAGAACTGTGAAATCCAGGTGCGAGAGGGGGGGGGGAGATGTACCGTGCCAAAGGCCCCACTGCCGAGCTTGATCTTGTTGCCCTTGGCGTCCAGGCAGATCTCCAGCTCGTCCGCGTCGATCAGCCAGTCCTGCTCCCTCTCCGACAGCAGCTGCTGCAGGCTGGGCTTCCTCTCCTGAGAGGATTCTGCTTGGGCCTTGCGGGCGGGCATGTTGCGTATGGAGGCCGGTGCCTCGGCAGCCAGCTCCTGCCTGACCTCCCGGATGGGAACCCTCCCTGACACAAACCACCAGGTTTCGGTCAGCAGTTGTTGTAATCTCATTTTAAGCGGAAATATATAGACGTGTGATATGTAGACATGTGACCATGCTGAGTCAATCAAATGGTAGTGTGAACACGCCACAAGTTCACTCAGTGGCATACAGGGGCCAGGGCCCTGCCCGACGCTTCCTGCCTGACTTCCCAGATGGGGAATCTTACCTGGCACGAGGAGATACACTGAAACGTGTAGGAAGCCAGCTCATGAAGCACTTCAAGAGAGGAGTCTCTCATATTGAGCATGACGTGATTTCGATCAAGAGAATGAGTGCCCAGTGTTTCGAGTATACTCACTGACTTGTTGAGTTCCCAGACTCATATCAAAGACTGGATTAGGGATTTAAGCCCAAGGGCTTTTACCACCGGGTCACCTAAAAAAGATGAAATTCCAGTTCCAGAAGGCAATGATCCTGTGGCATTGCACCCTTGCTCCACCGTTTCTATCAAAGCCCCACCTGAAGCATCATTCCATTGTAATGAGGCAAGCAGCAAATGCTGAATTTCTGTGTAAGAGGAAAAGAGCGGAGGGTTTGTGTGGTCTCGTCGAGATTTTGTGATCTT
>QAXI01000436.1:104896-117825 GCA_004335615.1 Chloroidium sp. JM
GGGGGGTGGCGGGCGCGGGGTGGGAGTGGGGGGGCGTTCAGCAAACAGCCGCCAATATTGCCCAGCTGTGACCCTCCATTCGTGGGAGTTCACTGTAATGGTGGTGGGCGGTGCAGTTGCACAGAGCTGCAAAATCACATCCCGTGGGTAACATTTATCGATGGCAAGGGTGTCACCCGACAAACTCAGTCTACACATGGAGAAGAAGGGGGGAAGGGGGAAGGTGGAGGAGGGTCACCATTCTCCTGGGGGTCTGACGCCTGCCCAGCTCGGCTGTGGCAGACACTGAGGTGTTGATGGCGCCGGCAGGGGGCTGCTCTGGGGGGTTTTGGGGTCCAGCTGCTGGACCCCCCACAACCCCCTGCTGCAGTCGGGACACTGGGTCTCGTTGGTCCATCCAACTGGAGGAGGAGTCGCCCATCCTGCCTCGTCCCAGCAGGCCAAACCCGGGGGAGGGCCCCATGCCCGAGGAACCGAGGTGAGACACCTCGTGACTCGATTCCTGCATCGTTGGAAGCAGATCAGCGCACAAGCAAAGAAATGAAACGGGCCATGTGATGCTCATTGTTTAAAGATGAGAAGTCTGCTGACTTGGTAACTGCGCCATGAGAGAGTCTCGGTGCATGTCAGAATTAAGCAACGATAGGATGGATGCCGAAGGGCAACTGCATGATTTCAGTCCTCTGTTTTCAAGGGTAGATCCATCCCGAGTCATAAAACGACAAGGTGGGGCTGACTCTTGAGCATCCCAGGTGGGAGACCTCATGACTGAACTCCTGCGCTGTATGAAGCAGTTACAATTTGGGCCTCATAAGAGAAGTAGATTCTGTGGGACTGGACAAACCAATGGACACATAACGGGTGAAAGGCCTTGTGACCTGCTGCTGCACCAAGAAGTGAGAAGCAGAAGTCAGCAAAAGAGTGAAGGCGATCTCGTATCCATAATCTCAGGATTTCATGCTGGGTGCACAGCCTGACTGAAGTCTCCAAAAATCAAACCCAGACATTTTTGGAGAACCAAGGATGAATGAGTGTAAACAAACGAGGAAATAGAGACAGGTGAGGTTGGAAGTCAGCGGGAAAAGCAGACATAATGCCCTGGGAAGTGGAATTTGTTTGGGAGGGGGTGGGGGGGGGATTCAGTGGGAGAAAGGGATTACATGTATCAAGTTCTGCGTGCGCTGGTGAGAGCCCTCCACACCCCACACCTCGCCTGGCTTCCGGTTCCACTGCATGAACGAAGGCGGCCGATTGTCCAGCGAGTCGAAGGGGCGGTCGTTCCTGTGCTCCCCCCACTCCTGGAACTGGAACCCCCCCCTGTGGTAAGAACCCTGGGGCGGGCCACCTCCACTGGGACCCACAGCCCCCACAGCCCCCGCGTCTCCGCGACCCCTCCCCCCCATGTGCCCGCTCTCCACCACAGGGGCCTCCATGCGGGGGGCGGAGGGGGTTGCAGAAGGACCTTGCGCCCATGAGCCCTGGCCCATTCTCCCACCCTCGACAATTGGCGCCTCCATCATGCGAGGCGCCGAGAGCTCTCCAGAAGAGTCGGTTTGCCTGCAGACAAGATGACGGTGTATTCAAGTTCAATGCACTAAGAGTGTGGGCCGCAGTCGAATTATGCCCTTTTCAAGAGCGCTTTGCTTCTCCTTTCTTGATGAAGCTTGTGCTTAATGTAGTTTCCAAAGATGCAAGCTCAGCCACTTGTCAAAGCCAGAAACTTAGCATGAGCCTCCTGAAATGGCTTGGTGAAGTCGAACAGGTCCCACTTCGAACGTGGTCGTGCACATCTGATCATGACTAACTTCAGCCTCCCGTTGCATTTGGAAAAGATGCAACGAGAGGGGTTCCTGCAGACCTAGCATTCCCCTGATGCGTACACTTGGGGAGAGGGGCTACACCTGCGGGCTGAGTTGTTCGATCTGGGGCCATCCTCCAGGGACATGGAGGGGTCTGTGGCCCTACGTAACGGCTGACTGTTGTTGTGTTCTGCCTCCCACCTGCACTCCCATCACAGCAGTCAAAGATCGCTTTAGGACTCCAAGATGATTATGGAGCCACATCCTTCATCAGAAATCAAGTTCCCTTCCGCCTCTTGATGAGGGGTCTGGGAAATTGCGGCGAGGGAGAGAGGGGGGGGGGGGGGGGGGGGGGGGGGGTGGTGTGCATAATGGATGCCGACGGGTCCTTTTCATGTGCAAGAGCGCTGGAAATTTGGGAATTCTCACGATCTGTGATATGCGCAGGAGCCACAGTGCCACGACAGTGTTAGGGTTGGGGCAGCAGTGGCACACCTGTTGAGCCAGGCCTCGCCACCGCCAGGCACATTGAGCCTGACAGCTTCCACAGGCGCCATAGGGAATCCATACTGCAGCAAAACCAATCAATCAGCAAGGGGTGGCCACAGGGTACTCTGTTGAGACAATCAGCATTGCATTCCTGAGCACCGAATGCAAAGCAAGGTTCCACCATTCAAGCCCTTGAGGGTGCAGGATGCCTCAAAGATGCATAAGGGATCATGAACAAGAGGAAAGGGAGAGGAGCAGCTCATAAGCAGTGCATGCTCCAGAACTGATGCCATTGGCGGATTATCAGACCGCTGATGACGTTCAAACAACCTCATGAATGGTGAATTTTGAAAAGCTCAGAAGCATTGTTTGAGATGACATTTTCTTACCTACGTCCAAAAAGGTGCGGTAAGAAGAGACTTTGGCTTGCTATATTTTTGTGCTTTTGGGATGGCGAGAGGGAGTGTGGGAGGGTGTAAGACCACCTGGTCATCGCGAGCAGAACTCCTCGTGGACATCTCGGACTGCTGGGACAGAGGCATGGAGGGGGTTTCCAGCATCTCCGAGGATAAAGTGTGGCTGCCCAAGAGCTGCCCGGAGGGGCCCGCGGCGGAGGGGTTGGCTTGGTCGGAGGGTTCCTCGCTCACGTGGGCGAGGGCGGGGTACTCCCGAGAGGGCAGGCCCGAGCCGCTGTCCTCTGAGGCGTGGGACGTGCTCGCCCTGTTCTGCTGCAGCAACGGAACACTATTGAGACAACGGGCCACCCATCGGGCTTGCAGCATTGATCAATCCATGTTCTGCTGCAGCCACTGCCACGTTCTGGTGTGCCGAGACAAAGTGCTGGGGAGCTGCTGCTGTCAAAGCTGCAACACATTTCTGACGTGCATGGCCGGGTTCAAAGGAATATGGAGCACTGGCCGCTGTGTTGCTACAGCCAATGAGTGACCTTTCCTGTCCTGTATGGCAGCACATAAGCCCTAGCAAAAAGTGTGTATTGCACACGTAAGAAATACCCAACCCCTTCAAATGTGAATTTTGCCCTGGACCTGCCAAAGGGCACAGGGGTGGTAAAAATGAAATCTCTCGTGGAGAAGGGGGACAGTGACTCACTTCGCTGTTAGCCTCCGAGATGGCCCCTGAAGTTCCCGGGTGCAGCTGCCCCGAGCTTCCAGGGGAGATCTTGCTTTTGTCCCCCTTGAACTTGCCTCTGACCCTGTCTTTCAACCTTTGCTTAAGGGAGGCCGACTTGGTGGGGCTGCCGTGCGTCCTGCTGTCGGTACTCCCACTCCTCTCCCCGCCTGCTCGATAAGGGATCGACATTTAAGCAGGAATCGCTCGAGCAATACGAATTGGAGCTGCCACACCAGCTGCTTACAAATCCAGGTGTTGCTGCTGCACATAGCATTCTTCTGGAGCATGCGTCTCGATCCCATCCCAAGCTATCAAAAGGGGCTAATTAGAAGCAGCGCAAAACCTTTCATGGAAGAGGAGGCAGAGCTCACGGGACCTCTCTTGCACCGCCATCCTGAATTGATTGTGCATTCAGCTCGTCAGAACAGGTGCGCCTGAAGTTGAGACAGCTTATCTCTGCCCTCTTCCAAGCTTGCCTGACTTTCAGCTAGCCTGTTTGTCGGGATGGTCATTTGAGTGTCGGGTCGTACGAAGAGGGGGAAGGGGGGTGGTGGGGTTGTGGAAGGGGAGAGGAACCCACCGTTCTCCCCAATCGAAACCCCTGAACCTAAGCGCTGGGATTTCTCAGGGGACATGGGGCGACTGGCCGGCTGAGCGCCACCAGACCACAGCTGCTGCTGCCTCTGAGCATCCATCCCCTGCAGAATACTCTGCAGCCTAATCACTCCGATGGACACTTGTCTCCTCCTATCATGGCTTCCCTTGAGGAGCTTCGCTGCAATGTTGGGATGGTGAGAAGGAGGAGGTAGATATGTGTGTGCCCACCAGATTGCAATAAATATCAATATGACCCTCTTCGGAGATCCCTGCCCGACTCAAGCATGCTTGTAAATTTTGCTGAAATGCCTGGAAAGCATGAGGGATACCAACCCACCCAGTCATGCCTACGCCAGGACGAAATAGCAATCGGTGGGAGTGTAGACGTACCTGGAATTTGGTCTGGGGGATGACCATGCCGGCCTGGGGGATGGTCGGCGGTGGCTGACTCAGCATTTGCGGCCCCGACAGGGTGTTCCTGGAGGGCAGGGGCCCCACCGCGCCGCTGGTAGCCTCCTTCATGTTGTTCACCGCAGCATCGATTGCAGCCTCCGCACGAGCGTTCGCATTCGGCAGTGATGCTGTGCGCTGCACAGCGGCAAAGCTTTTTTGTGTTGTTCACATAACAAGTGACAGCTGAAGCCCAAAATCGGGAACACTCTTGCTAGGGGGAACACCCTCGCTGGGAGAGTTTCTGCTCGTTCCCAAGACCAGCGCATAGCATTTTAGGGTCTCAATGACTGGAGCAATGCCCTTTTGGCACCATCTGCCAATCCCGAGGCACCAGAAAGCTATCCCTGGGTTCAAATGTAAAATCTTCATTCTCGACAGACAATTCCTGTGAATTTCAGGGGTCTTCAGCAGTCTTTTCCTGCAGTCAACAAGTCCCCCTCCAGCCTGCCAGGACTCCCCTGTCACAGGTCTGCAAACAGAGGCAGCTAAGATCTGGGGAGGCCTGTTTTTCTTGGGGAGTGTCATTTTGTGGGGATGACACGGTGATTCCCCCCCCCCCCCCCCCCCGGGGCAGGTGGGGATCTGGGAAGAGAGGGAGAAGGGAAGCTCACGTTGGACCAAGAAAATGTGACGTGCAGGCGCACTTGTCCGCTGCCCCCTATCTGGATGATCCTCTGGGTGGAATTTGGGGTGAAAATGTGGGACGAGGACAGTTTGCCCACTCCCAGCAGCACAGGTCCCGACATACTGGACTTGTGGTACACCTGTGCATCAAAGAAGGCTTAGGTCCTTTGCAAACACGCGTGGAACGTTGCCAAAGACAACAAAAACCAACTATGTGGCAAATCAGCGCTGCAGAGGAGGGTGATTGCACACCTCCAGGAGCAGCTCTGTTCCCTTCTCGACGTGGAACTGAAACTTCTCATTCCAGGTTGGGTTTCGGTCACCACCTGCGCGTTCAGGTAAGCAAACTCAAGGGAAAAACGGAGGCAAGGACTACATTCCTTGCATCAGAAGAGGAAAAGATAGATAGTTACCTCTGCAGACACCGCTCTCCTTGCATTCTGATCCTGCCTTCAGCAAGACGTAAGGCGATTGCTTGGTTGCAACACCTCCTGCAAGTCGCGGATATTTGCAACCTTGACATCCACGAGAGCTGGAAAATTAGTGTATCTCCTTCCCGGTGCCATTTCAGACTTCAAATGCAGGCGATATTCATCGTTCGAGGCCACGCAAGTGTCTCACGGAAGCAAAACAATACGGACAATACGCTGTAGTGCCCGACTCACCCAGGAATCCGCGATGTTTGGCAACAGGCAGCTGCAATCCGTCTATCAGAGTGACATCCAGAACGCCAGAGGCGGTCATCTCAAAAGATACAGATACAGCAGTTCAGGGACGAGTGATTGCTGCAGAGAACTATAAAATGTGACCCCTAGATGCTGATGCAGAAGGTTTAATGCGGACAGGAGATCTGGGCAAGTGCATCATCGCAGTAGTAGGTTGTCTGATGTTCCCATCAGACATCAGAAGAGCAAAGTTCACCACAAACTGCCAGGCTGGCTTACACTTGTCACCAGGGCCCTGAGACAACAGCCACAAGATTGGTTCTTTTGTAGCATGACAGCACAGAAAATAAATACTAAATCTGATCCTTGCTGAGGTGGATTGGATGATCATTTTGCAGCTTGCAAGACACATCAGTACATCATTATGACTCTTGTGAGAATCCTGATCCAGCTCATGAATTTGGAGATGTGATAATTGGGACTATATGTCAACACTGGTGGCAGACTGCCCTGTAAAGGAGACTGAAGCAATGCAGAACCCAAAATGTAACAATGTCCTGCTAACGACATCTCAAAGCGGGCAGGAACTATGCCTTTTGGTATTGGCTGTCATGGATGTCCCATCAGGCGTTTTCTCAGGAGCATTTATTGAGCTCCTGAGGAAACGCCTGGTGGATTTATTGATCTCCTAGATGCTCTGCTGTAAGGCAGAACAGACCCAAGGTTTCACCCTCCATCTCGAAGGGGATCTTTCGATTGCTGCCATTGTGCTGGGAAAAACACCATTCTCCAACACTGAGACCCCTTGCCGCAGCATGGGGTGCTTCCAGCACATGCAATGGCCTCAGTCAGCCACTACACCACAGCCGCTGCCAGCACACAGCCTTCTTGCGGCTGGGGTTGTAAACGTCAGGCTGACGGATGCACTGGGGGGTTGCTCAGCCGATGTAGCTGAAGCCGTGACGGATGTAGCGGAACAGCACCCCGATGTCCTTGTTGGCAAACAGCTGGCCGCCGCTAAACTCCTTGGTGTTGTAGTTCTTGATGGCCCACATCAGCCCCACGGCGGCTCCAGATGCAGCAAAAGAAGCGAACATGAAGAACCTGGCATGCCAGATCCTCGTCATTTCAAGGGATGGAGGGGTGTTGACGAGGGGAGTTTGGAGGGAGGACTCTGGGTGGATGGTATTCTTTCCGGAGGGACTGGAAAGCTGATCGTGACAATATCAGCCTTGAAGATTTTGATTGGCAATTGAAATGCAAAATAGTGAGACTTCACCTTAAAAGCTCAATTGGACAGGAACATGACTTCTTGGTGAGGATTGTCATCTGAGGCACAATCACAATCCACAGCATGAAGTTTCTATCACATCAAGACTTGGTGATGGTGGGCTTCGTCAACGAATCACAGACAACATCAATAGGGAAGAAGATCAAGAATCCTGACTCTTATAGGATACAGAAATCAACCCAGAGCAAAGCCCTCCCTCTCCATATCACAGCAGAGCAGCACCAGTGCATAATAGTCAATTGATTAGGAGGTCCTTTGCTTGCACAAAATGCGGAACTTGGAGCCAAGGCCCAATGTGAAGGCATACAGACGAAGGGTGGTTCAATCCTGCCACCTTCATCTCCCTCCTTTGCCCCCAGGGGAGAAGGGAAGATTTTGAAGGGGTGATTACTAGAGAAATCTCACTTGCACAAGACGCGGAAGTCGAAGCCGTGGCCCAGCAGGGAGTAGTACAGCAGCAGGGTGGGGGGGATGGCGGAGTGCACTGCCCACAGCACGGAGATGAGCAGGGGAGAGATGACCTCTGCCCCCGCCACCAGCTGCCAGATGCCCACCCCGATGGACAACACCAGCAGGAAGTCCAGCACGGCGTGGAACCACA
Organism: Chloroidium sp. JM; assembly: GCA_004335615.1. Classification (NCBI taxonomy): domain Eukaryota; kingdom Viridiplantae; phylum Chlorophyta; class Trebouxiophyceae; order Watanabeales; family Watanabeaceae; genus Chloroidium; species Chloroidium sp. JM. The sequence continues at coordinate 112,547 of QAXI01000436.1, forward strand.
GGTCGCGGAACGCACTGTTCTTGAGCTTGCCCTTGCCTGCGATGCTCCCACACGTTCACCATCACAAACTCACCATCACATATGAGAAGCGGGGGATAATAGGGATATTCCAATGGTGATGTCCACAAAAATCCACCATCACGTATGGAAGAGCTCGGAATACGCTCCCGGAGGGTTCGGTATCTATGTTCCTGGCATCTGCTTCCACCGTAGGAGCTCTGGCACCTTGTCCGCCGGATACACATTTTGGGTGAGGCTCCTTCTCTCTCTCTCCCTAAATGGATGTTGGCAAGGGTCGGTGTCGTAGCTCTGACAATTGTGAGCAGGTAGACAGATGCTTGAAAAGCCCTGGCAAACGCGCCCGAGACCAGCTGCAAGAAGGGGTTGGTGCTCAAAGCTTGGCTGTTCTCATCATTTGGGAAGCCAGATTCCTTCCAGGGAGAGTCGTGGTGAAATTCCCCACCCTTGTGGCATTATGGAAATTTTGTTGTGGCAGACTTTCTGAATCCCAATTTTAAATCTGTGTTTTGTGACAAGGCGTGGCGTGATCACCACTTGAGTTTGAGCTGCATTGGTGAGATTGGGAGGGCAAAGGGCGGAAGCTTCGTACCCTTGGCGGTAGCTTTGAAGGTGATTGCGGCGCATCTGGAGAAGATCCTGGTGTACAGGGCACGCCCAGCGGCCTTCCAATACGCCTGCACACACCCAAAACGCAAAACCTCCCCACGGTTTGCAGGGATCATCCAGTGGCCTGTTTGGTGCACGTTCGTGCGCCTTGCTGTGCGTTGAGAAATAGGGCAGACGTATCAAGAGGCTATGGGTGTGTCAAACAAGATTGTCAAGATAGTACTGTATGGCTTAGACGAAAAAACCAGATGCTCGTAATTGTATTGGTACTAGGCAGAGTCCAGATTTGCACATTTGTGGGGGTGTGGGCAGTGGACTGAGTGTGCCGATGAATCACTGCATCAGTGAGGGCGTTAATTCATAGATAAAGAAAGGGACGTCGTGGGGATGCAAGTTGAGTCAATGGAGACTCACCCACCACAGGAGGGAATTGGCGACGTTAGCAAACCACAGATTCTCCAGGCTGCAAACAGTACTCTTTCGGAACTGATTGGTCTCAATATTGATTGTGGCTTTCTCTGGTGGCTGATGTCTTAAGTCAAACACAGCATTTGCCTGCTTCTTGTCCGCACTTTCTTAGTTGCCTGGCAATGAACGTCACAATTATAGCTGCAGAAGTGCCATCAAATGTGAAGTCGGGAGCATAACGCATGTGACTCGCTTGGGATGACTTCAGTGGTATGTTAATGCTATATCTGAGATCGAGGCTCCTCCTTGGCATGAGCGTCTTGCTGGCCAAACTTTTCCTGAATGATGACGCAAATAATTGTTTTTGCACAATCATGAGTACTTGCCACATCTTTGTCACTGGCAACTTGGAAGATAATCGTTTCCATTCTTTAATATGGACAGCGCGAGGATGAGTGTGAAGGTAGAGATGGGTTGATTCCTGCCTGAAAGATCCAGCACCAGCACTTGACGAGCAACGCCATGTGTGGCCATGGCTTGTGACTCCACTTGAATCTTCCCGAATCCTCAATTTGGGGGCAAATGAGGTCCGTGAGAAATTGCATGAATTTGGCTGGGAGGGGAAGAAAGAGGAGGAACGGTGAGTGGCCTCACTGCTTGAAGCTGCGAACGTAGTAGAGCAGCAGGTAGTTGGCGACGCCGTAGATGGTCATGGCCAGGGCAAGCTCACGGAGGATGACGATTGGGAAAACGCCTGACACCAAAAAAAAATACTTTCCCTCCATTTTAATCACCAGATTTTCAACTTCGCATTGGGTTTGTAATGATCCGATTCTCTATCTGTCTATTTCTATCATGAAACAGATGCCTTACCGGGCCTTTATCAATTGACACTTCTGGGGAATTGTGTGACCAAATATGGTACCCAATGTCGTCTGATTCTGGTCCATTTGAAGGCTTCAGATCCTCATCGTTTGTCCCCATTTTTAAACTTTGATGGCCATCGTCCTCAGGGGGCCACGGCACAAATGCAGAATCAAGGATCGACATAGTTGCAGACAGGGACATACTGGATTGCCACATTAGATCAGTGAGCCACGAGAAAGATGATGACAAGAAAAGCTCTATCATGTCAACATCGTCATGTACATGGACCTCTGTCCGGTGCATAAGATCAAGCGAACCTCAGAGACATGAGAGCTCTGAAGGGGTATTTCCAAACGAGAGAATGGAGAGGTGGGAAAGCAGACCGATCCAGATGGTGATGATGGGCAGCGCGATGAAGAAGGGGGTGCTGACCCCACCCACCACGTAGGACCAGCAGCCCTGGCAGTACATGAGGCGCCAGAAGATGGGCAGCTTGGACTGGAGCAGGGGGCAGACCTTGGGGTTAAACATGATCTGGAAGTGGCCCTGCGGGCAGCTCTGTCGTTGCCTGCCCTAATCTTTACTTTTACCCTCAATTGCAGCACACGTGCAGAGATGGCGATAGACCTGAGCAGCCATTGAAATGCGTGCACGCTTGAAGTGTTCTGAATTCAACCGCGAACGCCAAGCACGAGGTATTTGGAGCTGCTGGGATCGAATATTACGTGTGTGAACAACAGGGAAGAGGGGTTGGCGCGATGGGGAGGGGTGGGTGGAATAGCTGCTCGCTGAGTCTCATATTGGACATTCATACACTCAAATTGTCAACTGATTGTACAGCGTGTTTGCTTTGGTGGCCTAGAAAGGGAGGATTGGTGGGTGTGTAGATTCGAGGGGGGAGAGGAGAGGGAAAGAGGGGGGGGGGCGGGGGGGCATTGCAGACTTAAAAGCTTACCTTGGTCCAGCGACTGCGCTGCTGGAAGCAGTTGCGCACCTCGTGGGGAGCCTCCCCCACCGCGATGTACTCCTGCACGTAGCGGCAGTGGAACTTCTCCTTCTTCAGCTCCATGCCCAGAGCGAAGTCCTCGGTCAGCGTGTACGTGGGCGACCACCCCACCTGCAGCGGCACCAGCACGTCAGATGAGCAATCCAGGGTTGAAATGATTGTTTGGCAGGTTTGGACCTCAGTACCCAAGACTTGAGGGGCAGGGAGCACAGGCAGTCATTGCTTTGCAAACCCAAGAAGGCTCTCGCTAGCCTCATAAGCACAGATCAACTTAGTTTTGGACATCTGGTCCTGAAAGGAAGAGCAAAACAGCTGCCATGGTTCATGATATTACCCGGGTCAAGTGAGGGAGAAATAGGGGGGGTAGGGAAGATGGGACGCCCACCATGCCAAATGCATTAGCACGGATGAGGAAGTTTGTTCCTGTGCAGGAAATGAAGCCGATAGCATCATACCCAGGCTGCATGTACTCCCAGAAGTGGATCTGCAGCCACACCTCTGCATCTCGCTCAAAGTGACACTTGTGCTTTGCAGCAGGGGATCTGCTCACAACCATAATCATATGTCCTACCAGAGCAGTGCAGGTGGTGTGTTCCCCATGAGCGGCTTGAAATGCATCATGTTACTTTACAAGGGCTAAATTCCTTCATTTGTCTCCATGGGAGTGCAGCCCATACATCCGCCGCCCTTACTGGGGATTGGCGGAGCTTGGTGTGAGTTCGCAAGGGCAGCCCCTGCTTTGAGGACTCCCTGGGAATGAAAGCGAATATTTACAATGTGGCTTGCTTGCCCTGCGCTCACTTGTGCAGCCAGCTGCCCCAACCCCTACCCCTAATTTTCCCCTGAGATTGGTCTGTGAACATGGCGTTCTATACCAGACACACAAATGGATCGAGAAGGTCTACATTGGAGTGGTTGAAGATGTCCGTGTGCAAGTCATTGTTGTGGCTGCACTGCGGGGACAGAACCATGCTGACGTCATCACCCCCGTCCAGCAGGGGAATGGTCTTCAGGAAGAACTCCTTCTTTGCCATCTGCACCCACAAACCGTCTTCCTGGATCTTGATCATCGCAAACTGCAGAGTTTGGACTTCGAGAATATAGCAGAAAGGAGATGATAAGGGGGCCAGGAGGGATCTTGAACAGTACCCACAAGTTGGATGGGATGGGAGAATACGAGTTATTCTGGATTTTCTGTTCAGCCAGCAATGCCGGGATGTTGCGGTCCCCAGTCGCCATACACCTCATGGGCGTAGGGCAGGGTACCTGGTCGGCATCAAAAATGCAGAGGACCTCGTTCCCGGGGATGTTCAGCCTGTCGGGGTACAGCTGGTTGCAGATGTTGTTCACGTTGCCGCTCTTGCCGTTCATCTCGCCCTTGGCCCGCTTGCGCCCCGAGATGTAGACGAACTCCGGGCCCTTGCTGTGGATCCAGGCCCTCTTCTCCGGGTCCTTGCCGTCATCGCACCTGCGAGAGTGGCTTGGGCTCTGAGAATACATAAGAGGAGCGCCAGAATTGGCCCACTCCTCTCCAGTGGAGTGAATCAGAGTTACACTAATTGATGCATCCCTTGAATTCAGTGTCTATCAGGCTTATTTTGTAAGAGGATGGTGCATTGTGTGAAGACACTTATATTGTACTCATACTTATTTTGGAGGAGGGTAGAGGATAGTGAAGGGAGTTAAACAGGGAAGGGTCCCAGTGCCCCTCGATATTACTGCGGCACCTACACGCAATTCTACCCCATGGTACAGTGTGGCACCGCAGAACAAGAGTCCTCCTTTTGGCTCAACACCTGCCTGGAGACATTCTCCATGAAAGGCTGACTGTCCGTACATCTCCGGCATCTTGTGAGTCTCCTGGGTGCCTTCTTGATGCTGTGCAAGCAGTGGTGCAGTCATCTAGGCGGCTATGGCCCCAGTCTCGAATTTTACTGCCTCACGGGAACAGGGGATAGTCGACCCACAGGTAGATGACCCTCTTGCAGCCGTATGGGAGGGTGGCGGCGTGCGCGGCCTTGACGGTGCGTTTGATGCAGTCCAGGTCCTCCTTGTACACGCACACCAGCACCCGGATCATGTACGGCAGCTTCACCTGCGGGAGTTGATGCGATTCCATCCTGCTCCATATGTGATAAGTGGATTGAGGGATGGGAAGGCTGATAGAGAGATTTTGAGAGCTTGAAAAAGAAGGAAGAAAGAGAGGAACAGTCACGGTACTTGAAAGTCTAGTATCAAGGTAGCACAGCGTCCTTGGTACGTTCACCGGGGATCCTGTGCTAAGGCTGTATGACAACGCTGTGACAGACGTCATGATGAGGGGTTGACGAGGTGATGTGTGAGTGTGTATTTGGAGGACGGGAGTGGGGGG
>QAXI01000436.1:118755-130024 GCA_004335615.1 Chloroidium sp. JM
GGGGGGGGTGAGAGTACAGGAAATCAGAGCCAAGAACCACAGTGTCATGAAAGAGAGAGCTGAACAATGCGAGTTTCAACCTGTACAACATCTCTCAGACAGGTGTGGAAGGATGGAGCGTGGTCGTGAGAGGCAGCCTCACCAATTGATGGCCCTCTGGCGGCGGAAGGTGTACCCCAGCAGGCTCTGAGGCCCGTTGATGTCAGGCGGGCCCACCCCTTGGGACTCCACGTCGCGCCCGAAGAAGGGGTCGGTCCCGTAGTGGGGGGTGGGGGCCGCCGACTCGGGAGTGTCCATGGGAACAACCCCAGCCGCCGCACCAGTGGGGATGCCGCGGGTGGGTCGTTGCCGGGCGTAGGGCCTCTCCCCTGAGTGCAGGAGGTGCGCATTTCAGCATTATTCTGAAGACTTTGTGCAATCCTATGATTCCTTTCTTGTCCTGGTCCTTTTCTCCATGCAAATGGATATAATTCCGGCCTTGAGCCAATCCGACTTATTTTCCAGGCATGACAAGCCTGGCAGGTGCCGTCTTGATATCCCATGTCCTTTCACTGTCCCTTCCATGCACATCATTTGAACTGCTTTTGCACTGCCCATACGCTCTTCTTCGCCGTCACAGATTCCAGCACAGCATGTGAGAATGGGCCATTGTGCTAGCATTCAATCTGCTCCTTCTCAATGGGACTGCAAGTCGTCAACCCGAGTCAGAGAAGTCAACGGAAGAGAGAAATTTCCCAGGGACATTTCCTAGGGACATTCAGAGTGATTGGCTCTCTTTAAGATTTTTCATATTAGCCTGATACTGTCGAGCCTTACTCTCACCTGCTTTGGGGGTGGAGACCCGCCTCGCTTCACTCCAGATGTCATCATCCTCAATCACCTTTCCGCTGTTGCCACTGGCCACCACATTTACTGCATCAAGTTCTTCGTCTCAGTGCACACTGCACCGCTGAATGTGAGGGGTGGGGCATCAGCTCAAAATGCGGAAGATAGGGGTGCCCTGCGTCCATCGACAATTACAATGCTGCTCAATGAAGTCGGGGTTGAGTAAGGAGTTATTGGGTGCATGGACTGCTGTACCTGTAAAAGGTTCTTTGTCTGGCCACTGCAGTCCCCTTACCCAAAATTGTTTGAGTTGCAGCCCCAGGATGCACAAATCCTGCAGGAATTGTGAGGGGTAGGGGTGGAGGAGCAGGGGCCAAGCCTGTCTTGTGTGCATCTTTTTCTTCCAGCCTCCCGGTCTTCACGGGGGGCGGGGCCTGCAGGGGAAGGGCCGCCTGGCTGAGCTGTCCGGCGTCGCCCTGCCGGGACTGTCTCCTCTCGCCCCCCTGCACAGCAAATTTCCTGAAACCAGACACCACTAGAGCGTGATGGGTGGATCCGTCTTCTCCAACCCTTTTTCTGGGACTGCCTCCGCTCCCATGGCCTGCTTCTCAAACTTGGCAAAAGGTGACACAAAGCCGACGAGGTTCAGGATTGCCATCGGGCTGGCCCCTCCCTGGCCTTTTCCTTCGAAAAAGTATCCTCTCAGTTCACCCAGGAGTAAGGGCCTGAAGCCGTAGGATCTGAAGCCTGCTTCCATACACCATCCCATACAATAATTTGTCGCCAATTCTTCCCCTGCACTCGCTTCATGACATAAAGCTTTTGATCTTCTCTTACAGTCACCTGTTCTTGAAAATGTTGCGGGAAGAGAGGTAACTAATTGCAGCTCTTCATGATGTGTGTCAGCTCCTGAAGGAACAGGGTGTGGTGTGCTGACAGCAGCAAATTCGCTTGCATTGAGACCGTAACGAGTGGACGGAAGCTCAGCTGTTGTCAGGCAACACACAGAGCCCAGGATCTGTTACAAGCACCGCTCACCCTCTTTTATCACCTGAATTGGATCTTTCAGTTGTCTCCTGAATTGAACGTGGCAATTGTCATATATGCTTCTCGAACTCCTGACATCCAAAACTTGTCCTCAGTGCCGAGAGATGCACTTGGCCAGTTTGTCACCCTTCAGTAGAAAGTGGGGAGAGGGAAGAGGTGCAGAATACCTGAGATGCCCGTCTCTCGCCTCCTTGGGATGCCCTGCGCTCGCCTCCTTGTGACGGTCTTCTGCTTTCTTGTTGGGGCGGTGCAGTGTTGTTCTGTGCAGGGGATGGATACCCTGCGGAGCTCTCTTATTGTGTGCAGCACATATGATGAAGAAATGCCTTGGTGGCGGCAAAATACTGACAAAACGAGAGTCCCAAGCGATTGCTCCGCAAGCCTTGGAAGAATTACTCAGACAAGCTGCAGGATTAACAGCATCAGAAAAACAATGATGATGAGCCTAAAGTCTCCTGTCTCGATGGGCGAGCTTGTGGTGGGCGAATCGTTAGGTCAAGATAAGCCAGAGCAAAACAGGCAAATCCCCCCACTGCCTTGCTGTGTCCTTTGGTGCCAGGAGGTAGTCTATTGCTCACCGTTCTGCCTTGCACGTGGTGAGCCTCTTTCCATTGAGAGAGGTTCAGCAGCAAGTTCTTCAACTTCTCTGCACGGGCTTGTCCGCGCTTGTTTTGTTCCTCAGAGCATCAGCAGCGCCCTCACATCCAAGGCTTGACCATCAGTGTCTGCACTGATATTTAACTCAGCCGAGAGACCAGCTTGGAACGACATGTGCGGCTTAGCTTTATCCTCTACTCTGCTGCAAAGTTTGCTTCGATGCGTTCTTTCGCATGATGTTCGCACGACAACAAAAGCTACGTTAAACGTTGCCAAAGTTCTGGTGAGACCTTGAACAGAATAAGAATCCTATTGAGCACCTGGCACAACTTGTCAATGTCGTGACGCTCGCTGCTGGTCGAGGGCGTGAAATGGCTTCATGCTGGCTTTGTATAATAGAACATACTTCACAAAATTTCCCAATGTTGCCCCGCCGAGGGATGGGCAAAGATGGCAGGATGGTTTTGGAGAAAGTTTTCAAATCTGCTTTTGGAAAATTTCTCTCTGATAGAGTCAGAGAGTTGCACAAGCCCAGCGGTGGATTGCAGTCGTGCGTTATAGGAATTTTTCTAGTCTGTTTAAATATCATCTGTCTTTGAGTTGAAGAGGTCAGGATGTCTAGGATGGTGACGCCGTCCTCACCTCCCCAAGCAGACACTGCTAGCTTTGCCCCTTGCTCATTTACTGCACTGCTGTATGCTCACATGGTCAGCCCGATGAGGCTGGTGTTATATACATTCAGATGAAAATACTTCCCCATACAAACATTATCGTGAGGACCTCAAGCACTTGTACTCAGCAGATTCTTAGGTTCCTTGATCAGTCAATGAGGTGTTGGACATCTTGACCTGTTTCAAATGAATGTGCTCTATATCTCCAGGAGGCAACACTTACACCAAAGATGTTCAGCACCTAACGCTTCAAGAGCCTGTATACCCCGCGGTCAAAATGAGATTGTTCTCACAAATGTACAGTACTGAGTTTTGGAGAATCATGCACACCAATGCATCAAATCATCGCAAGTGAAATCTCCGAGTCGTTTCCACAATATCCCTATCTAGCCTATAGAAAATTGAGCCTGGCGTGGCTTTGTCACAAGCACAGTTGGTAGCATCACGCGAGTCCATCAAGATTGCGCAAGAATTCCAACCCAATACAGTAAAGCCGATGTAACATTCTACATCTCCTGCCAAAGATGTAGCTGGGCTAGTTCTGTTCTGAACACGTAGTGGCACAATATGGCTGCACGTGCATGCAAACTCCATCTCCGCAATTGCATGCAACAAGGGCAGACAGATGTGCGACGCGGACTGGCATCGGGGTCTTCTTCTCCAGCAGCTGCTGGGCCAGCCTCTCAATCCACCTGCCAATGAGCTCCGCCGTCTCCTCCCTGTCGCATGCCGGGCCTCCTGCTTCCATCATGGCCACCCAAGCGAGAGCTGCTCTGAGTACGTAGTCCTCCAAGACGGTGCTGATCTCATCGATCAACTTGCTGTTCTCGTGAGGCGCACATGCTTTACATCTGGATCCTCTGCATCAGACACCCTGCAAGAGGGATCCAGTCAAGCACCTGCTGATCACATTCTAGGTTGCAAAATTGGGAGGGCAAAGAGGGTTGGCAACCTTCCGTGCACGGTCAAGGAATTGTTCGCATTGCAATCTTGGGCATCATGTGAAGAGGACAGCTCCAAATCCTTTGGAACATTGGGCGTGGATGAAATGCGTACATTCCCACAGAAGCAGGTCTTCCACGAAATTTTTTGCAATCTTTTGCCATCCATGTGGCCTCAGCGGGAATCTCTGTCTCTCCACATACTTCACCACTTTCTTCTTCATCCCAGAAAACAAGGGACTATACAAGTCTCAGGTGTTTGCCAGCGACCTGGAATGCTCAGCGGAAATCTCTGTCTCTCCACATACTTCACCACTTTCTCCTTCATCCCAGAAAACAAGGGACTGTACAAGTCTCAGGTGTTCGCCAGCGACCTGGAATGCTCAAGTGCTTCGGTTTTCACAGCTATGAGACAAATGCCAGATCTTGAATCGAAATCGAAAGCTGAAGGCCTCCTTTAGACATCCCACAATCCTTCTATATGCACACAAAACACCATCTCTTAGCCACACTCATCTCAATGAAACCCTCACAGTGGGTTTCTTGGTCTTGAGACACTAGTATCATCAACGTGAACTGCAAAACAAAGTTGTCTTTGCAGAATTGGCAGGCTCTCAAGGACAAGCCTGCATTGTCATTTCAAGAATCGAAGGAAAGTAGCATGATGGCTAGTGTGCAGCTCTAGGAAGAAGGGCAGAATCCTTGCATGGAAAGTTCTAGTACCCACCTGGATGAACATTCCGAAGACGTCATCCTCACAGCTCACGATGAGGACCACAAAACTCCCAAGACAAGTATTCAAGTTGATTGTCACAGGATAATCCAGCACTGCCGCACAAGCCACAAATTTTGACAGCAGTAAAAGAAGCTGAAAAGCCACCAAGTGTGTCAACTGTCGTCATCAGGAAAGAGAAGCTGGGCAGCTGGCAATTTTTGAGAGAGGCAAATCAAATGCCTTCGAAAATTGAAAGGGCAAACAACTCATGGCTTTCACATTGACTTGCAGGAGGTTAGCATTCAAGATCCTTGAGCATTGTTGAGTTTGTACTGCTTATATGGTGATCCTTTGGAACTGAGCAGGTCGCTTTATACCGTCCCATCCTTTGCCCATTGCTGCCCTTTCTCTACAATATTTTTGTATCTTCGATACAATCCGTGGGTGGTAGATGGCAGGGTGCCGGTTACATGGAGGGGCCAGATGCGCGTAACTTTAAAGAGGTAGTCAGGGCCCACCCAACATCGTGCTAGCAAATTGCCTGCATGCATCTGTGCACCCACACACACACATGCAAGCCGTACACATTGTATAGAACAGTAGACAAGGGGATCTCACCTGCAGCCTTGTGTTTGGGGCGATGTTTGTCTCCCTCATCGCCAAGGCCACCTTAGAGATGTTTCTGACTCAACAAATTGTACTTGTCGGTAAATGTATCACAATCCATCTCCCGAAATGCAGCTTTCAGCACTGCTTCCTTGGAGGCAGCCAACACACGAAGAGTCGTCAACCAATGGGGAGCTGAAGCCCCTGCATCGATATCCTCAACTTTGTACGTGGGCCTTGAATTCCTGGGATAATGCAGCTATCATCACAACTGCAAGATAGGCAATAATACAGAAATTGTGTTTCTTGATGTCTTCCGTCAAACTAGGACTGTGCTGGGCGCAGAAATGACAGCTAATCGCATTAGCAAGCCATGGCTCCAATGGCCTGAGCCATTGAGACTCCCCAGCATTGAACACACAAAACATTAGAAAGCTGAATTTGTACGTTGTACTGATAGGATGCATATGGAAGGTAGCTTTGCTACTACCTGCAAGTAGGCAAGAATTGATGCACCGCAGAGAGGTCTGTCACACCTTGTGAAGTGGGGCTGTTGGCTGTGGGGTATTGCATTGCATATAGGTCTGCCACATCTACTGTCGGATTGTTGTCAGTATCCACCAGGGACTGGCACATCTGCTCAAAATTAAGCTTGAGCTCTATTTCAACCACTCTGACCTCCTCGTCTGGCATATTTAAAGCTCTGTCCATGGCCAGGCGACAAATCAGGATGCTATTATTTATTGGCCTTCACCCGATCTGCTATTTTCAGTCCTCATCAGTCTGACCAATTGATGGAAGCACGATATTCGGAAGAGCAACCATGTATCTGCCCCACTCACCCCCTCAGCTTCCCTTGCACGGCAAGTCTTGATGACCATGAGCTCTGAAAGGCCTAGATTCTTCCCTAGGATCTTGTCTACGATAAAAACATTTTTACAAAGTCAGCGGAAGGATCAAAAGGGGAAATTTATCAAACCGTATTCCCCCATGCAACTTGCAGTCAGGGACAATGAATGCATCCAGGGTTTGGATTTGCAATCTTGTCCCTCCCATTCTCTGCTCCCTTCATGTATCTCAATGGATTATGAGAGGCATCAGGGTCTCGACAACTAGAACGCACTGCTGATTCAGATAGCAGGTTCTCCTACCCCTGATAATTTCAAGGCAAACTTGAGGGTGCCGGATGTATATTCCTCCCTGTCAGCTCGGAGGGGAACCCCTGCAGAACGATGAGAGGCTTGCCGGCTCCCTCACCTCAAGATTCCACAGCAGGTAGTCAGGGTCTCGACAGCCAGAACATGAACGCGTTGCTGCATGATGGCAGCAAATTGTCGTCCCCTTGGCAGCTCAGAGGCTTCCTGAAGGGATTCAGCTCCGGTAGAGTGGCACCCTTGCAGTGGCCGTGGGCGGCCAGCTGGGCCAGAAAGGCGGCTTCTTCACAGAAATCCGTGATAAAGGTGGGCACTCTGGCAGCGCAAAGCATGGCAATGGTGGGAGCCCAGCTCTCGTACGCTGCTATGCCTGGGAAAGAGAGAGAGATTGAGTACATCAAACCAATCGCATGTGTTCTTCTGGGTGCACTCCAGCCAGGCTGATTGGAATGGGCATCACTGGTGTTTGTGCGCATTGTATGGGTGCAAATACACTGCTCTCTGACTTCCAGCATGAACTGATTCTCAGATGTCCAAGGACGGCATGATTGGGCATGCAGCGTATCACTTCAACAGATTCTTCTGGACCATGGATAATTTGATCATCTGGACACTCAAAGTGCATTGCTTGTGTTTGCAATCTCAAAGCTGGGGAGAGGAGATCTCCTGAGCTATACCCCGGCCATTCCGAAAACGACGATTGCAATTTTTTCTCCACCTCATCAGCCTGACTTGGCTGGAAAATGTATTGTCTCTTCTCATTACCTACTTTCACGAAGAGCAGGTCAAGGAAGCAAATGGGAGAGCAGACATTACAAAATCAAATATGTTTGCATGTGTTGCGTTAGCCCCTCATCAGCATTCATGAAACTCCAGCAGCAATGGAGAAGGTCCTCTCTTGTGGGGATGTACAATGGCCATCATGAACTAGCTTCCCAGGGGGGCTACAGATTGCATTCTGGCAAGTGCGGGACGAAAGGTGGCAGGAGGAGACCTCACCAGCATTGGGGCAGAACACAAGGTCTGCCTCCGCTGATTTGTTTGCCCACTCGTGGTAGTAGCCCTCCACAAAATTGATCGTGAGGTCGCCTGCAATCAACAGAGCTTGCTGTGGGCACTCAGTGCTGGCAGGCATTGTTAGGACGGTGGGGGAAAGGACACACGTGTCGTGGGAAGCGTTCTTTGGTGAACAGGAAAAGACACACACCCGGGCCCAGGGAATGTGCTGGACACATCGCCCAAGAACTGCTTTCTTGCTCTTACGAGGTGGTATCAAGATCACAAATCCGACACATACCTGTGCCAAAAGGATGGTTCCACACAATTTGTTGCCCTGCCAGCTCCTTTGGGACGGCAGCAGCACAGAGGGTGAGGTTAATGGGAATGTCAGGCCACAGACACTTGAGTTCCAGGAAGATGGGCCACTCATCCAGTTCCCTCTGGCAGCCTGCCACAGCATATCCTTATTCATCTGCTGTCTATTTGCGCACACGATATGGCTACATGAGGACTGATCAAATTTTGGGGGGTTGCAAACAGTCAAGTGCATGCAGTGTGAGATCGCCCAACCCAAGGGTCAACTTGGCCTTGTAATGTACAAGCTAGCAATTGCACATTTTGCGCTGTTGAGTAGGAGGGAATGCGAGGTTGGGGAATGGCAGGTCATGGAAAATATATGTGTGTGGAGAGCTAGTGCGGAGCAGCCAACAGTGGCAAAGTGCTCAATTTGAAGCTCACATGCGACCCAATCTTCCAGGTGGGCTCAGACCTCCTCTTTGAAGGATCCCGAATCGCCAGATTACTGCCCTAATCATGAAGTTTGAATACGTAGCTTAAGCCAGGTAGCTTACCAAGGATGTGAATGTTGATGCACGAGGGCTTCTTGCCATTGCAATGCAAGCAGCACAGGCCCAGGTGCAACGTCAGGACCGTGTCGGCGATCATTGCTGCAAAGAACAAGGAAGATTTGCATGTTCAGGGAACAGTCTTTTGATGGAGAGAAGCCAGGTAGAAAAAATGACTACAGCAAAGCATAAGATTTGAATGCCGGATTGCAAGAAATGAGGGAATAGACAATGGAAAGGGCAAGGAACGAATCGGATGGGTGAAGCACTCAAAATCTTGGCTCTTAGCAGCGACTTAGGGTCGTACCAAAGATGGAGTCCTGGGGTATTCCTCTGGCAGCGTAGTACGTGGGCCAGTCCTTGATGCTCCCTCCGTCAGCAACCTGTATTGAGGTTATTCAACGAGGTTCATGCAACCCATACTCTGAGTCAAATGTGCTGTGTATATGATATGATACCCTTTCACACACATTCAGCCAAAGCAGCGGCAGCCAAGACTTTTCACTGCTTCCGGAATGCCGGAAATATCCTGGTTCATTTTAACCTTGCAGGAATGCTTTCATACATCTCAGGCAGACATGAAATACGAGACATTGCAATCCTCAAAAGCAATACAACTGAATTTGCATATCAGACAACATGTGCTTGGTCTGACCCATTCTTACACTTGCATTGCAACTGTTACCTGCGCTGGAGAATTGCTGTGAATTGTGTCGATGAGATGAGAAGGGGCACACTTTTGTGGTGAGATCCGGGAAATGGGAGGCTGGCATGGCCGCAGGTCTGCACGCCTCCGACAGGCTGTCTCCCAGACGATACCTGCAGTGTCAATGGGCCTCAATGACCCAGTATAAGCGCATGATTGGTCGTTCATGTTGTGATGGCAATATTGCAGGTCTAAATTCAAAAAATATGCAACACCTGGAGATCAACATTCCGCCCTCATGACCCCAAGATTCCTGGCTGCAGTCGCAGAGCCTGCTGAGCAAACCCTGGTCCTGGTGCACCCCAAGCGTCTCCAGGAAAGCACACGCTTCGGAGTTGCCCTGTGGCATCTGCAAGCCAGGGTGCGTCGATTGGAGTTGACCATTCTCAAATTTCCCCAGTCTTGGCACAGGGACAGCAAGCTCTGTTCAAAGGCTGAGGATTGCTCATTCTTGAAAGACAGCTGCTGGAGCTTTGCAATGACTGGTGAAGCTTGGAAGGGCTCACAGGCAAATTCCACATGAGGCCCGTGTCCGCCACTTCCTGCAGGTGACAGCCATCGAGCTCAAAAGGGCCCGAGAAGAAGAAATTCTGTAACTCACAACCCTCCATCCCATTCCTGTGGAGGAATAGTGGAATTGGAAGCTGACCAACAGGACAAAGCCTGCTGAATGATTGTTGCTTGCCTGAGCCCGCATGACCTGCGCTCTCATCCTCGAGCATTCCTGGGAGTGGCCCAGCCGCAAGTGCCGCTCCTGGTGCTTCTGTGAGCAGTACCCCAGAGCACCACACCCAGGGCACACCAGGAGGGCACGCCGCCCGCACATCTGGCAGCGTTCTATTGGCATTTTCTGGTTTTTTGTGCGCTTGAATGCATTTCTCCAGCGACTATGGAAATGTCAAGTGGGGTACCAAGTTTCTCCTGGTACCAGATTTGCTGCCATCTTGGCTTTTTCAGACTGGGCTGGGAATGGTGAGTGCTGCTGCTGCTCTATCACTTTGTATGTGTTCAAGGCGATTGAGGACGTTCAAGGTGCGGCATGTGCAAGCAAACAGTACAGACACCACGAAGTGATGTAGAGAAGGGACTGCACAGCCAATGCAAATTTTTGAAGGTGTGTAATTTAATGTACGCTGTGGATGGTGACGAGAGAGGCGAATCTGTGATCATGCAAATTCGAAAAGCTGCGAGGCTGTCACCTTGGACCCTGATCACTGCTACAACGTCTGGAAAATACAGGCGAAAACTTCTGTTCCGGAATTAAGAGTCTACTTTCAGTACGTGCACTTGCTCGTGAATTTCTTAATCGCTTCGACCGTGATCGGCAATACACCTCGGAGCAGTACTTGCAATCCACCGTGCTTGCACTTAGCTAGAGATCACCCAAAAATTTCCAGCCAGATATGGCTGCTTAGTGCTGTTGAGGGCTCTATAATCAAAATGCAGTGACCTTGTACTAGGCATGCTATGGCAAGTGAGCAGCACGACGACGATTGGGAGCGCCAATGGGACATACAGGGGACGCTGCACTTCATCAGTACTAGAGGCTGCAGCGTCGTTGCTCTGCAGTTTCCAGATGAGCTGCTGAAAGATGCAGTGCTGGTCACCCGAGACTTGCAGGCCAGGTGTGGACCAGACATACAAGTGAGATCATCCCTTCCCCTTGAGGCTCAGATGATGCCATTCACACGCCTTGTAGGTACATGAGGGATCTGCTTTGTGTGCTGCTTTGAAGACCTATAAATGAATCGCATCATTTACACATTCACCCCGGTTCCTGCTTTCAATAAGTAAAGCTACACATCTGCACACTGGGTGAATGTGAATGGTGCAAATGCACAGCTCAACCCTCTTTGGCTTCTCCACTGCTGCAGGTCATCCTGTTACTTCCTCTCATTCTGCGGGTGCTATATTCCTTTATTGGATTAGTCTGACTTGTTCCTCGTCGACTTCAGTCAATGAGGCTCTTGAACGTCAATGCCTACGATTGGGCTCAGCCATTCATGTTCACTCATCTCTGGCGCAGATCTACCTGCTGGCAGACACATCGTACAACAGCTTGGGAGTGGACGAGGTTGCTGCTGCTCATGTCAATGCCGATGCCATTGTACGCACCCCCCCACCCCTCCTGCGGGCCACAATCGCACACACCCCAAGCTGCCC
>QAXI01000436.1:135838-152550 GCA_004335615.1 Chloroidium sp. JM
AGGATTGCAAACATCTCCAATTTTCAAGAAAGCATACCTTGCACAGAAAGACCTTCAAGTCTTAGGGGGAGGGGGAGGGGGCTATGGTGGCGCGTCCCTCCCAGAGCCTGCTGGCTGTGGAGGAGGGCAAGAAGCATTTGATGAAGGTCAGCATCTCCTTTCATTATCTGAAGACTTGTGTGGGATTTTCCAACTTTTAGCCAACTCTGCTTTATGAAAACTTAGGAGCCACAACCTGCATCAGAAAAAGGTCAACAATTCTCTTCAGAAATGCCTGTGGAATCCAGCTGACAAAGGACACAATAACGACTCTCCCTGCAAAACCTATCATGGAACGCAGCCAAAGATGGACATGAGATTTGAACTCCTGCCTGTTGCAGAATTGCACTGGCTATTGTCCTCAAATCCCACCAAAATTTTGTCTTTCCACTAGACTTGCCAGAAGAAAGATTCTGTATTATCAGCACATTCCACCGCAATATGGCACTGTACTGCTGAAGCCTTGTGTGTGTGTATGTGTGTCACTGAGCCAATCCGCCCCCAGGTGGATTCTGCTGCAAGCTATCTGCAGCTACGGAGGAGCTACCAAGGTCTGGAAGCTCCCGTGGTGGGTGCAGCCAAAAAGGAGGCAGAGATTGCAGGGGAGGGGAGATCTGGCCGAGCTGCACAATACTCAGATGAAACAAAAGAATAAGGACTCTTGACTTTCATGAGCCATAGCTAGAGAAAATATGAAACAAAGTTGGTTGGATATCAGCTGTCTATGCGCATCTGGGATACTTTCAAAGTTTTGTAGCTCGCTGCGAAATGCGTACGACACTTGAACAGAAATGGTGAAGCAAGAAACCCTGTAATACTCTGCCAACAGCACAAACAAATTGGCTTTGCCAGTTCTTGGATTGGAAACAGCTCAATGTGAACTCACAGCATTAGCAAGGTAATATTATTCCACTCGTGGGTACATTTCTTGTTCTTTGCTAGCTACGATCCTCATACAGCAGGTACGGTTTCTAGCGCATCTCATAATCAGCAATGGCAATTGTACAATTGCTACACCGTCAGGGTGGTTGCAGGAGATGTGGCTGTGGGACCTATTGGGATTCTGAAAATCACTTCATACTTGGTCCATACAAAACACTGTGAATATCTTTGAGCGATGACCTGCTCCCTCTTCTACTGCCCTGACACAAA
Source organism: Chloroidium sp. JM (assembly GCA_004335615.1). Classification (NCBI taxonomy): domain Eukaryota; kingdom Viridiplantae; phylum Chlorophyta; class Trebouxiophyceae; order Watanabeales; family Watanabeaceae; genus Chloroidium; species Chloroidium sp. JM. Next base: position 137,030 of record QAXI01000436.1, read on the forward strand.
CCCCTTGCCGCCCTTGATCCCCTGAACCCCTTTCCAAAGTTGCCCTAAGACCCTCAAGAATACACATTCTGACTCTCAAAAAACAGAAAACAAGCACAAACTACTTTAAAAAACTCCTCTCCAGCACACTTATATCGCACTGCTCACTGCTGCTCCTGGAGGTTGCTGACAGAGGCGGAGAGATCGGTCTGACCCTCACACAAGCACAACGTAGTTTCACTAACCTCCCATCATCACAAACATCAAATGCTCACTGCTGCTCCTGAAGCTTGCCGACAGAGCCAGCGAGGTCGGGGCTGCTGGCCAGGCTCCTGCGCCGCTGGCTGAGGTTCCTGGGGTCCCTCTCCTCGATGACCAGGCAGCCGGGCGGCAGCTGCCGCAGCAGCTGCTCCCTGGCCGCATCCAAGGCAGCCAGGTGCTTGCTCTCCAGGGCCAGCACTATGCCCGCGCCGTCGGGCTGGTGGCTCACCTGCGATTGAGTGGACATCAATGGCTGATTGAGCAATGGGCAGATACAGCTCTTGTGTGTAAATTCAGGGCATGTTTTGTGAATGTTTGCTTGGGGTTGGAGGGTTGGGGGAGGAGGAGAGTGGAGGAGGGAGAGAAGGGGCATGAGCAGTTGAGCCCTTGAAGCAGGGGACGTACGTAGATTTTTGTCCTACATCAATTTCCAATACAACACGATTCCCTCGGGGAAGGTCGATGCTTGCCTTCTATTAAGGCTGGAAAAGAACCTTGAAGGGGCCACTAGACACTGCTGCATGCTGCATGGATGCAGAGTGTGGGGAGGTGTTTGAGAGGGGCAAAGGTAGCTCTGTGTTTGGGAAGCGCTATCTGCCCAGGCATGAGTCCAGCGGAGCAAGATGTGCTGTAGAAATGCAGATATTCAAGCCAGGCAATGGTCTGGGTTTGGGGGGGTGAAGGGCGAAGAAAGGGGACTGACCGGATAGGATCCTATGGACACTGTGGTGTGCTGCAGGGAGGCGGCGTTCAACGCCGGGGCCACCTGCGTCTCATCCTTCAGACTGAGGCGCAGCGCGACGGCGTGGAACCTGGGGATGATCTCAACATCAGTCAGCTGCTCCTTGACTGCCTGCATGAGACACATTTCACAATTGCACCTGTGCATTCTTTATGGGGTGAGCAGTGAATTCTTGTTCTATTTAGAGATTGAAATTTTGGGTTGTGAGCCCAGCAAGGAGATTGGGCCTCCCCTTCCACCCTCTTTCCCAATCAGCATGGTCAGGGGTTCATGTTCCTCAGCACCTTAGCTCCCTCCGCTTCATTCTTGATTGAGTCCTGTGCCCAAGAGGCTCGTGAGTTGACATGACTTGGGCATGAAACAAAACCACCAGTTTCAGGTGGGAGTGCGACAATGATTTATGGTTATCAGAGACACCTCTTATATCAGTTTTTCCTGATCTTCTCGCGTGGTTTTTCCTGATCTTCTCGCCTGGCTGATTGATCCAGGCATAGGGTCACCAGTATGCTGCGTCCTCTGCTCCTGATGAAATGGTCTCTCATTGCTCTGACATGAGTGCATTGATGATATGTTGCCTTTGCTGCCACCATCTCAAAAAACCGCAGAGGTTGTTGAATTAAGCCTGTGGGATGTAGCCTTGAGGTCCAGCTTCTTTTTTTGCTACAGTATCTACCTTTTCCTCTCCTTGCTAGATCATCATCACAGTGGATTTAGAATTCAGACACAATCCCACAAGGAGAGACAATAGAGTCTGTCCACCTGCCATGTCCCTCCCCTGGCCATGGGGCTTGAAGGAGCAAGCAACGAAGATCTGCAGCATCACAACTGCAAAGAAATTCAGATTTCACGGAATTCAGGTGAGGGTATGGCAAGCTGTGTCGCCAAGAGGTGCACACCTTCCACTTTTGCCGCAGTAGAGAAGGGATGCCCGGCAGCACATAGATGTTGCGGCAGCGGATCACGGGGAACGGGCTGAGGCTACCATCCTCCTGAATCGACTCCACGAACTCCACCTCCTCTGCAATTTACTTTGTTTCATGGCTTTGGCACACAGGCATGTCTATTGTCTTTACAATTTCTTGGTTGACTGCACACTGGTCATGGTCTCATGATGAATTGGAAACCAGTGAAAGGAGATGCTACATCCTTCAGCTACGCAAGAGAGCGCAGAAAAGGGTTCAGTCACCCAATTCTCTAGCGACCAAATGCTCCTGCCGCAAAGGAGATAGACCCCTTGCTGGTGGGAGGGGTGGTCATTCCTGTTTGTACCAATGGTGAAGCATGCATGCCAGGAGATCTTGAACCTTCCCAATAATCTTTAGGTGAAAGGACCACAAGAAACTGGAAGTCTAGGCGAGCTTAGCTGGTCAAGAGGCGTTAGAGGATGTGAGAGGGATGAACCTGCAGGTGCCTCAGCCATTTTGAGGTGTGCTTCCGTGATGTGCTGCCCGAAGTATTTCCTCAACCTCTCCTCCAGATCCGGATTGCTGCACAGAGGGAAGAGTCCATACCCACGATTCTTGAGCCCATTTTTTGCCAGTTCCTTTCTTGATCAATGAGACCAAGCTCTGACGGGTTTGGTTGCGGATGACCTTCCTGGCAGGTCTCGAGAGCAAACATGTCTAGTCTTATGGAGCAAAACCATTATCAGTAAGTATGCAGGGATCGAACCACTGATTTCCTTCTGCCAGTGAAGAGTCATGGTTTTTGCTGGGGCAGATATTAAGCCAGCAATCAACTAAATGGAGAATGCCTATGCAAGACTGAACGTGCCGGTCGGCAAACATGTGTCACAGGAAAAAGCAATTCTAGGAATTGAACTTTTGAGCAAATGGAGCATCGCAGGTCAGAAGACAAGGGCAAGGGGGGAAGATTTGAGGGGAGGAAGGGGGGAGCACTGCGTGAGGGAGGAATGTCCCAGCCTCGGCACAGGTGCATTGCTGTCTGGTATATCGATCTCAGAAGGTGGAGGGGGGAGGGTGTGCCGGGAGTGTGTTACGTTTCTCAGTCTGTGAAGAGCTGCAAATCTGGATCTTCATACAATGGTCAATGATGGCACTGCAATGGCGAGGCAGAGGGATATCATTTGCGAGGTGCTCAGGCATTATGCAGAGCCAGCTGTGTGGAACATCGATGGGCTCACAAAACTCTAGTACGCCTCACAATTCAACTGACCTGCGCTCCGCAGGTGTCATCGCCGGTGGCGCCGTACGTGAGGTACTGGAGCTGGGGGGCGTCAAGAACGCGTTCGGGAAGCAGCTGGGCAGCGACAACCCGCTCAACAACGCGCGGGCGGCAGTGGACGGTCTGATGCAGCTGCGCACCATTCAGATGGCCGCCCGGAACCGCGACCTTACCGTGGAGCAGATGCTCAACTACCAGGGTTGGGCTCTACACTTCTCACCACCTTCTGTCCTCGTTGTTTTCATCTGAGTGGTGATGGACTTGGCGACTCAGCAGTACTGTTTTTTGTAACTCATCCTTTTCATCAAGAGGTATTGGAAAAGCGGCAGGAATGGGCGGTGTATGCATCTTTCAACAGTCGACTGTGGAGGCTGCATGGCCTGTTCTGCCAATATTGTGTGCCATTTGAGGATCTGGAAATGCAGAATAGAAGTGCATGACAGGCATGTTGCTCGCCAACATCTTCACGTGGCGAGAATGCCCCTGGAAGTTGCTTTGATCATGATCACTGACCCTGCAGGACAACCTGGCGGCGGCACAGAAGGAGTGGAGGATGCTGTTCTGGCCAAGGCCTGATTTCGATATTTTGGACCAGAAGTGAGACCTAGGGATTGCGGACGCCATTCATAGCAGCCATACACCGCACATGACTGTGCCACAGCATTTTTGTCTTCCAAGTTACAGATGGTTGCTATTTTGTCTTGTCGGAAAATATCATGGGCTTCCATTACAGTTGACGAGCCTGTTTCACAGCATCAAGTGTAATCAAGGCCTAGTTTCACAAAGCAGCAATGCTGTACACATTTTGCTACAGCAGGCTTGCAAGTAGCTCATGACTCGGTCTCACAGATTGCATCAAGACTGTGCAGCTAATTATTCCCTGCTCATCCTCAAATCTTGCCATTTACATGGTGCGATGCTCTTTGAAGCTGACGGTCGTCACATAGCTCAGCAGCTGATCAGACACCTGTGCAGGAGTACAGTGATCTTAATCTGGGTGAGGGGTTCACTATAATCAACTGTCACCTCAGGACAGAAGAAGACATAATTCATGTTGCCGAGATGCAATACTGCTAGATCATGTCGCTCACCTCCTTCTTCTTCTCGGCAATGCTCTTCTGGATGGCCTTCACTGTGTCTTTGGACTCGGAGTCCAGCCTCTTCTCAGTTGCCCCAGAGTTCGACGTGTCCTGCACCAGAGGCTACTTAACTGTCCGCATAATGGCATGCAAACTCAGTCACCAGCCCTTTACGGTAACAGCCAAGCTAGGTGTACGTGTGATATGATAGATACAGGGGGTCAGCTCTCCAGTACCACACTGAAAGTATGTCTTACATCAGATATGCGCTTCTGGTATGCCTCCTCCCTCTGCTGCTTGTATGCCTTGATCTCCTTCTCGGCCTCTGCCTTTGCTTGCTTAAGTCTATCTGACTTGGCTGCACAAATGGTCGATGCTCAGAAAATATGTGACCAAATCACTTGCAATTCAAGGCTCTCTTGAGCTTTCGAGCAAGACGCAATGTGAGCTTGCCGGATCATGCGCATGAACGCATACAGTGGAGCAACGAGGTCAAGCTCGATTGTCTAGGGTTGGGCATCCCACCTTTGCGAGCGTTTGCAACTATCTGCTGAGCCTCCTTCTCTGCTGCCAATAGCCGCTGAATGCCGTCCTGCCCAGCAGCGACTTGCATATTCTCTAACGTCTCCTAGATGGAGCTCTGGGTAGCAAAAGTCCAGAGCTTCGTCCGCTCACTACAGAAGCTCGAGAGTCAAGCCAATATGCTTCGGGGCAGGTGATCACTGGATTTCGATCAGCTTGCTTTCTACTCTCCACTGCCTTTGCCTCATTGCACCCTAAACCCTCGAGCTCAATTGTCCTCAAGTTTTTCCGAAACTCGAAGAATAGTTGGCTCGGCTATCGTGAGCTGAAATTATTGTGTCCTCTGAAACTCTTTGGGGGATTCGGTGTGCTTTTGCACACGAAAGTTGGTTTCTGGGTCCTGACGACGGGACATTCTGTTCAGAAAGAGCCTTGCTGGTCCCCATAGACATGACCTCTTGGCATTACTCCCGAATGCCCCGAGGGCGTTCTATGATCGCGGAGTTTGGACAATCTGCAGTCCATGAGGACGAGCTTCTGAATGACGAGCTTCTGAAGGTCGAGGCAGTGCTGAGATTTGAATTTGATGATTTGTGCCAACAGTACAAGGTCTATGGGCAAGTAGATGGCCAGATAGACCAGGCTGAAGGGGCAGATCAATTTCATGATGGTGCCATGCTTGATACAGCAGGTATTGCATTGACAGAGCCTCCTTCTGTCTTCTTCTACTCAAACAAAAAGGCTTCTCCAAAACCTACCTGATGTTCTGCGGTCAGCTCTTCAATCTGAAGGATCTCAAAGAATTGTTGCGCTTGGCCATGGAGAAGTTGCAACATCTGTGACCAAAGCAGAAAGCTGTCAAGCGCCAGTGCCAGTGCAAAAGCAGCAGTGAGAATCGTTTCGACTTCACAGGGCTTTCGGAACAACTACTGCTGTTATATTAGTGACCGTAACGTGCCTGAGTATCCTGTGGAACTTCTAAGAAGCTGGATGCTCTGCAGTGGCAGCATTCGATTTTTCGTTCCCACTTTTCGAGCTGCTCTACTCTGACGTGGAGCCATGCACCCTCAAGGAAGCCATTCAGAGAATGGGCTACGAACTGTACATGGAGAAGTACGCTCTCCTCCTTCACACCATATTGGAGTTGAACGACATCAGTGGCACTCCCAGGATGCCAATGACGGTGAGCTTCAATTTTCAATCACCCTCATGAGACATAAGAATAAAGCAATCTCAACATCCTGAGTGGTGGTGCGAAGGAAAACATGTGACAGTCTCTTAGCAACAAACCTGCTGCCTGAGCCCACACAGTTGCACCATCCATTGCCATCATACAGTATGTCAAGATTGCATATCTCCTGTATGCCTAGTCTGCGACTTGTATTTGCTAATCCCTCGAGCTCTTTCTGATCCCTCAAGCTGGTGCCAGACAGCATATGAGTACATACATGACCATTGGTATTTGAAGGGTTATTTCGCTGATTCAGCTTGTAGCGGTGCTGCTGGCCTTCGTGCGTTGCGCGGTGGACCTTCAGTACCCAGTGACGGAGTGTCTCAGCGCTCTGCTGGTCGCCATGACGTGCTGCAATGGTGACGAACTGTTTCGCTCCCTGCTTCAGGTGCGTGAGGGCATCTGCACAGCAGCACTTTGTATTTTTTGAACATCACTTGGCGCTTTTCTAATAGCTCAATATCAAGGACTACAGCGCTGTAGACAGCTGTAGTCATGCCATAGAGGTAGTCTCAGCCCTCTCAGTTTCAAAACACGCAGACTGTGCATGCAAGTGTATGGATAGATGGAAGGGAGGCCCTTGAAGGAATTTTGGTGTGATTGTATTATGACTGTATTTGATTCCAGCCCGCATACGATCTTCTGGATCAAGGAACAACCAGCTTGATTCTGGATCTGGAAGGAACGGTCTGGAACTCTGAGAGGACTAATGTGGGTTCAGACACCACTCGGATTTTCATGGTCGACATGCTACAATGGCAGGGTATGCTCATGAACCTGTGGAAGAAAACAAGGCGAAGGCATCTCGTAAGCACGATGCATACTGGAGACAAGGACCACAGCACCAAGAGACAGCAAATTGCAGTGCACCTTAGGCCTGCTTCCTCGCTCAACTGAGCAACCTGCCAGCTCTAATGGCCCCTGCCGTACCTGAAGCAGACAGCATGGAAAGGGCATCCCAACAATCATGCCTTGCAATAATATCCGCATTTCCGATCTACTGTATCTGGACATGTTCCTGCAGGAAAGGCCGTTGCTGACCACCTTCGACAGTAACCCCTGCAAGCATGAACGAGCAGCAAGTTGCTGCAGGAAGGCAACACTGTCAAACTGGTGCCAGCCTCTTGCGAAGCAAATGAGTTTGACCACACCCATTTCTGACTGCAGACATGATGAACGGCAGGCTGCGGATGCACGCAAGCGCCTCTGCTGAAGCCCCTGATTGGTACAGTCAGGGCTTCCCCTCGATTCTGGCCATGATGAGTCGCCTGCTCCCGGCGGCCTACCTCTGGGCAACCAAGACTGCTGATTCTCCCGAGGCACTTGCTTTGGAGGATACAGCGGAGGTCATCGACCGCTGGATGAGGCAGCTTGTTCCGCAGGTCCTGGACAGGGAAGTTCCCATGCAGGCCCGCTCCATGTATCTGTCTACCCACGCTGTCCAATCTCTCATTGGGCTTCAACGTGGAGGTCCGCTGCGACAATCAGGTGTTTGAATCCCTTCTGTTTTGCATCTTGAAACAGATCCTCACTCCTAGACTGTGCTGCTTTTGACAGGATGAATGTTGATGGTGAGCAGGGAATGAGAGCTTTGCTAAAGTCATTTGCAAAGTCGACAGAAAGGGCGTTCAGAGAGCGCACAGGTGGGAGATGCGGGATCCTAGAGGGCAGTATAGAGTCCTTGTGGTTGCCTGTCTGTTCCTGTTCCAGTCCTCTTCAGGCTGAGTCATCCTTGGAGATCTTCTTTTATTCCTGCATTCCGCCACACTGGTCTTGATCATGTCTGGCCGCAGCCCGAGTCTATATGGAAGTTTCTGGAGAGCCAGGAGCCACATGAAAAGGTCATGCTAGCGATCCAGGATGTTCTGGAGGCAGGGATCAAGGTGAAGCTTGCCCTCAGTGCCCACTTAAAAACAGTCACTCACCCTGAATGCATGCCTTGTTACCAAATGTTGACCAGAGGCATGGTCTGTAAGCCCGCATCCTTAGATACATGTCTATGACTGGGTGACTGAGACAACATGGAAATTGCGGCAAGTGATGTCGTCGGCATCACATCTGACTGGGTGAAGAGCCTTCTTACTTCCTTAAAGAAAGTACAGTACATAGAAAACCCATTCCGCAGATCTCATCTCCAAAACACCAAAATTGAGAAAGTGAACAAATGGGAAGCGTCCTGGCGCAATTGGTGACAAGATCAAGGAGTATGCTGATAGAGCCTCCCTAAATCTTGGCGCCCAAATGAAATGGGAGTGTGTCCATTATTTCTGAAATTCTTCTCCAGGGGGTTCTTGCATGAATATCTGAAAGGTTTTGGGCCCGAAAATGCCAATCCAGTAAAATTCCAAATGCATTTGCAGGAGCGCAGCAATCCTGGGAGTCTCCATTATTATGATATTACAGTTGCAGTCAATTTTCTGGGCTTGACTGCGCCAGCATGGAGCGTGGTTTCCAGGGTAACTGCGATCGCCTGCCATACACTTAGCCCTTTCCAATCTTACAATGCCGCGCAATTTCCAAGATTTGGCTTTTCACCATACGTGTGCATCACTCACATCAGCCAACCTCGCTGCTTTTTCAAGCAACTCAGCCTTTCGAGTTTCGTACCAACCCTGTAGAGGGTTGCAATGAACAATTGCTGCCTGCTGGAGCCAGTGGAAAAGTTCTGCAGCCTCAGCGACCAAGGACAGGTCGTCAAGCAGCAATTTGATCTCCTGTTGGATACATGCATTGAGCGCAGCGCAAATGCGTAGCTTGTGAGCCCCTCTGCTTCCCATCATCATGACTTGCCGACATATTTTGAAAGCCAGCACAGCAATGCAAACTTTTAAAAGCCATAGCCAGGTGGTACAGATCTGTGCCTATTCCATAGACAATTCAGATAGTGAAAAATCTTGCATTGAAGGCCTGACCTGCTGAGTGGAATCTCGCATGATGACTACACTTGATATAAACATTCAGACGGTACACTGCAACTTCTTGCAGGAGTACTTTTGTATGATGCTTCCACCTGGGCATGATTTTAGTCAGCTAGAAGACCTGAGAGAATTGGAAATCGAGTTGCTTGCCAGGCTGGTGAATGGGCATGGCGGCAAAAACCTACCAACAGACACACCGCTGGCACTTCTCTTCATGTTCAGCGCAGCTGCATGCTTGCAGGCCCTTGGGCTGGAGGTGCCCTCTCGCAACCCCCCCCCCTCACCCCCCCATTCCTCCCCCCTTTCCCTCCCCAATAGCCACCTGATCCACCAGTCTTGTCAGAATTTGGTCAGCAGCAAGCAATGTTACAGTTGAATTGATTGTTGTTTCTCTTTGTTCCCAGGAAAGCATTCTAGTTTTGCTGTTTTGCAGATTGCTTTGCGGTAGTTCTACTCTTCCCAGGATGGGGGTTGATCTTAAAGGTTGAATATTCTGTTTTTGATCTGATGATAAGGTGGCATAGCGCAAGTGTACAAAGTAAAGTACATCAACATTGCTGCTGCAAATGCAATATGTGCTAAAAAACTACAGCTCCTGAAATTGGACCTTTGTATACTTCAGGGCAAGAAGTGCAGTGGTTGTGGCAAGTTGAAGTGGACACTCTCACCAGGGCTTCCAGGACAGGTCGTGCTCAGCACTGGCGACCGCTTTGCCCAAGTCTTCAGCTGCATCTTCACCAACGATTCCTTTTTCCGCATCATCATAGGGAAGCCAGGGGAAGTGGGGCCCGCTCGCGAATCTCTGGAGATGTCTGACATTCAGCACTGGCACGGTGGGCTCCCCTTACTGCATCCTGATCCATACTTGCTGGGTATCTCCCTGCTCTCTGTTTGAAAGGTGCAAATTTTGTATCAAGAGGATTGTCCTGGAAGTGGCATTACGTTGAAGGAAGGAAAGGGTGGGGGTAATATCCTCTCAGAATGATTTTGCCGTGTATATCTCCAGTCTTGCTAGGAGAGGCCCGGTTCAGCACTTCCGCGAAGCACAAGCAGGGTCAGACGCAGGCACTTGACCCTTTTTAGACATCTGCAATTCATTGGCATTTTTCCAAGGCTGCAAGGTCTCATGCTGCTTATTTTTGGCGCAATTGCGGTATTCGACTTATTTGCTATTGATGCGCATGGTAGAATCGCCAGCGTTTACCTTCAAATGCCATTGAGTAAATCAAGGCTCCAAAATTGCATTTATGCAACATTCATGATCCTGACGTATCAAAATGTGTTTGAATGCAGTACGACTGCTGGAGGAGGAGTTGCTGGGTCCTGCGGAGGTGGAGCAGAGGTTGAGATTCATCTGCAAGGAGCTGGCATATGTGCACAATCGTGGCGATCCACGCAAATGCACTAAGACCCAAATGTATTGGATAGCATACTCAACCACATTGAGTAAGCAACCTGACTTGGTCACTGCTATTGAAGTGCCGAAACTTCTGCTTCGCTGGCCAGTAAATCACATATGCGTCTGTGAGCCGTGAAGAATGCTCATGCTGATCGGCCCATTGGCTTTGCCTTTTGCAGTTACACTCTTGAAATATATGCCTTTTGCAGGCTGGCATGGGAAGGGATGTGTGGCTTCCTGCAAGTCTGCCGCCAAGATGCAGCACAGCCAGGCACTGATGCAGAAAGCGCATGCGCAGCTGCAGGTTTTCCCTACCACCCGAGCTCCTATCACCTGTGGAGTCTTTGCACACAGCTTACCGCTAGGACTCCAAGTCTGCTGAAGTTGCTGCAAAGGTTTGGATGCAATCAGCAAAAGCTGCAAGTCAAATTTGATTGCTTCCATCACTGCTGGAAATGCATTGTGCTCACAAGAGCATTGCGGCAATCGTGACCTCTCGAAGAGGTTCTAAAATTTTGGAGTACAAACCCTGGCAAACCTGCCTCTCTCAGTCCCTGAAGTGCAAGATGCACCCCTTCCTACCCTCTCAAAGGACAATGACAAACATCAATGGGTGCACACATTCCTCAAGCTTGCCTTGACCTTGTAAACCTTGTATGCAAGACAGTCCTTGCATAGGTCTTGTTCCCGTCATCAGTGACTAGTACCTCAGGTCATGCACTCAATGCTGGAAGGCTGTGCCGGCTGGTCTGCCCATGCCATGAATGTCCCAAATTCCGCCGGTGCCGCCAAAACCCTGGTGCATCTCCAGGAAAATCTCTCCCTCTTTGCCCATGATGACGCAAGGTGATTCCGCTTCTGCTTTGAAGAATCCACCGCTTTTCTAAAATGCGTTGGCTCTGTGCCGTCAGAGAAAATATATGGATTGGCCTCTTGCAGCAGCAGCTCTATTTTTGACCTGAGCTTTGGATGCTAACCTAATATGATTGTCATGTCCACAAGAGAGCAGATATCTGTTCCAAGCGTTTTCATCTAAATAGGATACGATACGATATTAAAAGGACCATTACTTACAGCATGCAGTGTAGCTGAGGTGTGCATCATGTTAAAAGATGATCTTGTACGTTTCACACAGGAAGCTTACATTTTGTGATGAGAGTACCTGACAAGAATTCAGTGCGAAACAAAATTGTTCGTGGCTGACAGTGCAAATTGCAACCTGGATTTTATGCACGCGAGACTTGCAGATTGCATTCCCAAGGGGAAGGCTCTTCAACCCCTGGGATCATGCGCTCTTGGTGATTGTGACTAACGTGACTCTTGTGTGCCTGAAAGGAGCTCAGGAAAGGAGCCAAATGGCAAACTGCTTGTCAATGTCATGTCAATGGAGTGCTTGCACATAACAGGTTTGAGGATGCTGAAATCTGGACAGAGGACGAGACTGGGGGTACCAAGGACGATGGTCAGGAGCTTTGCATGGCATTGCGATGTGGTCAGGCAGGTGATAGGGATTCATATCCACCACCCGGAGAAAAGCAGTATCGGGGTGTTCATGCATGAGTAAGTGAGTTTGCAGGATTTTTCATTGATTGGGATTGCAAGAAAAGTCAATTGCAATTTCAGTAAAGGCAAAGCATGTCAGCGGGTAGCTACAGTACTTGCAGGGGGAACATTGGTACGAGGCAAGCTCTTTGATATGAAGAATTGCTGTGTACTGCCAGATGTTGGCGGAAACATGATGAGAAGGGTCTCCGTACGCCATGCTTTCAGTTTTCAGAGTGTGGTTGTCTAGGTTGGGTTATCCAGCAATTTGATTTCTGAAGCTTTTGTAAGATGCTGTGTTGTTGAGCTTGCATGTTGCACAAGCCCATTGGAAGTTTTGCAACGCCTCTGGCATCGTTTCCCACCTTACGTTAGACACCCTTCAACAACTCTGATGCTCTTAGCAGGCAGTCATCAGATTGGCCCTCTACATGTTTGATCATACTTAGGCCCTCTATTTTTGGCTTCATTTGCACCTGACTACACAAGCAGAGATCCAAAGTGCATGACTCTTGTGTTCCATTTGCTGTGCATATCTGCAATAAGGCAACGCCTAATAAGGAATGTTGCAAGCTTGTCCAGCACAGGGATGGTAAGATGGTATTGCGACAAGACTGGACACCATATCCTTTCCACAGCATTAAGGACGTGACATCTTTGAACCATTGTCCGATGTCTTCAAAAGGCGTCACTTCTTGCTCCTCATCAATGAGATGAGAATAGTGCGTACTGGCACGTGTGATGGCATCATCTCAGGTGGCACTGTAGCATTGATATAGTCTTGTTTTGTGTTTGCACCATTTCCCCTGCCAGCGGCTCTTCATCCACAAGTCCATCCCCGCAAAATTCCTTACCCCTGAAAGCAGCAAATACTCCGAAGGGCACAGGAGTCCTTTTCCATCAGTCCACAAACAGCCTCAGCTGTTCCCGCATGGGGAACCTTGCTGAATCGGCCCCAGGCAGAATGGCCACTCGGCTTTGCACCCCCAGCAAACGGTCCTCGATCTTGTTCAGCTTCAAGGTGAGCTGCCTGGCCCTCCCGCCCAAACCCTGCAGTTTGATTTTCATCAGACGGCTCACGACGGGGCAGGGAAAAGGACTGTGGTTGAGATTCTGCTTCGCCTTCTCAGCTGAATACTCTGCGGGAAATGTATTCTCCATGATACATCATTGTATCTGCCCTCTCTGGGTGGCCCAGTCGCCTCTCATTGTGCGCAAGCAAAGCATGCTCACCCTGCCTGAAAAGAGCCAGTCCTCCGTATCTGACAGGGGAACTAATGTCTTGTCACTTCAATCGAGGTGTACCTTTCGGTGCATATCATTCCATCAGCCATTGCCTCCCAATTTCCACTACTAAACATGCTGCAGGGACCGACCTTTGTGGAAGAGGAGGAGAACGAGGAAAAGCTGAGAAGGAGGACCGAAACCTTGGATATGCCTCCATGGAAGTCCTGGCGCTGGGAGTCCTGGCGGGCGAGGCTTTTATGGGTGCTCTCATGGGGGAGCCGCGGCTTCAGGCTCCGCATCTGATGCAAGGAATATGAACTTTCAGTCCAATTGATGCGTGCATCGATCAACAGCGCCGTCATTACCCAGGCAAGAGCTTTTCTTTTCTTTCTTCAATATGATACTGGCCACCTATTCTCACAGTCGTAAACGTTCACTGAAGCGTAGGCTTCCATTGATCACTCCATGCCGTTGTGCCACATTGAGGATCACTCCTGCGCTGACACTGGCCATCACCTGTAGGGATCGGTCCTCTGAAAGGCCTGTAAAAAAGTGCAAGTCATGGAGCATGATACCTGGGCTTGCAGGTGCTCCCTCTCCCTCTGCAGGTCAGCCACCTCCATGGCTGCCAAGTCAGGGGACCGCCACCCCAACCCACCTGGCCCGCCAGTCCTCTGTCGCACCACATATCGCGCATCTTCCTTGCCTGAGGAAGGATTTTTGCAGTCATGGATTCTGCGCCATGAAAAATCAAGGCTGTGCTGGGAAGCAAGTCCGTCTTGCAAAGAGGGGTCTCCATTGTGTCTTCAATTGTATGCAGTCTTCCTCGGAAATGTGTCCTGATCCAGTTGCAGCCACAGGAATCACAGGCAGTTGGCTGGATGTGTACGCCTATTTATCTCAGCTGGGGCATGCCAAGATATTGGCCTTCCTCGTCTTTATGCTCTGACCTCACACTGATGGTCACTAGAGAATATTGTAGTCTGATACATGGCAATCAGCCACGAGGTTCTTTACATGTGTTCATATTTCTCTCCTACCCCACCTGCATTCTGCTGGAGTATTACCGGCAAGCGACACACTTGAACAGCAGAATCCTATGACTTCATATACAAGAGCCAAGAAATTTGAATTTCGTGCAGACCTGGAGACCTGGCAAAGCACTCAAAGCCACACGTCGCCACTGGTGGAAACGTGGGGAGGATTGAGGGGTGGAGCAAGGATGGCACCTTTCACCCTGACAGTCACCCTGAGCTTCCTGTCGCCCGGATGCAGGCACACCTGGGGAACGCCATCTCTTGCGACGCCCATGGAGACGCCGACAGTCTGTCGCTCGCCATCCCACATATGCTGCAGGCATTTCTCCTCCCCTGCCTGCAACACCCTGCTGCTGGAAATGCGGGCAATTGAGAATGTGGGAAGAGAAATGATCTGCAGCGGGTTGCTTTGGCTCCTTCATGCTCAGCTCTTACTGTGCCTAGAGAGCAGACACTTCAATGTTTCCTTCTTGTCAGTGGGGAATTTGTGCAAGTCATGCAAGGTTGCATTGGGTGTGTGTGAGGGCAACACCATGATGAATTAGCAACGGGTGAATCAAATTACTGTACCTGCAAGCAAGTCCCACTTAGTCCAAAGTGCAGACGAGTGGCTGCGTCAGGGAAGCATAGATTGAGTCTACAAAACGCTTCATTGCATTCGACCGGCGATGCATCATGCAAAGCCTCTGGAAGCACTGAAAAACTTCTGTGAGAAACATCATTTTGATTCACACTCTTTGCACCGTTCTTACCAGCGCATCTCGAGGACAACACCAGCCCCCTCTTGTACAGAACACCTTCTCGTACAGAGCACCTTCTCGTAAAGAGCACCTTCTCAAAGAGAACACCTATCAAATCGCTGAAGGATCCCTCCCTTCAGCTCCGCAAGACTGCAAGATGTCAGATCCATCCAAAATCACCTGCAGCGCCCTGCGTGTCGACAGCACCAATTGCCTGGCAGCGTCAACCCTCTCAAGGTGTCCCGCATGCCGTCTACCCGGGTGCCTATCTCCCGGGACCCCATTCCCCAGCTGATACCCTCCTTGGCTGGTCGAGGAGACCCCCGGGCCGCCTCTGAGGCCTCCCAGGCTGGGGATGGGGGGTTCCAGGGCGAGGGGCACGGCGACCCCCTGAACCCCAGAAGCATACCCTGGTGGATGGAACGGCGCTCCCTCCGAAGCTGGAGAGACTTGGGAAGAGGCACGGCTGTGGCTGCCCTGTGAGCAAAGATCAGGAAGTGGATGGCTGGAAAGGAGGAAGGGTCTTGGATTGGCCTTGGGGTTGATGACGGGAGTTTCTGCTGTATGTTCATTTACTACTGAGAAAATCCTCTTCTGTTCTTGTGCAAACTCTGATTGATGTCACGATATGTATTGCCTGGGGGGGAGGGGGGCGGGGGG
>QAXI01000436.1:154962-165652 GCA_004335615.1 Chloroidium sp. JM
GGGGGGGGGGGGGGTGTCAGTCGTTTTCTCCAGTAAGACTTTAGAGCCGCTTGAAAGCCAATCCAAGCCTGCCATCATCTACTGAATGTTATTGGCAATTCTTCTGCAATCATCGATGCTTGAGATGACACCCCTTGATCCGCCATCACTAGTACCAGTCCGTCAGACTTTGTGCGGCTGAGCCCTTCTTCTTGTGCCCCCTCAAAACCCAAAGCGTCTCGAAGGGTCTAAGGACAATCAACGCAGCTGCTCTTTGCCCTCCACAGACATGGCTGTGCTCACCTGTTCGTGGTCCTGCAGAAGCAGCATGGAAGCCGCAATTTCAGCAGGCGATGGTCCATGCTCCTCATCCTGCACCCCCGGACCAGGATATCCTCCGGATGGGGCCAGTTCTCCCACAGACGCAGGCAAAGGATTTTCTCGGGGTGGGGATCCCGCAGCCAGGTCCTCCAGCGTGAGAACGGCCTCGAATGGTGCGGCGGGAGGGGTTGGCGTTGGGGTCGGAGGTAGTGTTGGGGTGGGTATAGGCGACGGGTTGGCATGTGGAGGTACCAGAGCTGCATTCCCATGGGGGGTGGGATTCTGGGCTGGATATTGGATGTGCTCTGGGAGGAGGGCGGATTGGCTGGGCTGGAGCTCCATGCTCCACTGCCTGCAGGAAAGCGCGGTGGGGGCAGGGTGTCCCACTTCGCAGTGTCTGATCATCGAGACCGGGGCCGCGGGAGCTACCTGGGTCAGATTGCCTCAAGAATCTCAAATGGTGTAAAAATGCGCAGTAAAGCTTCGCTGCCACTCAGCATGACTTGAGGATACATACAGAGGATATGCAACATCATTTTGGATGCCAGT
Source organism: Chloroidium sp. JM (assembly GCA_004335615.1). Lineage (NCBI taxonomy): Eukaryota > Viridiplantae > Chlorophyta > Trebouxiophyceae > Watanabeales > Watanabeaceae > Chloroidium > Chloroidium sp. JM. Next base: position 155,812 of record QAXI01000436.1, read on the forward strand.
AAGCATGCCATTATGGCTCTTGACCAGTGTTCTCAGTTAGTTTTCCAATGACAGGTGGAAGTGACAAATTGATATTCGTCAGCTATTTTCACCCAGTTCTTGACCGAGTGCAGACAAGTCAGCTTTTTTCCCAGAAGAATGCAGATGAAGACTCTGAATGGCAGATAAAGTGTCATGATTCTTCAGCAGGCCAAATGCATGCTCTCATCTGCGCTTGTTGTTTGGAACATGCGGGTTCAAAACCCATCATGATTTACTTACCACCCTACTCTCGATTTCCCCCTAATAAAAAATAAATAAAAAAATCCTCACCATATACGCTCAATTGGCCTGCAGTGGAGAAGCTGCCTGCGCCCCTACAAATTCGACATGCACCGCCGCAAAATCTTGTTTGACTGTACAGTGCTCCTCTGGACAATGATTGACAGAATGTGGTTGAGTATGCAGAAGGCACAGAGGAGGGCTGCAGCCAACAAAGTTGACAGCATTTAAATTTGAAACAGGAATTGTCGGGAACAGCAAGATGAAAGGGAAGGTAAACACAATCGGGACGGGGAGGGGCAGTGGGGTTGCAGACCTTTTTGGATGTGCAGCAGATTGCTGCCCATCGACACCGGCAGAATGGCCCTGCCCTTCCCCTCCTGTGTCTCCCGCGACCATATCTGCTTGCTCCTGTGTTTACACAATGCACTCAAGTATCATGAAAGTCAATCAAGAGCTTTCCTTTGACCAAACATAACCTCGGCCCCAAACACTTTAGCATGGCAAGTGACTTGACAATGGCATCCGTTGCTTTCGCTACTTCAAAGCTGCAAAGGTGGGGTGGAATTATAGGATCAAGAGTACGTGCTCTGCTGACTGCTGCACAGCTTACAATTCCGTTGCTCAAAAGGTGGGAGCCATTCCAAGGTTCTTTAGGCATTGGGACAGGGGAGGGGGGGAGTGAGGGGGACGCTTTACTGTCACAGCAATTCCATCACCTGTTTCTGCACCTGCTGCCATTCCACCGCTCCAAACGTGGGCAGGCCTAACAGGGCAGGCTGATCTCCATAAGCGGCTGTCGCTGTGACTCCCTGCAAGCAGAAAAGCGGACAGATGGGCTGTGTCTGGAATTCAAGCTTGGGCCTTTTCATGGGGGAGGGAAGGTGTGCAAGGATCCCGCATTGTACTCATCGCTTGCATTGATTTGTAATGGAGGGCAGCCAGGGACGGAAGTAGCTGGCCTTACCTGGGGCAATCTGGGACAACTTGGCAATCAGTACTGCTCTGTGTAACAGTACGTCAGCCAGTCACTATTCATTTCCGTTCCGACCTCCCATTATCCAAGCATTCCCTTGCTTTCACTTCTTAACAGTACGTCAAGGCACCTCAATCTCCTCAGGAAGGGGCACCGTTGCCACTTTCATGGTGAAAGGCCGATGAGGGCCTCTTATATTGTTTTGAAAACCCCAAAGACGGCTTCCTGTGTCTTGGAACTGATGGTGGTGGGCTTTTCTTCCTGATATGCAAAATCTTGCCATCTGCAGAGCATAAGCCCCCACAACGAGCTTTACCTGATTTGCCGAGGGGCCACCTGCGTCGCCCGTCTGAGTGGGATGGGAGGCGTGCAGGTCGGCGAAAGGTTGAGAGGCGGCCGGAAGAATACTGGGGCGCCGTACCGGGTTGAAGGCGAACAACGATCGGGGGTTTTCAGCAGCAGGGGTTTGAGGGGCAAAATTTGCGCCAACCCCAGGGGCTGGGATTTGTGAAGTGGTCCTGGGGGAGGCCAGTGCATGGCTGACATGCTGGGAGACGAGGGGCCTGAAAGCAGGAGTGCCGCCTTTGAAAAGTCCCACCACGCTATGGTGCCTTGCCAAATCTCTTGAGGAGTTGAGGTGGAGTTGTTCTCTTTTAAGATCTCAATTGTGTGGATTGTACTGCTGCAGGTGCCTCAAACAAGCATCCCATCATGGTGCCAGACTTGCCACCCAAGACAAGCGATACTTGCTCACTGCCGATTTCACCCCTGATTGTGGTACATTTAGTTGGCTGGCTTGCCTTTTTTTATCCAACATGCTGCTAGCAAGATTGCAATGCCAGAAATTTACAGGCAATTTTTGTGACATGTCTCCCTTCACAAACAATCGCACCTGCTCACAAGAGGAAGGAGGCTCCGAGCCCTTGCGCGACCCTGTGTCAGCCCCGTCTCCGTGCGTGCCTCCGGCGAGCTCGGCGTCCGCACATAAGCTCTCTTTCCGGCAGACACAGTGGCCCCTTCCCCACAGCTTGCAGCCTCTTGAAACTCCAGAATCTGCTCAGTTCCAATGGCAGCTCCCTCCCTGGACGGCCTAGGGGATGCCTGAACATGCTCCTTGTTTTGCAGGTCATCGGGCGGCTGACGGCTGGGGAGAGGGTCAAGGGAGGGGGTGGGGTTGTTGCTTGGCGTTGAAGAGGGTAGCAGGCTATGGGCCCGTGGGCGGAGGGGCGGGGGTGACTGGGCGGGTCTTGGGAGCTCGCTCAACCTCCTGTTGTGCCCGGGCGGGGTGGGGGACCTGCGGTGGAGTTTCTTCGGTTTTGGCATGGTGCTGTGCGCCCCTCGAGGGCTGAAATGTTTTGAAGGCAATGGGGCGCATACGAGAAGGTGAAAATACAAATTAAAAATACGGTATATGATGGCTTTATTACCCAGCTGAAGGTCTTTCAATGATTGGGACTCGCCTGTTGGGATGTGGGGGGACTGCACTGGCTGGGCCTGCTGCACTCTGGGCTCCAGAGATCTTTCCAGAGGGAGCAGCCAGCTTTGCCTGCAGCTGTGGTTGGCTAATTCATCGGCGTCTGCACCTTTTCTTCTTTATTTCCCACTACCGTACTGGCCGTACGCCTTTCCGCAATTAATTCGATTTGGCATGCGGACAGCTCTAATTTAAAAATAAAATAGCCAGCACGGAATAAGCCCCAAATAATCGATCGACGCCTGCGGATAAGCTCGTGCGCTAACAAACTTGTCCGAAATAATTTGATCTCTCGTGCGGATAAGCCGATGCGTGCAGAGCTAAAATAAATAGTTTTTAAAATTTTTCTTCGAGGTGCGGGAAGGCGTAGGGCCAGTACGGTATTCCCTTCAGGATTACCACTTTTCATAATGTGCATACAGAGCTCCCATTGGAGAAGGAATTTCTCAGGTGACCCCAAGAAGGGGCCATTGAGATTCCTCACCTTCACACGAGCCTCCAGCCGCCGATCGTCCTCGCTGTCGCTCCCCCACCCCCCCTTTGCAGGCCCTGTTTGTGGTTTTGCTTGGCCTGCGCGTGCAGTGGCCAGCCCGGAGGCCGTCTTCCTGACCTCACGGGCCGGAAATGCTGCCTCTGACCTCCTGAGCTGCCTGGCGGCCCTTATACCCCTTCCTGCCTGCAGGATCCGCACATCACACCTATGCTTGTGATTTCTGCACATTGGAGCTCATTCCACGAAATTTTGGACTCCATCGTTGACCTGCTCTTAGGACTGCTTGAATGCAGAGATGATGTCACATCTAAGGAACAAATTGTCATGGATTTGGAAGCCGTGAAATGCTCTGCTGATAAATGCCGTGCTGGTAAAACTTGCTTGATGCCAGCAGCACCTTATTCTCAAAGTGCAATCAAGAAAGTGCCCGTCATAGGATAGGATGGAATCCGAAGATCCCAGCCCCTCCGCCTTGGTAGTCAAGCCACAGACGTCCCCACAGCAGAGAAGGAGGAGCAGAGGAGGAGGGGGAGGTGTCACTCGACACATTTTTAAAAAAGAGCAGCTGTAAAGTCTAGCCACCAGTGTGTGCACATCTACAGCACAGACAGGGACCTGCAAATTTGTGCAAGTGCACATGCCTGGTGTACCTTGGCATGGTGGGCAAGGATGAGATCCTCATCGTCGCCCGACTGGGCAGTCTTGGCGGGTCTGGAGAGGACTTCTGCAGTGGCCTTGTGAGTGCGGACATTCCCTGCCTTTGGGGCTGCTGTCAGCCCGCCGGACCTCCTCCTTGCCTGCTGATACACCATCATGGTCTGATTTCTGGCAAGCTTACTTTTGGGCCCACCTCCACGTCTTTGCTCAACACTTCTTGAGTCCTGGTTTTGCAACCTAGAATAGCTGTCTTCTCGTTTTCTTCTTCTTTTCGAAGAAGGGTATGAACCTGATTCTTCTCGAATCTTTTCAGCAGCGCCTCATCATCGCTGCTACTCATCTCGTTATTTCTATATCACCATGTTGACCTAGGATGTCAAGGTCTTTCGCCCTGAGAGGACAAAATTGCAGTAGAGATTAGAAGACGTGGCCTCTCTATTTATTCGTGAAGCTAGACGTCCTGCATTGTGAGGGCTCGAGGACGTTTTGGCAGGGAGGGCTGAGTCAGCGCGCACGGGAAATTAGGCGAATGGTAGGAAATTTCCGTGTACTTCCTCGACTTTCTTCACAGCTTCGACAAGTCTTTCTTATCGGGTAGAGTAGGTGGGGCCAAAGAAGAAGAATCAATTGATACTTCTAGGCACCCAAAGGAAAAGGACGGATTGCGTACAGCACCTGCAGCCTATTGATGGCTCAATGCAAGTTCTCCTTCTTTACAGATGGAGCACGTCTTTGCAATGAACAGCTCTTGGTGTTTTCAGTAGGCAAGAGAGAGTTTGCTGTATGCAAAAGAAAGGCTACAACTGTGATGGGTACAGCGGCCCTCAGAAGTTCTGTCAATCTCCATGGTGGTGAGATCAATGCGAGGAGCTTCACCATTTGCACTGGAAATGTTGTCTGGTCGGGATTACATGTGCATCCCACCCATCGTACCCAAATTGGACACCTCTGCAAGCTTTGCGCTGCAGTCGCTTGCAGTTTTTGCATGCAAGTGTGGTCTAGTGGCCCTGCTACACCTCGATTCTGAATGACATTGACAGAATATGGATGTAAAGTTGAGGAGGAATGAAGTAAATGAAGGTGTACAGTATTTGATGCAAGCAAAAAATCAGCAAATAGCAATTATTCATTTCAAGCTTTCACCCTCTGTTCATTATGCAGACAAAGTGATGAGCTATCAAACACCAATAATAACTGCAACAAAGATCCTCACTTGTCCTGACAGTCTGGGAAGTAGCCCAGCGATTGAGGGATAGCCCTAATAATCAAAATACTTCATCTCAAGAAGCCCTTAATTTAACAGCCCCTCTCTGCATGGCATGTGATGCTCTACATCAGAGCCTCAAGAGTATTGACAAAGCACCACACAATTCCTGATATGTTGAAACAGTTCAGAGCTATATAACTTGAGGATATCATAAATTCTGACTGGCAAATTCTGTGAAGCCCAATCCATTCACGAAAGATGGTCTCCGCAGCTAGACATCTTGTACACCATTGCTAACAAGGTGGGTAAATCCTCTCCGAGCCCAACAAGCAGTTGCGTAATACATATGCAACAAGTTCAGACACTTGTCACGGCCACTGAGTGGCAATCAATCCACAACAGATTACTGCAAAGCAGTAACTGATGAACATCCAGCCCTGGCAACACAGATGAGCACATCTGCAATCTGCTCCAATTTTTTTGCATAACCTCATCATAATTTATGATGTGTGCATAATCTCATAACAGTATTTAAATTCATCACGTAACAGACAGAGCAGACAAAGTGTTGCTCTGCGGCTTGCAGTGGTGCATGCAAGGCCAATTTCGAGTCGGGACCCCAGGGTCGACGTTGACAATTTTGGAGTGCTGTGAGAGACTCTGTGATTGCTACAGTCTTCAAGGGTGTCAACCGCTCTGCAATTGTTCATCTTGAACGAATTTCTGGCTCAAAGCGATGGCCTGCTGGGTATTCTGGGAAAGCGCACTGCTCAGAGCAGCAGCGTTGGCAGCGGAGGTAGGTGTCGAGGTGCCAGAGGTCCCGGTGCCAGATGTTGAGCTTGTTGAGGACACAGCGTCGGCTGCAAACCAAACCCTTCAGATCATTTATGGGCTGAAGGCTGGCTTGAGTCTTGCAGGTATTGGATGGTTGCACACATCAGCAAGCAGGACATGTTGATCCTAAGATGAGAGTCAATGAACTTCTCATCCCGGGATCGAGACACGTCTCTTACATGTACTCTCACCATGATTACTATGGTTGCGCAACCTTCCAGAGCTTGTCAGCAGCTTGACCTGACATTAAAGGAGTCTTCTCCCTTTAACAAATCACCTTGAGGTGGGTGTTGGAAGTGGGGGAAATACCTATCAGGTGGAGGAGGAGGTTGGCAGCGCCAGCATTGGCTGTGAGGGTGGTTTGGTTGTTGCAGTTGGTGAATTTGCCGTTGCCCTCGTTTGCGAGGATGGTGATGCTGGAAGGACAGTCGGAGCTGTAGATTATAAAGCAGGTAGTGTCTTGAGCGTTCTCAATATAAGGTATTGCCTGCCCCTGTGATCAATAGCAGAATGTCGGATCATGTGTGGCTGGCTGGGCAAACAATGACTGAGCTTTCGTTGTACTACTTCAGAACAATCAGAACCTAGCGCTATCTCTGTTATCAACAGCAGAAACAAAAATGGATCACGAAGACGGGCGGAGCAGATGGCAGAAAGTAGAGAAGACCTGGTACTGCGCGACGGCATGACAATCTTTGAAGCTGACTTGTACGACTCCGATGCACTTGAGGCTGACTCCGAGAAAGCTCAAGCCGGTCTGTGCGACCGTAGAATTGGCTATAGCCACGCAGCCTCCAGGTCCCGATTGAAGGACTTGCCGAGAGGCATGTACGGGCAGCAGGACCGCAAGTCCAAGCAGACAGAATGCAGCAACGCGTTGGATCATTTAAGCAAATTTGGCGATGTGCTTACCGGAGCGTCCAGAGCAATATGTCTCCAATATACTTCGTAGAATCTGTATGATTCCTTGTGCAGCTCCGTGCTCTTGAGGATCTTGGTGTGAAGGGGGGGATCTCCCTCTGGGAAGCTCGAAATGGGGTTGTGGGATGGGGATGGATATTTAGATGTGATACAAATGGTGCAATTTATCACTGTCTCTGCAATGACATTTGCCACAATGCAGAATGTGCAAACGGTCAGCAGGCTTCACATTTTTGTCCAAATAAGTCCTTTAATGATGAACGCGCACATTGATGAATAACGAACAAGACAAGCAATCTCATAATTTTCATCAGCTTTGCATGGTGAAGATGGGTCACTTTGTATACTATGGAGGCCATGTTCAAGAATTCCCCTTGACCATACGTTGTCTGTTCGACTCCAAACACTGAACTCCACGATCCTGGATGACGGAGGCGGGGGAAACAGCTGGTGAAAAACTCCTAAGTTGGTTGAAGACTCTCTTTTTAGAGATCCATACTCTTCAACACACTCAATTTGTGAGCGGATTCCTGTCTAGTCTATCAATGCCCGACTCTAAAGATGAAGCAGTACAGAAGCGCATGGAGTACGAGCCTCGGCACCCTCGTGTCTTGCCGGACAACATACGAGACCAGCCTGCTGTTTGTCACTCGATTTTTGTGGTCGGTACATTTTATCCGTTCTCTACAGCAAAGTGAAGTATGGCCCCCACAAGACGCTCTTTCTGCCTTCTGTGTAATTTTGGTCACCAGCTTGGGCCAAGCCAAATGCTATTCAATCATCTAAATATGTGTGAACGGTGAGGGAGTCGAAGAGGGTCATTTGATACCTTGCGCGTTTTCCAATCTTGCCACACTCCACTCCAAGGCTGCTCAACTGCAGCATACCAAAAAGAGAAGAATCTTGTTGACTGCCTAGACTGCCTGGGGGGTCGCGCTGTATCAGCTCCAGGATCTGCTCACTCTTGAAGGTCAAGACTTGACAGCCTCCAGACGCAAACTAATTCGTCCTCAACAGCATCGCCTCTTCAAGCTCAAGTAATAAATGCTTGCAGATTTTGTCCCACTGCCTTCAGCATCCTTGGCAGAGCGTTGTAAGGTGACTGGCTCTTTTTTACTTTCTACAGCAAGATCTCATCGTCATTAATTGCGAGGTGCATGCAACAGTAGATCTTCCGTGATGAAGGCCTGTAAATTTGGAGATGGAAAGCTGGGGTGGAGCTTGCCCAGAGGGCCGAGGAATAATGGGAAATTTGCAATATTCTCGTAATCTCTCGTCGAGCTCTCACAAAGATAGCGACAATAATGTAGTGTAAGGGAGTCATACAGCAAGTCGTGAGCACCATGGGATCAGATAGAGGCACGAGAAGGACCTTGAAGACATCGAGGTCCTCCAACGATTTTCACAGCCTCGCAAAGTCATTTCTGTCTTTCACGGATAGGTCAGGCCGCGCTAAATCGTTCTCGCAAGCGCAACCCGAATCGAGGAAAAACTGCATCTGTGTGAATTTTAGAGACTGTGGTCTTGTGTCGCCGGAGCTTCGGCAGGGCTGCATCTACAGATCGTCACAGGTGGTCAGGTAGGACTCCTGATCTGTTTCTACTGCCGTGGGTCCTGAATTGTGCCTGAGCACGTGGGCATGCCTCACCAAGTGACCATGACTTTCATACATTTATTATGGCACGAAGAAGAGATCTATTGACAGGTCACTCGACACATGCAAAATCCTGAATGCAAGGCATCAGACTTGTAGCACACAAGTGCCATACCAGGCTTCACGGGGTCAGTTTGCTGAGCAGTGGCGTTGCTCAGCATTCGAGACACTCAGAAGCCTCCAATGAAGGAATGCATGTCCTGCAGCTCGGAGGAGGTACAGGCGTTGAACCTGAAGGCGGTGCTGGACCTTCGGGTGCTGAAGAAGCCGTGCAAGCAAGAAGCCGACCTAGAGGAGGCGCGGGTGAAGCGCTCCCCGGACTCGGGCAGCTTCATGAATGCCGGCAGCAGCAGCCAGGACCTATCCAGCTCAGAGGAGGTGAGCAGGATCATTGCCTTCCCCCTTGCGCCTGGAAACTGGTGACCAAGGAATCAAGCAGGTTGGCAACACGGAAAGTCCCATCCTACTGGGACAGGGTATGGAGGCCCCAGCGGGCGTCCCATGTACCCCCATGGCCGCTCCATATGCGCCATACTAGGGTGCTGGATTAATCTGCTCAAGTGCATCGTGTGGCGGAAGAGTGGCATAGGGGACCCCTTCCCCCCTGCCCCCCAGCCTCTTGAGTGTGTGTGAAGGACTGAAACGAGTCTGCTTTGGCACAGGAGGATGCTGCATCCCTGGTCAAGTCCAAGAGCCGGCAGCACGTGTCGGGCTGCAGAATGTGCGCCATCTGCACAGAGGAATTTGGTCAGCGCCATAACGTCAATGTGCCAATCTACCACTGTGAGCTCCCCCATCTCTCTCTTCTCGCCCCTCTCTTGGCTGCCCGTGACCTGTAACCTGACATCTCGAATTTGCAAAACCTGCCAGCGTAATTTCAACGTTCTGAGATCGGTGCGTATTTCTCCCAAATCCCACAATTACTTTGGCGCACATCATTGCAAACCTCCTTGCATGTGTTGGAACCATTTTCTCACGCTTTCAAGGGTGTCGAGGACATCTGTGCTGGCATGAAAGATGCCAGCTCTCCATCACATTTCCTACCACCCAGCAGGGGTAAAAAGTCATGTTTGACCCTGCACCAAATCATTCCCCCCATTTGCAGCGGATCTGGTACCATGGACGACGAAGCTGCGCGTGTTTGGCAAGCTGCCGTCCTCTGCCAAGCTAAAAGCCTTCTCGGAGATCTGCCACCTGCGCAACCCGGAGAAGATGGTGCAGGCGGCAGTGGTCGATCCGGATGTCATGGGCATTAACATCCTCTACCGCTTGCTTCTCGATCATGTGAGCACCCACACACCCCTTGGCTTGTCCCAAGGTAGTGGCGATAATTGCACAAAAGGCAGAAAGAGCGTCTTGTGGGG
>QAXI01000436.1:191093-202069 GCA_004335615.1 Chloroidium sp. JM
AAGCTGGGGGGGGGGGCAGAGTCAGCTTTTGTCTCGCAAGCAATGCAGTGATTTTGCGTGACACGCTACCTGCGCTAGACACATTAGGCTAGACATGATCGAGTGCTTGTGGGGCACAAGGGTGCTAAATATGGGGGTAGATGACCCTTCTTTGAAAGGAGTGCAGCAAGAGATAGCAATTGCAGTGGCATTGCACCGCCAAATCTGAATCTGCACGCACTCTATTTATATTGCAGACGCTTAGCACAAGGCAGGGCACTGAATGAATGGTGCAAGCTGAGTCTTGGACCTGTTCGGTGCCTTAGTTACAGATTGTGCACAAGGGCAAGCCCAAAAACATCTTGCTCATTCATGCAATTCAAAGGGTAGGGACCTGGCAGCAGATTCCATAGGAGCCCTAAAAGAGTTCGTGGTGGGCGCAGGTGCCAGAGGAAGAGCCTATCGGTGAGACACCTCCCAAGGGCTCACGGCAGCGCCGCCTCAAGACGGCAGAGATTGATGAGCTGGATGACCGCACTGCACGCCAGCAGAAGAGGATGGTGCACCCCTCCCCTTTCCTGTTCCTACCAGACCCTAGTGCTAATTGGTTTGCGAATTGCTCACGCTACAGCGCAAGAGAAGAATCCCTCATCCTGTTCTGCCAAGATACCACAGGCAGTGTGACGTTGCCGATTCCTCTTACTGACTGTGGCCCAGGGGGAAGACTCAGCACAGGCTGGGGCGTAAGGAGCATATTCCTTCAGTGGAGTGTCGCCTTGTAGGCAAAATATGAGATGGGGAGATGCAAGATTATGCAGCTGAAATTGTAAAAGATGCCCTTTGGTCGCTTGCAGGTGAAAAACAGGGAGAGTGCTGCGAGGTCCCGGGCCCGGAAGCAGGAGTACACGGCGCAGCTGGAGGTGCAGGTGGCCCAGCTCAAGGAGGAGAATCGCAAGCTCATGGAGAAGGTGAGACCCGGCATGCAGATACAAGGGTTGTTTTCCCTAGTAAGAAAGTCTATTAGCAAAGCAGAGTTGCATAGACTTGCAAAACATTCACCAAATCCGCCCTCCAATCTGTGAGCTTGTGCCTTCTGCACGATGATCGTTATTGATGCTTGTAAGGAATTTATCTCTATTCTGCCATCAATTTGTTTGCCCATTCTCCTGCGGTATTGGATCAAGACAGGCCTCTGCATTTGCCAAGAGTTTGCCCAATTTTTCCCGTCATTTGGCGGAGATAGGTTTCAAGAATTATGAACATGCCAAAGAGGCAGACACTTGTGACTTTCAATGCAATGTCGTCCTCAAACAGAGGACTTGATTCAGCTTTCAACACAGACAGATTACAGATCATTCGACAAGAACAAATGAAGACACGTTCTGTGGGTTTGGCCTCACACCATTTCTCATACAAGCACACAAAGCATTCACAATTAAGGGTCATCAATGCAACATCAACAAGCTCATTCCAAGTCTAGCATCACACGCAATTATGTGTCCAGGTCATGCGACAATGCCCCCCTCCTGCCCCCCGGAGCGAGAAGCAGCCGGCGGATAACGCCCTCCGCCGCACCCGCACAGTCCCGATGCCGGAGCTCAAGTCCGCGCTCGCCCCCTAGGGCACAAGCATCGGCAGAGACATTTGATTCTCCTGGATGGTCTCGGACTGCTGCCGCATTTGCAGGAGTCTGAACCTACGTCCTTTTGCGTGAACCCAATCCTTTGAATGCCCAGTGAAACGCTTGCAGCTAGGAACGCATGAACGACACCTGGAACAGATGATTCCAGCTCCAGACATGGGGCCCAACGTTACCCTTTCTATTGTGACGAAGATACATTGAAGTACTTGTGCTACATGTGTTCACAGGGGAACACGCAATTCCCCAGGTCTGCGAATCCCCTTGGCAGGGCTGATGTACAAAATTGCTATTGAAGCTACTATCTGTGCGTTCCCCTCATCTCCCTTCCAGGCCATCGCGTGATGTGTCAAACATCTCACAATTTGGCTGCTCCATCCACGCAGCCCGAAAGCCCGTTCCAGAACAGTGCTCACATTTGCGACTCCCCTGCAGTGCAAACGCCATGGCTTGACCTTCGAAACCCTTTATGACCTTCAGACATCCAACGGGGATACACTCGCTACTTGAGTGCCTTCTGTGTTTGTGGTGAGGGTGCATTCGGGGCGAGGGTGCAAGGTAAGGACCATCTCAGAGAATGCTGCCTTCAACAGGGATAAATTTCAGAGTGCCTCTACAAGGGTTGAGCCAAAAGCGCACCTTGCTCTTGCAAGCAGGGCACGGCTTGCATCCTTGGATGCTGCAGAAGACTGTATCGCCTAACGTCAAAGCTCCAGTGCCTGGCAAAAGACATCAACAGTCAGTCGAATTGACGTACGAGGCCGAAACATTCATCCCAGGACTTTAGACCAGGTGATAGGCAGTGACGGCTGTTCTGAGGCATTCGAGCTTTAGTCACAGTCACAAGGGTATGTGCAGCTGTGTTCCAATCATGAGCAATCCTGGAGCCTGAACCATTAAGAAGGCCTGGACAAGTTTACAAACATTTGAAAGCAGCTCAGACCATCATACCTCTGCAAAATGAGCAGCGCCCTCGCCCTGAGCCCCCACAGCAGGCGCACTGGTCCGGTTTGGCTTTCTGCAGAGCCAGGAATGCAGGTGTGAGACATCCGAAAGGCAGAAAAAGAAGCACTGATATGAGAACAAAGAGAGCGTACACTGTGAAATGTCTCCAAGAAAAGTATGATGCTCACCCTTTTGGCAGAAACGCTCCAGACAACATCTAAACTCTTTGCAACCTTCTGAAAGTACTTCGGGTCAGCTCTGCTCCTCAATTCCAGGCCAATCAAGCTGTTTTCGATGTCGTCGTCGGAGTCTGAGCTGTGTTCTACGCCACTCCGTTGTCTGCTCCTCACCACTAAACGGCACGTTGACGCTGGGCGCGAAGAGAGACAAGGCAATCGTGTGCAAAATCTGTGTCCGATTTGCGCCATAGAGATGCGTATGTCTTGTACATCGACAGCAGATGAAACGAAAGAACGTAAGCAATTTTATGCCCGCTGGGAATTAGGGCCGAGGTTTCATTGGCCACATTGCGATTCAGGTTATTCTCTCACACCGGTAGCAGTGAAGCGTCTAGAGATCTTAGGGCCAAATGATTTCCGCTTTATACTTTCTCAGCTTCAGACCTTGACTGATTGAAGAACCTTGACCGTCATGACGGAGAAGGACAGAGAGGCTGTCATAAGGCTGTACAGCATTATCAATGCACAGCGGCAAAGAGAGCAGCAGCTGCTGTCTGCCCTGGTGGCAAAGCTGAACACGGTGAGTGATTTGTTGTTTGCCACCTATCAGCTGCATATACGTCTCTTGCTTGCCAGCTTGTTTACACTGCACATAAATCAGCCAACACAAAATGCACCGATCAAAGACAGTCAGACAGCTCCCAGAGTGCTGTCTATGTCCTCTCCTTCCTCTCTACCCGCTTTCAACCAGCTCCCTCAGCTCACATGAAAAGCAAGCACTCAAACATTGTTGTCATTGGACCTGCCACCCCTTCACAGGCTGATGAGGACTCCTTGAGGAGCATTGTGGCAGCCGTTGAGACCAATGTAACCAGTACGGACGACTTGCTCTCGACTGGCTCACCATCTGACTTGAAAGATCCAAGGTCAAACTCCACTTCAAACCCCCCCATTTACATCACCCCTCATTTTGACTGCAGCAGATGTGCATTCTGTGTCAGAGCTTTTCTTTGCTTGACAGCAAAATTACTGGGGACAGCGAAACACAAGGATATCATGTGCTTGCTGCAACTCTAAATGGCCCTTCTCTCGATGTTCCCCTCCCAAAGTGCAGCCACTCATATGTGAGTCACAGTGCTCACAATCTGCCCATCTGCTGATGCAGGGAAGTGCACCCTGCCAAACATCCTTATCCTCCATCAGACAAGGTCCAGCCCAGCATCCCACCCCCCGCCTGCCCATGGCACACCCTGCAGCAGATCCAGCAGAGCGGACGCGGCGCTTCGCTCACCCACGGCCAGGCTCCACAACCAGCCATGGCAGAGGGTCCCGAGGCCAGAATAGGGGACTTGGAGGCCGGCAGAGGCGTCGCTGGGTCAGGGATGGGGAGAGGTGACGGCAGGTCTGCTCCTTTCAAGCCCTCTCTTGTTAATTTTCACCCACAGCAAGGATTGCTCGGTGTCAGGCCCTGAGCGGGAAGGGGGCAGGGAAGGGGGTGATGCACAAAGATCACCAATTCTATGATCACTGTTGCATCTGCAGATTTTTCATAGTGTCCCCAAGCCTCATGGTTCAGGCATTATTTCTCAAGGAAGAACAGACTGTATGGTGTTAGCAGTCCACCCAGCAGGCTCGGAAACTTTCCTAAAGTGTGAACCAAAAAGAAGCAGCTCTTGAACGTGCTTGGACCAGCAACCCTGGTTGACTTGCTCCTCGTCCAGCAGCATGATGCACATTCCTTGCACAAGAGGCAGGCACTATTTGTTGCTTATGCACTTCCAGATTTTTCCACGAACACATCAACAATGGTTGCTTGGTTAAGCACTGTGGGGTACTCCTTTTTCTAGGATAAAACTCAAAATAAACCTCGAATCTGCTGCTTGGTCTGCTACCAATCAATACAGTCTACTCTCTTTTAAAAGTAGTGCCGGAACCATGAGTCTTGGGATTATTGAGTGCTTCGAAGAGAACTAATCCTGGGAACCCTTACTAGGAGACAAACCCTCAAAAGCCAGAAGAGCGTACAAGCATTGCCTTTGAGATGTATGTAAAGAGAATCATAGCAGTGCACCAATTTGACGAAAATTTCAGGAGGTGGTGTGGGGAGAATGCTAAGTTTGGCAAGACATGCAGGCCATCAGCTGATAGGTGATCGCCAAGACTGTCCAGCACGATCCTGTGAAGTATTGAGATTTGCTGGGGATGGCATGTGACTGTTTGAGGGAAAGGGTCCTCACGGAACAACCTGGAGATGAACCTGTGCTGCCCCGAGCTCCGTCGTCCCGCTTGCAGGTCTGCCTCTGGAACCGGGGCATGCGAAAAGCTCAGAACAAGCCACAGCCAGCAGGCAACATCCACCAAAGAGGACAGCACTGCAGATGTGCACAGGGATAAACAAGGAGCCGCTTTTCCGTCTGGGAAGCAGGCAAAGGGCGTGGTTGCCTATGCCGGGGGTCTACCTGCCAATGAACCGGCCTCCATCGGGAAGCCAACTGAAGTCGGCATTGCTTCTGCCATGGAGCTCCCCACCAGTGACTCTTTGGTGCCGCAGCCTCATGCCCAAGATTTGAGGACTGAAAGGAGAACTGGGCAGCTCAGGCCTGCAATGCCGCGAGTCGAGAAGGTAGCCCTGCAGCGTTTGAGGGGCGGGCTTGCTTGTGGATGCAGGAGGATGTTGAGTAGGAGGATGTATTCACCTCTACATTTTGGTTGAGTCTGATTGAAAAAGAAGCATTCTGATCACTTGCAGCCCAGTGAGAATTCGTTCGCACTTGACAGCCTTGTGGAAGGGGAGAAGGGAAGGGGGGGGCAGGGTACTTATGTGCCATTTGTCTCCCTCACCAAGGAGAGCAATGGCACCCTTGTCTGTACAGCCCACCACAGCAATGCCTTCTGAAAGGCAGAGATCAATACCCTGAAACCCTGCCTCATGGAGACGGACTGTTGTCTTACCCATATCTACTGTCTGCATGACATCCACCACCCTCTGATGAACAATCCTTGAAAGGTTTCACCTTTTCGGCTCTCAGTGATCTCCACCCTGATCCATCACCTTTTTATCCTTCATCCCTGCTTGTTGGCACTTGATGCAACACTTTGCATTAAGCATAAGCACAAAATTTGTTACGGCAGAGGAAGGGGTCTGCAAAGATGTCACTGCAGCCAGTGCGGAGGACAGCCTGGCAGCACGCCGCTAAGATTCGCATCACAGCGGCCGCCAAGCGCTCGGCGGCGCTGCATCGCTCCAGGACACGCAGGCTGGCATTCCAGGCATGGGCCTTTGTCAGCTCGCTGGTTGCCGAGCAGGTGATTGGTCTTTTCTGCCTCCCTTTGTTTCCTGGCCTGTGATGTCCTTGGATTGGTCCCACATTCTGCTGCTCCTCGGCGCAGGAGGAAGGACTTCCTCTTCCCAATCCTTCGTAAAGACAGTGGGTCTTTTGAGAACTCATTTTGTAATGGGAGAGCTTGGAGGGAGAGGCTGCAGAGGGCATGGAGGCAGGTCTTCCATAATCGAAGGCCTTCCAGGCCCTGCCCTTTTCCATGGCAAGAGCACGTAAACCTCTTAGCCCAAAGTTCCTCAGGGAACTCCTGAAATTTCAATCTCAAGCTTAGACAAGTGAATGGCATGCAGAGGGCTTGGAGGCAGGCTTCTGCACGGCTTGACGCCCTCACACAGGCCCTGCCCCTCTGGATCCAGAGGGTGGCCGCCCGCCGAGCACTGGAGCGAGCGTGGCTGTCCTGGCGCACCCAGAACCCCCACCCCTCACTACCCCCGCCGGGATGTAGATCTGTTTATGCCCTTCCAGGACATGTGGCTCCGGAAAACACAGCATTGTCCGCCAGAGATGTCAGTGCAGACCCAGGTGAGCCCTTACTTGCATTTTGGAATTACCATGTGCGCACTTGCTTGGATCAGAGTGGAGCATGGTACACCTTGGTTCAAATCCAGGGGGTTCTTGGTTCGTTGTTTCCGTGGTATTTTTTTCTGTTATTACAATGCCTTTCTACAACGAGGTTCCCCGCTGTCTGATTGCTGTCTCCTGTGGCACAGGGGCAAGCAGCAGTGCTCCAACGAGTCGTGGCGCGATCAACAGAGCCCCAGACAACAACGATGGTTCCTCCAGGATGCATGAAGGTGTCAGGACCTCGCGGGGCGGGAGGGAGGAAATGATGCTGGGGGGGAGTGGTGGCAGTGCATTGCCCAAAGACGACACAGCCGCCAAAGAGAAGCCTTCCATCCAGGCAGGGCCTTCAAAGCTTGCACTGCATACCAAGGTCCCGATACCCCTGCCCACTTGGCTGATTCAGCGTATGCTTTTGTTTACTCCACCCCATTGCCCTGCATCAAGCCTGTCACTGTCGCTGAGCGGCTTGATCTGGGCAAGCTTATGCGGTTGCCTGCCGTCCTGTGTCTCATTGGCTTCCCTTCATGGCTTGCTGTCGAGTCACAGGCTTCCACAAGCCTGTTCGTGTGGAGATGGGTCGTGCAACCGCATCACCCAGGCAAACAATGACATGTGTCGAAAGACAAGAGTGCGGTAGAATAGATCTCGGAGTACAGGATGCTCAGCCGAGCAATGATCAATTGATTCCCCTAAACCTGCCAGCAAACCGAGCGGCAATTCAGCAGGTGTCGCTGCCGAATGCACTTCAACCCAGGCTGACCGTGAGGGCGGCGGCAGAAGGACCGCCCAGGACACCCAAGAGTCCCAAGAAGCGCGCCCAGAAGGCTGCCCCTCACGCCGCACCCATCCTCCTTCGCCCCACCGCCAGCCCTGCAGCCCGCCACTACAAGGTTTCCCTAGCACTGCATGGCACTGCCACTGCAGCTACTGTCACAAGTTACAGATCTGCGCAGGAATCACATTTCTTCGCCTTGAGATCCTCAGGTATCAATCAGAGTGGAACTTCAACTCTCAATGGATCTGGCTGTAGGAGGTAAATGGAAGGAAGGACGCTGCTGCTGCGGTGGAGCCACACCTGAGGCCAAGACATGACAGCAGGCCGGCCGCCAATGCAGCACCACACTCTGAGCGGCAGTCAAATTGCAAGCCTGACACAGACCACTTCAGCAGGTGCCGAATCTGCCACTGGCCGCTCCATGCTGGACCAGGGAATGGATTTAAAAACCCGTTTCTGGCCTGCTCCTCACAGGCATCTGCTGTCTTTTGGCTTTGATGCCTGTGTGCAATCCCAGGACACAGATGCAGAGCTTTGCTACGGGGTCCTTTAAAACTCAAAAGACCAAGAACGGAGCAGGTCTGCTGCGTACTGATGTTAGCTGGACTTAGTCTCCAATGGCAGTGACTGCTTCCCAGCATTGTACTCCACCATTCCCCACCATTCAACGTTCAAATGCTGGTAATCTGGAAGTACACATGTCTATTCCCTAATATGGTAGCACAAGAAAGACTCGGTCTTCACATTTTTGCTGGTGTCAGGTACCTTGAGACAGGGGATCAGACAGCGTGGCAAGGTCATGCCAGCGTCGGCCCTGAGTCCAGGAGCAGAACGACGGAGGTCTCACC
Source organism: Chloroidium sp. JM (assembly GCA_004335615.1). Lineage (NCBI taxonomy): Eukaryota > Viridiplantae > Chlorophyta > Trebouxiophyceae > Watanabeales > Watanabeaceae > Chloroidium > Chloroidium sp. JM. Next base: position 199,364 of record QAXI01000436.1, read on the forward strand.
CATCAGTGGACGGTTGCCTGGGAAGAGGAGCAAGCCGTCGGGAAACAAAAGGCGATTTAAGGGAGCTGAAAGGAGGGAGGTGCTGCCACAGTCTCCTTTGGTCCCCTGGGTGTCGATTTGAAGGGCACCTGGTTGTAATCGTTTGCAATGTGCAGGGCAGTAGGTACGTTCAGGGTACTGGTGTTGCTTTGTATAATGGCCGGCAGCACCCTTGCAAGACTGTGGGTCATCCTGAGATGGATGAGTGCCTTTCACCATTGTATTGTTCTGGCGTGATGCTTGCTTTGAGTGCGTCTGTGTCCTGCCACTGGCTGAATTGAACAATTTTGTGCACAAGTTATTACCAGACAGATTTGTAGGCACGGCAAATCTGTTGGCAACACTCCTGCAAATCAGTAAAGAATACTGCATTGCCTTGATGCCTGAACAGCACCTCAATCTGCCACAGCATCTATTACTAGGTACCATAAAGCATCGTGCGTTCCCCTGCCAGCGCTGCCCTATTGAAACACCAGCAGTGGTGAGGAGAGCTATATCCCTGTACCTACGCATCACTGCTCAGTGCCTAGCTCACCACCGCGTGACATGGTTACTACTGGACCTACTCACTGGAGGTGTCCATTGCTTAATGAGCATCATTCCATGGGCATGCCTCTGCTGGTGACAACACCCATCTCGTTGATCATCTTCACTACGCTCTCCGCGGGAATCTGCAGCAGTTTTGGATGAGCTTCCTGTGATGTCTGGAAGCAGCGTTGGCTCTGGTTGCTACAAGGGTACTCATGGGTGGATACTCAGAGTGAGCGGGTACTCAGCCACGAGAGTTGCTAGAATCTCGCATCTGGCCTGCAATCTGACTCAAATGCTAGGCGGGAGTGAGCAGAATCATCAGAGTTGGTTTCTTGACGATTTCTTCTCTGCTCGAATTGCATCCCGAACCTCTGACTTCCTCGCCTTGGAGTCTCCAGACTATCTTGGCATTCACTGTACAGAGAAACGAATGATAACTTAGCAGACACATCTTGTGGAGAGGTCTTAATTTGTGGCAGAAAGGCACCTGTCCAACGCAGGAGTCAAATCCATCATACTCCATCTGAAGGTTGCTATGCTGCAAAGCCTTCTCAAAGTAGATTGGGAACTGGTTGCCCTGCAGGTACATTCTACAATCACTACTGCTTGCCTCAATGATTTGGGGGAGTGGTAGTATTGCTGAAGGGCTGTTGTCTTTGCACTGGTGCAAACATAGTGAGAGGGCTGTTTTGCACCTTATGGCAGATCAGTTTTTGCCGTCAGTCTCACGCATGAAAGCGGGCAGGCCTCACGAAAATGCGTCAGTGTCTGTATGAGGGTAATTGTGGGAAGAAGGAGGGGGGGGGGGGGGGGGGCGGAACACATATCTTGCCCAGCTGCTTGGCCAGCTCCAAGCCATGGCGGATGTCCTCGATGTTGCCGGGGTTCAGGGCCGTCCATGCACGCCTGCACAAAGAAAACCCTTTAATCCCATACCTTGCCTTAGATATGAATTGCCGGACTTCATTCCAGGATATGTTGCAGCCACGAAGTTTGTAGGGATCTTCAGAGTCTACGGAAGACAAGCTGACAGGATGTTGTCAGTGGTGGACAAGTGTTGTTGCAGCGGAGGAGAAAAGACTGTCCACAAGAAGGCTTTGGCGGTTTCAAGCCATTTGGCGAGATGTGTGACACAATGTAAGGGTGGGCGAGGGATGGTCCCGGGGAGAGGGGGAAAAGGGGGGCGGAATTTCTACCACGAGGCCTGGGTGGGATTGAGGCATCCAATGGACAACGTTGCAAAAGGAGGGTTTGGGGCAGCAGTTCGAGGAAGGAAGGCGAGATTGAATAGGGGAGGTGCGGAATCACCAGAAGGCCTTGGTGGGGGTCAACCCCTCAGCTGGCCGCGTGGCATGACTCTCTAGGAGGGCAGACACTGCATGCACGGCGTCTGTGGCCGACAGGGGGGTGCGATACCCCCAGTGCAGGTGGAAGCTCTGGAAGACCATGTCGCTCAGCTGGGCGGTGTGGCCGTACTCCTCCAGCTTGCTGGCCAACTGCTGCTGCACCAGGATGCGCATCTCCGCTGCAGAGGCAATGAAAGGTGTTGGTGGATGGCGCAGATGCGGGGTCAGAAGGGGGTTGTCGAGGATTGGGAAGATGGAGGCGTTATGGCCATGCAGCTGCTGCTGCACCAAGGCGCGCATTTCCGCAGCAAGTCACTGATGGTCTGAGCAATGCAAAGGACGGGTTGGATTTTTGCAAGATGTGAAATGATGGGGATCAGTGGGCTAAGAAACCGGGCAGCAATTGCCAAACAAGTGGTACTAAACTTTTTGGATGGTTGCGAATAGTAGGAATTTCCGCTTTTGAGAGGCATGGCAGATGGTAGGGTGAGGATGATATCTATTAGCAGAAGCCCATATGAGTTGACACCAGTCGCGGTGTGTCTGTTGTTCTGGGTGGGCCAGGGAATGTGGCTGACAGATGTTGAATGCGAGGAAGAATTGGGCTCCCTCTGTGAGAGAGGGCGACTGGCAGAAAGAAAGCCTGCAATCCTTGATGTGGAAGCCCATCCCGGCCAGCAAATTTGGTGTGTGCGCGTAAGGGGGGGTGGGGGTGGGAGGGACTAACTGAATTCGAGTTTGCAGTCCTCGGTCAGAAAGTAGTGGTATGTGGGGGGTGTGTGGGGAAGGG